>CM040824.1:20477816-20923247 GCA_022828995.1 Vimba vimba | reverse complement strand
AAAACGCATCGTGCAGCCCAAACCGTAAATGCTGGAGACTTGAAACTCAGCCAGATGGTAGTCCTCAATTTGGGGAGAACCTATCAAAGTATGACCCCGATTGGCCAATAGGTGGCGCTATAGCAAGCAAAAGTATGAAATCAGCCATAACTCCTAGACGGTTTGTCATAGAATCAAGTGTCTTATATCACTGTAATCCTTGGCTCAAGACGGTCAAAACGTATATCTCCGATTTCATTTCCGCCTGGGAAAATTTTCCGTCATTTTGAATTTTCTCAAAAACCTACTTTTGCGAACTAGTCCTAGGTTTTTCGTCCGATTGGAACCAAACCAGGGCAGAAATGTTCTCTGGAGTCTGAATATCAATAATTATCGAAAAAAAGTTGAAATTTCGATTCACAGACGCTAGGGGGTGCCAAAACGTACGTTGTGGGAGGAGCCTATTTTACTAAAACGGCTATAACTCGAGAAATAAATGAGTTATCTTCACCAAACTCGGTACACATGTGTAATAGTTCAATTTGAGGTCACAGTGAAAAAATCGCGACGATTGAACAGTAGGTGGCGCTATAACTTGAAAAAAACATGAAAAGGGCTATAACCACCTGACCGTTTGTCCGATTGACCTAAAAATTGGTATGCAGTGTCTTGGTCCAAGGTGCCATGTATGCCTATGAGGACATTGACGTATCTCAAAAAACATGGCCGCCATCGGCCAATGAAGTTTGAGCACTTATTAGACAAGGTTAACGGAGGCTGATCGGAACGAAACTCGATGGGCATGTTCGGCTCATGGCCCTAGAGGTCTGTAAGAATTTTGAAAGAAATCGGCCACTAGTTGGCGCTAACGGGTTTTATGGCTCTGTAATCACGTGGTGTTACACTTATAGTCACATTATGCATATCATGTGATAGATCTACTCTTGCTGAACAACTTTGCCTCAAGAACCATTGCTGTCAATCAAACCGTTCATTAAATATTCGTGAACATGTTAAAAACCTACTTTTGCGAACTAGTCATAGGTTTTTTGCCCGATCCAGACCAGACCAGTCTAGGGCAATTCTCTGGACTCTCTAGATCAATAATTATCGAAAAAAAGTAGAAATTTTGCTTTTGTTTGGCTATAACATGATCATTTAGAAAATGGGCGTGTCAAAATACACTCAAACATTTATAAATCATAAATAAAAACTCAGAACTTTACAAAAATTGATGAGCACATGTGACATAACATGCTAAAGAAGCATGGGAATTTTTATGGAGATTGGACCATAGGTGGCGCTATAACTGTTAAAAAGCTTTAAAACAATATGTATTCTATGGTAAATTGCCTGTATTGGCTGTAAATGGTGTTTTCCATTTATGATCTTATAATTTTCAAATCATAATCTTCAAATCTAGTGCAGTACAATTCTCTGGACTCCCTAGATCAATAATTATCAGAAAAAGTATAACTTCTTCATTTGGATGGCTATAATAGAGTCACTTCAATATGTAGCCTTGACCAAGTGTCCCCAAAAGCCTATATCTTTTAAATATCTTTCAGATCTAGTCAGAACATGTTACTCTTAACAAGCATGAAAAATTTCAGACAGATCGGACAAAATTTGCCTCTATAACAGTTAAAAAGGTAAAAATGATATAACATGGCATATTAAGCCAATAAGTGGTATTGTACTGCCCCCTGCTGTCTTTTCATCATACTACTCCCTAATATTGTTATATAATTTATATTTAGACTTTATAAAATCATTATTTTAACATTTACAATCACACTTTGTCAAAATGCATCTATTGGAGTGTTACTATTGACAATTGTTTTACATTTAGAAAACGAAAGTAAAACCCAGTACAAATTCACTCATAACTCGAAAACGGAAAGTCACCGCGCACTCAAATTTTGATGGTAAGGACCTCTCCGGGCTCTTGATCGAAACGTAGCGTCGCGGGACGCTAGTCCGCGGGACCCCCGACTTTGAACGGCCGTAACTCCCGAACCAGATCACCCTCGGCATTCCAGAGAAAAATGCTCCAAAAGACATGCATTTGAATGGTCAAAGCTCCCGGCCCCAATCGCCCAAAAACACTGTGATGGTCTCATTCAACAGGGCTCCTCAAGCACGATCTATGCTCTGAGGTTTAGAATTTTTCGCCATCTGGTTCCCGAGATATAAGTGAAAAAACTAATTCCCATTCATTCACTTCAATTGTAAGATGGAGGCTGTAATTCCACTGTTGTCAACTAGAGGGAGCAGCAGTCTTTTTATCAGCTTTCAGCTTTGGCCAACAAGCAAATGCTTAAAGCTATTTATTATTATTATTATGGACTGATAATACAGATCACAAAGTAATATGTGAAATGGTTAGACCATTAAAAGATATTTTCACAATAACATCCCAAAAACATTGAAAACATATTTGTCTTGTGTGTGTGTGTGTGTGTGTGTGTGTGTGTGTGTGTGTGTGTGTGTGTGTGTGTGTGTGTGTGTGTGTGTGTCTGTGTGTGTCTGTGTGTGTAAGCATGCTTAATGGAAAGAACATGGAGAAACTGCTTTGTTTTACTGGTGGATAAAGAAGTCTTTCAAATGAAAGTGAGTCAATTAGTGGTCTTCTACTGCCCTCTGCAGGACATTCTACTTATAAAAATATTGTTACCTGTGCTTTTGCATACATTTTTAGACTATATAAAATTGCTTGCATGAAAATCACCTATTATAACACAATCATGTTTTGTCAGTTTATCACTTCATTTGTACTGAGCTCTCAGTTTGAACAATTCTGCCTCTCAGTGATTAATTTGAAATCTGAAAATGGTGTTATACAGAGGAGATTTGCAATTATCATTTTGTTACCTATCTTTTATTTAAAATATCTACATCTACAACCAAATGTGTTTGCATGTGTGTGTTGAAGCATGGTTAGTGTATTAAGTATTATTGTTTAAGTATTATTGTTTTCATTTACATTTTAACCACCAGAAGACCACTCATTGCTTCATTCTGCTTACTAAAATATTATTTCCCAGTTAGTTTCCATTTTAAATATTGTTTAAACTTTATAAAATCATTAAAATAACATTTCAAATCATATTTTGTCTGTTTATAAATCCCACAGACTCACATTGGCTGCAATACTAATGTTTTTGAAAGACACAGACCTGATAGTCTAATCTTTGTGTATTGTGCATATAGTATTGATGATATTACTATTGCAAATCATGTTATTGTAACTCATATCTTAACAGAATATTATTTGTAATTTTAATTCTTTATTTCTTAATTGTTTTTTTCTGATTACTACAGATATTATCAACAAAGATATCAACTACACCTTCACTTTTAATATTGATAAGCTGCACACACAGCACAATCACACACCCACTAATGCATTCAAATAAATGTAATCTTACTGTGCTACTTTATTTGTACATGATTAGAATGAACAGACATCTAATAATATTTTTCTTCTTTTGTTAAAGCCATTTCAGACTACAAGTAAGCATTATATTACTAATCAACTATTTTAAAGGTGCCATACAATTGAAAACTGTATTTATCTTGGCATAGTTGAATGGTAAGAGTTCTGGACATGGAACTGACATACCGTGAGCCTCAAACACCATTGTTTCCTCCTTCATGTGTAAATCTCCTGTTTGCAAAAGACCGCTGAAAAATGAGTGAATTACAGCATAACACCGACTGTGACGTTGGAGTCGGATCATTCATATTTATACCCCCCCAATTTGCATATACCAGCCCATGTTCTAGGCCAGGCAGTGTTAACGTGGACCTGCACAGCCGAATCATCAGAAGTTCTGCAGGTATTGTGAAAAAGCAAGCAAGGACAATAGTGAAAATGTCAGATCATGGATATAAATGTTATGTTCGAGGCTGTGCTGCGGATTTCAGAACTTTTCATTCCCTTCCCACAAAAGAGAACTGCCAACAGGCATGGTTGATTTTTACAACAGGATACCTTACCATTTTAATTCAAAGCTGTTAGTTTGCTCTGCCCATTTCACCACTGATAGTTTTTCTAACCTGGGACAATATCAAGCAGGTTTCGCTCATCGTTTTATACTGAAGAAGGGGGCAGTTCCAACTAATGTTATATTTCCATTACAACCCCTACCGCAAGCAGAAAGCAACGTTAGTGATTTTATCCACTACTTGACTGTTGAAGACATTTCTGTTTCAGAGATATCAGAGAACAATTTAAAATATATCAATGCATTCTACGGCACCTTTAAAATAATTATTTAAAATGGAGATCAGGCCATAACATCAAAAAAACATGAAAAGGGCTATAACCACCTGACCATTAGTTCGATTGACTTTAAAATTGGCATGCAGTGTCTTGGTCCAAGGTGCCATGTATGTCTATGCCGCTCTAGGCCAATAAAGTTTGTGCACCTCTTAGACAAGGTTAACGAAGGCCGATCGGAACGAAACTCGGTGGGCATGTTCGACTCGTGGCCCTAGAGGTCTGTAAGAATTTTGAAAGAAATCAGCCACTAGTTGACGCTAACAGGTTTTACGGCTTTGTAATCACGTGATGCATGTCATTTGATAGATCTCCTCATACTGAACAACTTTGCCTCAAAAACTACTGCTGTCAATTAATTTGTTCATTAAATACTTGCGATTATGTTAAAAACCTACTTTTGCGAACTAGTCCTATGTTTTTCACCCGATCGGAAATATACCAGTGCAGTACAATTCTCTGGACTCTCTAGATCAATAATTATATAAAAAACTTAAACTTTACCCATTGGGTAGCCATAATAGGATCATTTAGAAAATGTGTATGGCAAAAAACACTCAAAAGCCTGTAAATCCTAAACGAAAACTCAGACAACTCACTAAACTGCCTTATGTGCTTAAAGACCCTAAATGCTTGAACCCCGCTAAATGCTGCTTGCAGCTTTAATTAGGGGTTCAAGCACGAAGTGCTGAAACCCTATTGTAATTGTACTGATTTTTATTATTATTATTATTATTCTTCTGCCGTAAAACGCATCGTGCAGCCCAAACCGTAGGGGCTAGAGCATTGAAACTTTGCCAGATGGTAGTACAAAAATCGAGGAGAGGTTCAGAGATTATGACCACGATTGGCCCATAGGTGGCGCTATAGCGACCAAAAGCGCGAAACTGCTCATAACTCCTAGACCGTATGTCGTAGACTCAAGTGTCTTATATCATTGGAAAGCTGGACGCCTGACGAACAAAACGTATATCTCCGATTTCATTTCCGTCATGATAGATTTTCCGCCATTTTGAATTTTGTCAAAAACCTACTTTTGCGAACTAGTCCGTGGTTTTTTGCCCGATCGGAACCAAACCAGTGCAGAAATGTTCTCTAGAGTCTGAAGATTAATAATTATTGAAAAAAAGTTGAAATTTCGATTCACGGACGCTAAGGGTCGCCAAAATGGACGTTGTGGGAGGAGCCTATTTTACTAAAATGGTTATAACTCCAGAAGTAAATGAGGTATTTTCACCAAACTTGGTACACATATGTAAGAGGTCAATCTGAGGTTACGGTAAAAAAATCGCGGCGATTGGCCAAATGGTGGCGCTATAACATGAAAAAAACATAAAACAGGCTATAACCACCTGACCATTAGTCCGATTGACTTGAAAATTGGTATGCAGTGTCTTGGTCCAAGGTGCCATGTATGTCTATGAGGACATTGGCGTATCTCAAAAAACATGGCCGCCATTGGCCAATGAAGTTGAGCACCTATTAGACAAGGTTAACGGAGGCCGATCAGAAGGAAACTCGGTGGGCATGTTCGACTCATGGCCCTAGAAGTCTGTAAGAATTTTGAAAGAAATCGGCCACTAGTTGGCGCTAACGAGTTTTATGGCTCTGTAATCACGTGGTGTTACACATATTATCACAAAATGCATATCATTTGATAGATCTGCTCATGCTGAACAACTTTGCCTCTAGAACCATTGCTGTCAATCAAACCTTTCATTAAATATTCATGAATATGTTAAAAACCTACTTTTGCGAACTAGTCCCTGGTTTTTCGCCCGATCGGAACCAGACCAGTCTAGGACAATTCTCTGGACTCTCTAGATCAATAATTATCGAAAAAAAGTTGAACTTTTGCATTTGGATGGCTTTAAAAGGGTCATTTATAAAATGGGCGTGGCAAAATACACTAAAAAGCCTATAAATCCTAAATGAAAACTCAGAACTTCACAAAAATTGGTGAGCATATGTGACATAACATCATAAACAAGCATGCAAAATTTTATGGAGATCGGACAATAGTTGGCGCTATAACTGGTAAAAGGCTTTAAAACCATATATTTCCTATGGTAAACTGCCTGTATTGGCTGTAAATGGTCTTTTCCATGTCTGATCATATAATTTTCATATCATAATGTTAAAAACTAGTGCATAACCATTCTCTGGATTCACTAGAACAATAGTTGTCAGAAAAAGTTGAACTACTTCATTTGGATAGCTATAATAGGTTCACTTCAAAATGTGGCCTTTACCAAGTGTCCCCGAAAGCCTATATCTCTTTAATCAATGCTCAGACCTTCTTAAAAACAAGTCAGAACGTGTGAAATATCACCCTGAACAAGGATGAAAAATTTCAGACAGATCGGACAAAATTTGCCTCTGTAACAGTTAAAAAGGTGAAAATGATATGAATTAATGCCATATTAAGCCAATAAGTGGTATTTTACTGCCCCCTGCTGTTTAAAATAGTCATTTTGTCATATTGTTCTATAATTTATATTTAAACTTTATAAAATCCCTATTTTAACATTTACAATTACATTTACTCAAAATCCATCTGTTAAAGTATTAGTATTGACAGTTTGATCACATCATATATTTCAAATATCTGTATCTACAACATAATGTGTGTGTGTAGTCTTAGGTTTCTAAATAAATTCTGAATAATCTGATTAATAGCTTACAAAGACTTTGTGAAATGTTTATAGACCATTGAAATATATTTTCATAATGACATATCCCAATAGCATTGAAAAAACAACAACATTTGTCTTTGTGTGTGTGTGTGTGTGTGTGTGTGTGTGTGTGTGTGTGTGTGTGTGTGTGTAAACATGCATTATGGAGTTAAAATGGAAAAACTGGTTTGCTTTAGTACAGAAAAATGGTGAAAATCATGAAGTTTAAAGTGAAAGTGAGCCAATAACTGGTCTTCTACTGCCCTCTGCTGGCCATTCTACTTATTAATGAAGTCTACTCACATATGCTTTTGCATTCATTATACACTAAAAATCACTTATATAACAATAAGACACTAAAAAATCACTTATATAACAATTACTATTGTAGCACAATCATGCTAGAATCATAGTAAATAATACTAGAATGTGGTAAATTGTTGTGGGAGGAGCCTATTTTACTAAAATGGCTATAAGTCAAGAAGTAAATGAGATATCTTCACCAAACTCAGTACACATGTGTATGGGTTCAATTTGAGGTCACAGTAAGCAATTTTATGGAGATCGGACCATAGGTGGCGCTATAACTGTTAAAAAAGCTTTAAAACCATATATTTCCTATGGTACATTGCCTGTATTGGCTGTAAATAGTCTTTTTCATCTATTATGTCAGTGGTTAGATGCTTGCTAAATAAAACTAATAACTTTTGATGCTTTTGTGCTTAAAGGCCTTAAAGGCCTTAACTGCTTGAACCCCGATAAATGCTGCTTGCAGCTTTAATTATTATTATTATTCTTCTGCCGTAAAACGCATCGTGCAGCCCAAACCGTAGGGGCTAGAGCATTGAAACTTTGCCAGATGGTAGTACAAAAATCGAGGAGAGGTTCAGAGATTATGACCACGATTGGCCCATAGGTGGCGCTATAGCGACCAAAAGCGCGAAACTGCTCATAACTCCTAGACCGTATGTCGTAGACTCAAGTGTCTTATATCATTGGAAAGCTGGACGCCTGACGAACAAAACGTATATCTCCGATTTCATTTCCGTCATGATAGATTTTCCGCCATTTTGAATTTTGTCAAAAACCTACTTTTGCGAACTAGTCCGTGGTTTTTTGCCCGATCGGAACCAAACCAGTGCAGAAATGTTCTCTAGAGTCTGAAGATTAATAATTATTGAAAACAAGTTGAAATTTCGATTCACGGACGCTAAGGGTCGCCAAAATGGACGTTGTGGGAGGAGCCTATTTTACTAAAATGGTTATAACTCCAGAAGTAAATGAGGTATTTTCACCAAACTTGGTACACATATGTAAGAGGTCAATCTGAGGTCACGGTAAAAAAATCGCGGCGATTGGCCAAATGGTGGCGCTATAACATGAAAAAAACATAAAACAGGCTATAACCACCTGACCGTTAGTCCGATTGACTTGAAAATTGGTATGCAGTGTCTTGGTCCAAGGTGCCATGTATGTCTATGAGGACATTGGCGTATCTCAAAAAACATGGCCGCCATTGGCCAATGAAGTTGAGCACCTATTAGACAAGGTTAACGGAGGCCGATCAGAAGGAAACTCGGTGGGCATGTTCGACTCATGGCCCTAGAAGTCTGTAAGAATTTTGAAAGAAATCGGCCACTAGTTGGCGCTAACGAGTTTTATGGCTCTGTAATCACGTGGTGTTACACATATTATCACAAAATGCATATCATTTGATAGATCTGCTCATGCTGAACAACTTTGCCTCTAGAACCATTGCTGTCAATCAAACCTTTCATTAAATATTCATGAATATGTTAAAAACCTACTTTTGCGAACTAGTCCCTGGTTTTTCGCCCGATCGGAACCAGACCAGTCTAGGACAATTCTCTGGACTCTCTAGATCAATAATTATCGAAAAAAAGTTGAACTTTTGCATTTGGATGGCTTTAAAAGGGTCATTTATAAAATGGGCGTGGCAAAATACACTAAAAAGCCTATAAATCCTAAATGAAAACTCAGAACTTCACAAAAATTGGTGAGCATATGTGTCATAACATCATAAACAAGCATGCAAAATTTTATGGAGATCGGACAATAGTTGGCGCTATAACTGGTAAAAGGCTTTAAAACCATATATTTCCTATGGTAAACTGCCTGTATTGGCTGTAAATGGTCTTTTCCATGTCTGATCATATAATTTTCATATCATAATGTTAAAAACTAGTGCATAACCATTCTCTGGATTCACTAGAACAATAGTTGTCAGAAAAAGTTGAACTACTTCATTTGGATAGCTATAATAGGTTCACTTCAAAATGTGGCCTTTACCAAGTGTCCCCGAAAGCCTATATCTCTTTAATGAATGTTCAAACCTTCTTAAAAACAAGTCAGAACATGTGAAATATCACTCTGAACATGCATGAAAATTTTCAGACAGATCGGACAAAATTTGCCTCTATAACAGTTAAAAAGGTGAAAATGATATGAATTAATGGCATGTTAAGCCAATAAGTGGTATTTTACTGCCCCCCGCTGTTTAAAATAGTCATTTTCTCATATTGGTATTGGTATCAGCCATGGTAAATCATGATAAATGATGGTGTGTGTGTGTGTGTGTGTGTGTGTGTGTGTGTGTGTGTGTGTGTGTGTGTGTGTGTGTGTGGTACAAATATAACAAAGGTTTTATTTTCCAACATGAAAACAAACATAACAGAGTGCTAGTGCACAAACAATAACCGACAATGATAATGGATGAGAGGGGAACTTAAATACACAGATCAAGACAAGGACAACAGGTGACGGTTATGATGATGAGGAGCAGGTGATGATGAGGAGGGTGATGAGGAGCAGGTGCAGGTGATGACGACAGATAGTGAATGTGATGAAGACAGAAGGTGAATGTGATGAAGGTGAATGTGACACCAATATCACTAAAACATTTGTGTGTGTGTGTGTGTGTGTGTGTAGCATTATTGTGTGTAGCATATGTAGCAAGTATGCATTATTGAGTTAACATGGAAACACTGGTTTGCTTTAGTGCAGAAAACTGGTCAAAATCATGAGGTTTAAAGTGAAAGTGAGCCAATAAGTGGTCTTCTACTGCCCTCTGCTGGCCATTCTACTTATTAATTAAATTTTTCCACATGTGCTTGCATTTATACTTGAATACACACTAAAAATCACTTATATAGCAATAACTATTATAACACAATCATATTTTGTCAGTGTTAATCACTTTATTTGCACTGACACTTCAAATAATTGCTAGTAATGTGGTAAATCATGGTAAATCATGGTTAACTATGCTGTGTGTGTGTGTCTGTGTGTGTGTGTGTGTGTGTGTGTGTGTGTGTGTGTGTGTGTGTGTGTGTGTGTGTGTGTGTGTGTGTGTGTGTGTGTGTGTGTGTGTGTGTGTGTGTGTAAGCATGCATTGAGTTAACATGGATAAACTGGTTTGCTTTAGTGCAGAAAACTGGTTTAAAGTGAAAGTGAGCCAATAAGTGGTCTTCTACTGCCCTCTGCTGGCCATTCTACTTATTAATGAAATATTTCAACATGTGCTTGCATTCATACTTGAATACACACTAAAAAAATCACTTATATAGCAATAACTTTTATAACACAATCATATTTTGTCAGTGTTAATCACTTTATTTGCACTGACACTTCAAATAATTGCTAGTAATGTGATAAATCAGGCTAGAAACATGGTAAATCAAAGTAAATAATACTAGATTGTCGTTTATCTCCTGGTAAATAATACTAGAACGTGGTATATCATGGTAAATCATGGTTAACTAAACTGTGTGTGTATGTGTGTGTGTGTGTGTGTGTGTGTGTGTGTGTGTGTGTGTGTGTGTGTGTGTGTGTAAGCATGCATTGAGTTAACATGGAAAAACTGGTTTGCTTTAGTGCAGAAAACTGGTTTAAAGTGAAAGTGAGCCAATAAGTGGTCTTCTAGTGCCCTCTGCTGGCCATTCTACTCAATAATGAAATATTTTAAGTCAAGTCAAGTCAAGTCAAGTATATTTGTATAGCGCTTTTCACAATACAGATTGTATCAAAGCAGCTTCACAGTATTAAATTAAAATAATACAACAAGGTTTGTTTCTAGTGGAATTTATTGATAAAATCAAATTAGATATCCCCAGAATATCCCCAACTGAGCAAGCCAAAGGCAACAGTGGCAAGGAACCGAAAAACTCCATCAAGTGACCTAATAGTGTCCTAAAACTCCATCAGGTGACCCAATGGAGAAAAAAAAAACCTTGGGAGAACCCAGGCTCAGTCGGGGGCCAGTTCTCCTCTGGCGTTTATTAACTAGAGGCCGGATTGTAATTTGAACTGTAAGATTAAAAATATTATATGAATGCCTGGCTGAAGAGATGCGACTTTAATCTAGTTTTAAACTGGGAGAGCGAGTCTGAGCAACGAACAGTATCAGGAAGGCTATTCCAGAGTTTTGGAGCTTTTACATGTGCTTTTGCATTCATACTTGGACACACACTAAAAATCACGTATATAACTAACTATTATAACACAATAATATTTTGTCAGTGTTCATCACCTCATTTGCACTGACACTTCACATAATTGCTAGTAATGTGGTTAATCATGCTAGAAACATTGTAAATCATAGTAAATAATACTGAAATGAGGTGTATCAAGGTAAATCATGCTAGAATCCTAATAAATCATTCTGGAACATGGTATATGATAGTAAATCATGCTAGAATCATATTAAATAATTCTAGAATGTGGCAAATCGTTGTGGGAGGAGCCTATTTTACTCAAATGGCTATAACTCAAGAAGTAAATGAGATATCTTCACCAAACTCAGTACACATGTGTATGGGTTCAATTTGAGGTCACAGTAAACAATTTTATGGAGATCGGACCATAGGTGGCGCTATAACTGTTAAAAAGCTTTAAAACCATATATATCCCATGGCAAATTGCCTGTATTGGCTGTAAATGGTCTTTTCCATCTATTATGTCAGTGGTTACATGCTTGCTAAATAAATCTTAATAACTTTTGATGCTTTTGTGCTTAAATGCCTTAAAGGCCTTAACTGCTTGAACCCCGATAAATGCTGCTTGCAGCTTTAATTAGGGGTTCAAGCACGAAGTGCTGAAACCCTATTGTAATTGTGCTGATTTTTATTATTATTATTAGGGGTTCAAGCACGAAGTGCTGAAACCCTATTGTAATTGTCCTGATTTTTATTATTATTTTTCTTCTGCCGTAAAACGCATCGTGCAGCCCAAACCGTAAGAGCTGGAACCTTGAAACTTTGCCAGATGGTAGTACAAAAATCGAGGAGAGGTTATCAAATTATGACCCCGATTGGCCCATAGGTGGCGCTATAGCAACCCAAAGCGCGAAACTGCTCAGAACTCCTAGACCGTATGTCGTAGACTCAAGTGTCTTATATCATTGAAAAGCTGGACGCCTGACGAACAAAACGTATATCTCCGATTTCATTTCCGCCATGATAGATTTTCCGCCATTTTGAATTTTGTCAAAAACCTACTTTTGTGAACTAGTCCCTGGTTTTTCGCCCGATCGGAACCAAACCAGTGCAGAAATGTTCTCTAGAAACTGAAGATCAATAATTATCGAAAAAAAGTCGAAATTTCGATTCACGGACGCTAAGGGGCGCCAAAACGTACGTTGTGGGAGGGGCCTATTTTACTAAAATGGCTATAACTCCAGAAGTAAATGAGGTATCTTCACCAAACTCGGTACACATATGTATGAGCTCAATATGATGTAACAGTAAAAAAATCGCGGCGATTTGCCACATGGTGGCGCTATAATATGAAAAAAACATAAAACAGGCTTTAACCACCTGACCGTTAGTCCGATTGACTTGAAAATTGGTATGCAGTGTCTTGGTCCAAGGTGTCATGTATGTGTATGAGGACATTGGCGTATCTAAAAAAACATGGCCGCCATCAGCCAATGAAGTTTGAGCACATATTAGACAAGGTTAACGGAGGCCGATCGGAACAAAACTCGGTGGGCATGTTCTACTCATGGCCCTAGAGGTCTGTAAGAATTTTAAAAGAAATCGGCCACTAGTTGGCGCTAACGAGTTTTATGGCTCTGTAATCACGTGGTGTTACACTTATTGTCACAAAATGCATACCATTTGATAGATCTCCTCTTGTTGAACAACTTTGCCTCAAGAACCATTGCTGTCAATCAAACCGTTCATTAAATATTCGTAATTATGTTAAAAACCTACTTTTGCGAACTAGTCCTAGGTTTTTCGCCCGATCGGAACCAAACCAGTCTAGGACAATTCTATGGACTCTCTAGGTCAATAATTATCAAAAAAAAGTTGAACTTTTGCATTTTTCGCATGGCTAACAGGGTCATTTAGAAAATGGGCGTGGTAAAATGCACTCAAAAGCCTATAAATCCTAAACGAAAACTCAGAACTTCACGAAAATTGATGAGCATATGTGTCATAACCTGCTTAAGAAGCATGGAAAATTTTATGGAGAGCGGACCATAGTTGGCGCTATAACTGTTAAAACGCTTTAAAACCATATATTTCCTATGGTAAATTGCCTGTATTTGCTGTAAATGGTGTCTTCTGTCATATAATGTTCATATCATAATGTTCAAAACCAGTGCAGCACAATTCTCTGAACTCTCTAGATCAATAATTATCAGAAAAAAAGTTTAACTTCTTCAAAAGGTGATTTTATATGAATATAATGACATATTAAGCCAATAAGTGGTATTTTACTGCCCCCTGCTGTCATTTCATCATACTACTCCCTAATATTGTTATAAAATTCATATTTAGACTTTATAAAATCATTATTTTAACATTTACAATCACATTTTGTCAAAACTCATCTATTGAGTATTACTATTGACAATTGTGTTACACTGAGATATGGAAATGGACGAAAGTAAATGAATGAAATGAAACGAAAGTATAACGGCATTTAAGCCACGCCCCCGAATACAAATTCATTCATAACTCGAAAACGGAAAGTCGTTGCGCGCTCAAATTTTGATGGTGAGGACCTCTCCGGGCTCTTGATCGAAACGTGTAGTCGCGGGCCTCGGGAGCGCGCCCCCCGCGCATCGCCAGTCCGCGGGACCCCCGATTTTGAACGGCCATTACTCCCGACCCAGACCACCCCAAACATTGTGTGAGAGCTCGTTGGAAAGGGCCCGTCCTTGGCTAGCTTCGATTCAAATGTGGTGTTATTTGCCCTGGGCATTCCAGAGATAATAGCCCGAACAGATATGCCTTATAACAGTCATAACTCCCAGCCCCAATCGCCCAAAAACACCTTGATGGTCTCATTCAACAGGGCTCCTCAAGCACTATCTATGCTCTGAGTTTCAGAATTTTTCGCCTTTTGGTTCCTGAGATATAAGTAAAAAAACAAATTCCCATTCATTCATTCAAACACTTCAACTGTAAAATGTAAGCTATAATACCACTGTTGTCCACTAGAGGGAGCAGCAGGATTACGCATGATCTTTTAATTCGCTTTCAGTATTGGGAAATAAACAAATGCTTTAAGAAGCAATCTTTTTTATTATGAATTTTTTTTTTTTATTATGATATTTGCATATATTTTATTTTTTTATTATGATTATGAACGGTTTGATTGACATTAGTGATTCTTGAGGCAAAGTTGTTCAAGATGAGGAGATGAAGATATTTTCACAATATCACATCCTAAAAACATTGAAAACATATTTGTCTTTGTGTGTGTGTGTGTGTGTGTGTGTGTGTGTGTGTGTGTGTGTGTGTGGATGTGTTTGTGTTTGTGTGTGTGTCTGTGTGTGTAAGCATGCTTAATGGAAAGAACATGGAGAAACTGCTTTGTTTTACTGGTGGATAAAAAAGTCTTTCAAATGAAAGTGAGTCAATTAGTGGTCTTCTACTGCCCTCTGCAGGACATTCTACTTAATAAAATATTTTCATCTGTGCTTTTGCATTAGTTTTTGGACTATATAAAATTACTTGCATGAAAATCACCTATTATAACACAGTCATGTTTTGTCAAAGTTTATCACTTCATTTTTACTGAGCTCTCAGTTTGAACAATTCTGCCTCTCAGTGATTAATTTGAAATCTGAAAATGGTGTTATACAGAGGAGATTTGCAATTATCATTTTGTTACCTATCTTTTATTTTAAATATCTACATCTACAACAAAATGTGTGTGCATGTGTGTGTTCAAGCATGGTTAGTGTATTAAGTATTATTGTTTAAGTATTATTGTTTTCATTTACATTTTAACCACCAGAAGAAGAACACTCATTGGTTCATTCTGCTCACTAAAATATTATTTTTCATTTTTTTTCTATTTAAAATATTGTTTAAATTCAATAAAATCATTAAAATAACATTTCAAATCATATTTTGTCTGTTTATAAATCCCACAGACTCACATTGGCTGCAATACTAATGTTTTTGTAAAACACAGACCTGATAGTCTAATCTGTGTGTATTGTGCATATATTATTGATATTATTACTATTGCAAATCATGTTATTGTAACTCATATCTTAATAGAATATTATTTGTAATTTTAATTCTTTATATCTTAATTGTTTTTTATGATTACTACAGATATTATCACCAAAGATATCAACTACACCTTCACTTTTAGTATTGACACGCTGCAAACACAGCACAATCACACACTCACTAATGCATTTAAATAAATGTAATCTTACCGTGCTACTTTATTTGTACATGATTAGAATGAACAGAAATCTAAGAATATTTTTCTTCTTTTGTTAAAGCCATTTCAGACTCCAAATAAGCATTATATTACTAATCATCTATTTTAAAGGTGCCATACAATTGAAAACTGTATTTATCTTGGCATAGTTGAATGATAAGAGTTCTGGACATGGAACTGACATACCGTGAGCCTCAAACACCACTGTTTCCTCCTTCATGTGTAAATCTCCTGTTTGCAAAAGACCGCTGAAAAATGAGTGAATCCCACCATAACACCGACTGTGACGTTGGAGTCAGGATCATTAATATTTATACCCCCCAAATTTGCATTTTCCAGTCCATGTTCTAGGCCAGGCAGTGTTAATGTGGACCTGCACAGCCGAATCATCAGAAGATCTGCAGGTATTGTGAAGAAGCAAGCAAGGACAATAGTGAAAATGGCAGATCATGGATATAAATGTTATATCTGAGGCTGTGCTGCGGATTTGAGAACTTTTCATTCCCTTCCCACAAAAGAGAACTGTCAACAGGCATGGTTGATGTTTACAACAGGATACCTCACCATTTTAATTCAAAGCTGTTAGTTTGCTCTTAACGGAGGCCGATCAGAACGAAACTCGGTGGGCATGTTCGACTCGTGGCCCTAGAGGTCTGTAAGAATTTTGAAAAATCAGCCACTAGTTGGCGCTAACAGGTTTTACGGCTATTTAATCACATGATGCATATCATTTGATAGATCTCCTCATACTGAACAACTTTGCCTCAAGAACTACTGCTGTCAATCAATTTGTTCATTAAATACTTGCGATTATGTTAAAAACCTACTTTTGCAAACTAGTCCTAGGTTTTTCGCCCAATCGGAAATATACCAGTGCAGTACAATTCTCTGGAAGCTCTAGATTATTAATTATATAAAAAACTTTAACTTTACCCATTGGGTAGCCATAACAGGATCATTTAGAAAATGGGTATGGCAAAAAACACTCAAAAGCCTGTAAATCCTAAACAAAAACTCAGACAACTCACTAAACTGCCTTATGTGCTTAAAGACCCTAAATGCTTGAACCCCGCTAAATGCTGCTTGCAGCTTTAATTAGGGGTTCAAGCACGAAGTGCTGAAACCCTATTGTAATTGTGCTGATTTTTATTATTAGGGGTTCAAGCACAAAGTGCTGAAACCCTATTGTAATTGTACTGATTTTTATTATTATTATTATTATTATTATTATTATTCCGCCCTAAAACGCATTGTGCAGCCCAAACCGTAAGAGCTGGAACCTTGAAACTTGGCCAAATGGTAGTCCTCAATTTGGGGAGAACCTATCAAAACATGACCCAGATTGGCCCATAGGTGGCGCTACAATGACCACATTTACTGAATTGCTCACAACTCCTAGACAGTTTGTCCTAGATTCTCCATTTTAGCATCACTGTGTTCCCTGGATCCAGACGGACAAAATGGCTATCTCCAAATCCCGATTCGGACCAAAAAAAAATTTATATGGCCAATTTTGTCCAAAACCTACTTTTACGAACTAGTCCCTGGTTTTTGGCCCAATCGGAACCAGACCAATCTAGCACAGTTCTCTGGAGTCTCTAGATCAATAATTATCGAAAAAAAGTGGAACTTTTGCATTGGCCTGGCTGTAACAGGGTCATTTAGGAAAGGGGCGGGACAAAAAAAAAATCAAAAGCCTATACAACCTAAGGGAAAACCCCAAACTTCACAAAAATCGATGAGCAGATGTGCCATAGCATGGTGAAGAAGCATGCCAAGTTTCGTGAAGATCGGACAATAGGTGGCGCTATAACTGTCCAAAACGTCTCTTCTTATTAGGGGTTCAAGCACAAAGTGCTGAAACCCTATTGTAATTGTACTGATTTTTATTATTATTAGGGGTTCAAGCACGAAGTGCTGAAACCCTATTGTAATTGTACTGATTTTTAGGGGTTCAAGCACGAAGTGCTGAAACCCTATTGTAATTGTACTGATTTTTATTATTATTATTATTATTCTTCTGCCGTAAAACGCATCGTGCAGCCCAAACCGTAGGGGCTAGAGCATTGAAACTTTGCCAGATGGTAGTACAAAAATCGAGGAGAGGTTCAGAGATTATGACCACGATTGGCCCATAGGTGGCGCTATAGCAACCAAAAGCGCGAAACTGCTCATAACTCCTAGACCGTATGTCGTAGACTCAAGTGTCTTATATCATTGGAAATCTGGACGCCTGACGAACAAAACGTATATCTCCGATTTCATTTCCGTCATGATAGATTTTCCGCCATTTTGAATTTTGTCAAAAACCTACTTTTGCGAACTAGTCCGTGGTTTTTTGCCCGATCGGAACCAAACCAGTGCAGAAATGTTCTCTAGAGTCTGAAGATTAATAATTATTGAAAAAAAGTTGAAATTTCGATTCACGGACGCTAAGGGTCGCCAAAATGGACGTTGTGGGAGGAGCCTATTTTACTAAAATGGTTATAACTCCAGAAGTAAATGAGGTATTTTCACCAAACTTGGTACACATATGTAAGAGGTCAATCTGAGGTCACGGTAAAAAAATCGCGGCGATTGGCCAAATGGTGGCGCTATAACATGAAAAAAACATAAAACAGGCTATAACCACCTGACCGTTAGTCCGATTGACTTGAAAATTGGTATGCAGTGTCTTGGTCCAAGGTGCCATGTATGTCTATGAGGACATTGGCGTATCTCAAAAAACATGGCCGCCATTGGCCAATGAAGTTGAGCACCTATTAGACAAGGTTAACGGAGGCCGATCAGAAGGAAACTCGGTGGGCATGTTCGACTCATGGCCCTAGAAGTCTGTAAGAATTTTGAAAGAAATCGGCCACTAGTTGGCGCTAACGAGTTTTATGGCTCTGTAATCACGTGGTGTTACACATATTATCACAAAATGCATATCATTTGATAGATCTGCTCATGCTGAACAACTTTGCCTCTAGAACCATTGCTGTCAATCAAACCTTTCATTAAATATTCATGAATATGTTAAAAACCTACTTTTGCGAACTAGTCCCTGGTTTTTCGCCCGATCGGAACCAGACCAGTCTAGGACAATTCTCTGGACTCTCTAGATCAATAATTATCGAAAAAAAGTTGAACTTTTGCATTTGGATGGCTTTAAAAGGGTCATTTATAAAATGGGCGTGGCAAAATACACTAAAAAGCCTATAAATCCTAAATGAAAACTCAGAACTTCACAAAAATTGGTGAGCATATGTGTCATAACATCATAAACAAGCATGCAAAATTTTATGGAGATCGGACAATAGTTGGCGCTATAACTGGTAAAAGGCTTTAAAACCATATATTTCCTATGGTAAACTGCCTGTATTGGCTGTAAATGGTCTTTTCCATGTCTGATCATATAATTTTCATATCATAATGTTAAAAACTAGTGCATAACCATTCTCTGGATTCACTAGAACAATAGTTGTCAGAAAAAGTTGAACTACTTCATTTGGATAGCTATAATAGGTTCACTTCAAAATGTGGCCTTTACCAAGTGTCCCCGAAAGCCTATATCTCTTTAATGAATGTTCAAACCTTCTTAAAAACAAGTCAGAACATGTGAAATATCACTCTGAACATGCATGAAAATTTTCAGACAGATCGGACAAAATTTGCCTCTATAACAGTTAAAAAGGTGAAAATGATATGAATTAATGGCATGTTAAGCCAATAAGTGGTATTTTACTGCCCCCCGCTGTTTAAAATAGTCATTTTCTCATATTGGTATTGGTATCAGCCATGGTAAATCATGATAAATGATGTGTGTGTGTGTGTGTGTGTGTGTGTGTGTGTGTGTGTGTGTGTGTGTGTGTGTGTGTGTGTGTGTGTGTGTGTGTGTGTGTGGTACAAATATAACAAAGGTTTTATTTTCCAACATGAAAACAAACATAACAGAGTGCTAGTGCACAAACAATAACCGACAATGATAATGGATGAGAGGGGAACTTAAATACACAGATCAAGACAAGGACAACAGGTGACGGTTATGATGATGAGGAGCAGGTGATGATGAGGAGGGTGATGAGGAGCAGGTGCAGGTGATGACGACAGATAGTGAATGTGATGAAGACAGAAGGTGAATGTGATGAAGGTGAATGTGACACCAATATCACTAAAACATTTGTGTGTGTGTGTGTGTGTGTGTGTGTGTGTGTGTGTGTGTGTGTGTGTGTAGCATTATTGTGTGTAGCATATGTAGCAAGTATGCATTATTGAGTTAACATGGAAACACTGGTTTGCTTTAGTGCAGAAAACTGGTCAAAATCATGAGGTTTAAAGTGAAAGTGAGCCAATAAGTGGTCTTCTACTGCCCTCTGCTGGCCATTCTACTTATTAATTAAATTTTTCCACATGTGCTTGCATTTATACTTGAATACACACTAAAAATCACTTATATAGCAATAACTATTATAACACAATCATATTTTGTCAGTGTTAATCACTTTATTTGCACTGACACTTCAAATAATTGCTAGTAATGTGGTAAATCATGGTAAATCATGGTTAACTATGCTGTGTGTGTGTGTCTGTGTGTGTGTGTGTGTGTGTGTGTGTGTGTGTGTGTGTGTGTGTGTGTGTGTGTGTGTGTGTGTGTGTGTGTGTGTGTGTGTGTGTGTAAGCATGCATTGAGTTAACATGGATAAACTGGTTTGCTTTAGTGCAGAAAACTGGTTTAAAGTGAAAGTGAGCCAATAAGTGGTCTTCTACTGCCCTCTGCTGGCCATTCTACTTATTAATGAAATATTTCAACATGTGCTTGCATTCATACTTGAATACACACTAAAAAAATCACTTATATAGCAATAACTTTTATAACACAATCATATTTTGTCAGTGTTAATCACTTTATTTGCACTGACACTTCAAATAATTGCTAGTAATGTGATAAATCAGGCTAGAAACATGGTAAATCAAAGTAAATAATACTAGATTGTCGTTTATCTCCTGGTAAATAATACTAGAACGTGGTATATCATGGTAAATCATGGTTAACTAAACTGTGTGTGTATGTGTGTGTGTGTGTGTGTGTGTGTGTGTGTGTGTGTGTGTGTGTGTGTGTGTGTGTGTGTGTGTGTGTGTGTGTAAGCATGCATTGAGTTAACATGGAAAAACTGGTTTGCTTTAGTGCAGAAAACTGGTTTAAAGTGAAAGTGAGCCAATAAGTGGTCTTCTAGTGCCCTCTGCTGGCCATTCTACTCAATAATGAAATATTTTAAGTCAAGTCAAGTCAAGTCAAGTATATTTGTATAGCGCTTTTCACAATACAGATTGTATCAAAGCAGCTTCACAGTATTAAATTAAAATAATACAACAAGGTTTGTTTCTAGTGGAATTTATTGATAAAATCAAATTAGATATCCCCAGAATATCCCCAACTGAGCAAGCCAAAGGCAACAGTGGCAAGGAACCGAAAAACTCCATCAAGTGACCTAATAGTGTCCTAAAACTCCATCAGGTGACCCAATGGAGAAAAAAAAAACCTTGGGAGAACCCAGGCTCAGTCGGGGGCCAGTTCTCCTCTGGCGTTTATTAACTAGAGGCCGGATTGTAATTTGAACTGTAAGATTAAAAATATTATATGAATGCCTGGCTGAAGAGATGCGACTTTAATCTAGTTTTAAACTGGGAGAGCGAGTCTGAGCAACGAACAGTATCAGGAAGGCTATTCCAGAGTTTTGGAGCTTTTACATGTGCTTTTGCATTCATACTTGGACACACACTAAAAATTACGTATATAACTAACTATTATAACACAATAATATTTTGTCAGTGTTCATCACCTCATTTGCACTGACACTTCACATAATTGCTAGTAATGTGGTTAATCATGCTAGAAACATTGTAAATCATAGTAAATAATACTGAAATGAGGTGTATCAAGGTAAATCATGCTAGAATCCTAATAAATCATTCTGGAACATGGTATATGATAGTAAATCATGCTAGAATCATATTAAATAATTCTAGAATGTGGCAAATCGTTGTGGGAGGAGCCTATTTTACTCAAATGGCTATAACTCAAGAAGTAAATGAGATATCTTCACCAAACTCAGTACACATGTGTATGGGTTCAATTTGAGGTCACAGTAAACAATTTTATGGAGATCGGACCATAGGTGGCGCTATAACTGTTAAAAAGCTTTAAAACCATATATATCCCATGGCAAATTGCCTGTATTGGCTGTAAATGGTCTTTTCCATCTATTATGTCAGTGGTTACATGCTTGCTAAATAAATCTTAATAACTTTTGATGCTTTTGTGCTTAAATGCCTTAAAGGCCTTAACTGCTTGAACCCCGATAAATGCTGCTTGCAGCTTTAATTAGGGGTTCAAGCACGAAGTGCTGAAACCCTATTGTAATTGTACTGATTTTTATTATTATTATTATTATTCTTCTGCCGTAAAACGCATCGTGCAGCCCAAACCGTAGGGGCTAGAGCATTGAAACTTTGCCAGATGGTAGTACAAAAATCGAGGAGAGGTTCAGAGATTATGACCACGATTGGCCCATAGGTGGCGCTATAGCGACCAAAAGCGCGAAACTGCTCATAACTCCTAGACCGTATGTCGTAGACTCAAGTGTCTTATATCATTGGAAAGCTGGACGCCTGACGAACAAAACGTATATCTCCGATTTCATTTCCGTCATGATAGATTTTCCGCCATTTTGAATTTTGTCAAAAACCTACTTTTGCGAACTAGTCCGTGGTTTTTTGCCCGATCGGAACCAAACCAGTGCAGAAATGTTCTCTAGAGTCTGAAGATTAATAATTATTGAAAAAAAGTTGAAATTTCGATTCACGGACGCTAAGGGTCGCCAAAATGGACGTTGTGGGAGGAGCCTATTTTACTAAAATGGTTATAACTCCAGAAGTAAATGAGGTATTTTCACCAAACTTGGTACACATATGTAAGAGGTCAATCTGAGGTCACGGTAAAAAAATCGCGGCGATTGGCCAAATGGTGGCGCTATAACATGAAAAAAACATAAAACAGGCTATAACCACCTGACCGTTAGTCCGATTGACTTGAAAATTGGTATGCAGTGTCTTGGTCCAAGGTGCCATGTATGTCTATGAGGACATTGGCGTATCTCAAAAAACATGGCCGCCATTGGCCAATGAAGTTGAGCACCTATTAGACAAGGTTAACGGAGGCCGATCAGAAGGAAACTCGGTGGGCATGTTCGACTCATGGCCCTAGAAGTCTGTAAGAATTTTGAAAGAAATCGGCCACTAGTTGGCGCTAACGAGTTTTATGGCTCTGTAATCACGTGGTGTTACACATATTATCACAAAATGCATATCATTTGATAGATCTGCTCATGCTGAACAACTTTGCCTCTAGAACCATTGCTGTCAATCAAACCTTTCATTAAATATTCATGAATATGTTAAAAACCTACTTTTGCGAACTAGTCCCTGGTTTTTCGCCCGATCGGAACCAGACCAGTCTAGGACAATTCTCTGGACTCTCTAGATCAATAATTATCGAAAAAAAGTTGAACTTTTGCATTTGGATGGCTTTAAAAGGGTCATTTATAAAATGGGCGTGGCAAAATACACTAAAAAGCCTATAAATCCTAAATGAAAACTCAGAACTTCACAAAAATTGGTGAGCATATGTGTCATAACATCATAAACAAGCATGCAAAATTTTATGGAGATCGGACAATAGTTGGCGCTATAACTGGTAAAAGGCTTTAAAACCATATATTTCCTATGGTAAACTGCCTGTATTGGCTGTAAATGGTCTTTTCCATGTCTGATCATATAATTTTCATATCATAATGTTAAAAACTAGTGCATAACCATTCTCTGGATTCACTAGAACAATAGTTGTCAGAAAAAGTTGAACTACTTCATTTGGATAGCTATAATAGGTTCACTTCAAAATGTGGCCTTTACCAAGTGTCCCCGAAAGCCTATATCTCTTTAATGAATGTTCAAACCTTCTTAAAAACAAGTCAGAACATGTGAAATATCACTCTGAACATGCATGAAAATTTTCAGACAGATTGGACAAAATTTGCCTCTATAACAGTTAAAAATGTGAAAATGATATGAATATAATGGTATATTATCCAATAAGTGGTATTTTACTGCCCCCTGCTGTTTAAAATAGTCATTTTGTCATATTGTTCTATAATTTATATTTAGACTTTATAAAATCACTATTTTAACATTTACAATTACATTTAGTCAAAATCCATCGGTTAAAGTATAAGTATTGACAGTTTGATCACATCATATATTTCAAATGTCTGTATCTACAACATAATGTGTGTGTGTAGTCTTAGGTTTCTGAATAAATTCTGAATCATCTGATTAATAGCTTACAAAGACTTTGTGAAATGTTTATAGACCATTCAAATATATTTTCATAATGACATATCCCAATAGCACTGAAAAAACAACAACATTTGTCTTTGTGTGTGTGTGTGTGTGTGTGTGTGTGTGTGTGTGTGTGTGTGTGTGTGTGTGTGTGTGTGTGTGTGTGTGTGTGTGTGTGTGTGTGTGTGTGTGTAAACATGCATTATGGAGTTGAAAATCAAGAAGTTTAAAGTGAAAGTGAGCCAATATGTGGTCTTATACTGCCCTCTGCTGGCCATTTTACTTATTAATGAAGTCTACTCACATATGCTTTTGCATTCATTATACACTAAAAATCACTTATATAACAATAAGACACTAAAAAATCACTTATATAACAATTACTATTGTAGCACAATCATGCTAGAATCATAGTAAATAATACTAGAATGTGGTAAATTGTTGTGGGAGGAGCCTATTTTACTAAAATGGCTATAAGTCAAGAAGTAAATGAGATATCTTCACCAAACTCAGTACACATGTGTATGGGTTCAATTTGAGGTCACAGTAAGCAATTTTATGGAGATCGGACCATAGGTGGCGCTATAACTGTTAAAAAAGCTTTAAAACCATATATTTCCTATGGTACATTGCCTGTATTGGCTGTAAATGGTCTTTTTCATCTATTATGTCAGTGGTTAGATGCTTGCTAAATAAAACTAATAACTTTTGATGCTTTTGTGCTTAAAGGCCTTAAAGGCCTTAACTGCTTGAACCCCGATAAATGCTGCTTGCAGCTTTAATTATTATTATTATTATTATTCTTCTGCCGTAAAACGCATCGTGCAGCCCAAACCGTAGGGGCTAGAGCATTGAAACTTTGCCAGATGGTAGTACAAAAATCGAGGAGAGGTTCAGAGATTATGACCACGATTGGCCCATAGGTGGCGCTATAGCGACCAAAAGCGCGAAACTGCTCATAACTCCTAGACCGTATGTCGTAGACTCAAGTGTCTTATATCATTGGAAAGCTGGACGCCTGACGAACAAAACGTATATCTCCGATTTCATTTCCGTCATGATAGATTTTCCGCCATTTTGAATTTTGTCAAAAACCTACTTTTGCGAACTAGTCCGTGGTTTTTTGCCCGATCGGAACCAAACCAGTGCAGAAATGTTCTCTAGAGTCTGAAGATTAATAATTATTGAAAAAAAGTTGAAATTTCGATTCACGGACGCTAAGGGTCGCCAAAATGGACGTTGTGGGAGGAGCCTATTTTACTAAAATGGTTATAACTCCAGAAGTAAATGAGGTATTTTCACCAAACTTGGTACACATATGTAAGAGGTCAATCTGAGGTCACGGTAAAAAAATCGCGGCGATTGGCCAAATGGTGGCGCTATAACATGAAAAAAACATAAAACAGGCTATAACCACCTGACCGTTAGTCCGATTGACTTGAAAATTGGTATGCAGTGTCTTGGTCCAAGGTGCCATGTATGTCTATGAGGACATTGGCGTATCTCAAAAAACATGGCCGCCATTGGCCAATGAAGTTGAGCACCTATTAGACAAGGTTAACGGAGGCCGATCAGAAGGAAACTCGGTGGGCATGTTCGACTCATGGCCCTAGAAGTCTGTAAGAATTTTGAAAGAAATCGGCCACTAGTTGGCGCTAACGAGTTTTATGGCTCTGTAATCACGTGGTGTTACACATATTATCACAAAATGCATATCATTTGATAGATCTGCTCATGCTGAACAACTTTGCCTCTAGAACCATTGCTGTCAATCAAACCTTTCATTAAATATTCATGAATATGTTAAAAACCTACTTTTGCGAACTAGTCCCTGGTTTTTCGCCCGATCGGAACCAGACCAGTCTAGGACAATTCTCTGGACTCTCTAGATCAATAATTATCGAAAAAAAGTTGAACTTTTGCATTTGGATGGCTTTAAAAGGGTCATTTATAAAATGGGCGTGGCAAAATACACTAAAAAGCCTATAAATCCTAAATGAAAACTCAGAACTTCACAAAAATTGGTGAGCATATGTGACATAACATCATAAACAAGCATGCAAAATTTTATGGAGATCGGACAATAGTTGGCGCTATAACTGGTAAAAGGCTTTAAAACCATATATTTCCTATGGTAAACTGCCTGTATTGGCTGTAAATGGTCTTTTCCATGTCTGATCATATAATTTTCATATCATAATGTTAAAAACTAGTGCATAACCATTCTCTGGATTCACTAGAACAATAGTTGTCAGAAAAAGTTGAACTACTTCATTTGGATAGCTATAATAGGTTCACTTCAAAATGTGGCCTTTACCAAGTGTCCCCGAAAGCCTATATCTCTTTAATCAATGCTCAGACCTTCTTAAAAACAAGTCAGAACGTGTGAAATATCACCCTGAACAAGGATGAAAAATTTCAGACAGATCGGACAAAATTTGCCTCTGTAACAGTTAAAAAGGTGAAAATGATATGAATTAATGGCATATTAAGCCAATAAGTGGTATTTTACTGCCCCCTGCTGTTTAAAATAGTCATTTTGTCATATTGTTCTATAATTTATATTTAAACTTTATAAAATCCCTATTTTAACATTTACAATTACATTTACTCAAAATCCATCTGTTAAAGTATTAGTATTGACAGTTTGATCACATCATATATTTCAAATATCTGTATCTACAACATAATGTGTGTGTGTAGTCTTAGGTTTCTAAATAAATTCTGAATAATCTGATTAATAGCTTACAAAGACTTTGTGAAATGTTTATAGACCATTGAAATATATTTTCATAATGACATATCCCAATAGCATTGAAAAAACAACAACATTTGTCTTTGTGTGTGTGTGTGTGTGTGTGTGTGTGTGTGTGTGTGTGTGTGTGTGTGTGTGTGTGTGTGTGTGTGTGTGTGTAAACATGCATTATGGAGTTAAAATGGAAAAACTGGTTTGCTTTAGTACAGAAAAATGGTGAAAATCATGAAGTTTAAAGTGAAAGTGAGCCAATAACTGGTCTTCTACTGCCCTCTGCTGGCCATTCTACTTATTAATGAAGTCTACTCACATATGCTTTTGCATTCATTATACACTAAAAATCACTTATATAACAATAAGACACTAAAAAATCACTTATATAACAATTACTATTGTAGCACAATCATGCTAGAATCATAGTAAATAATACTAGAATGTGGTAAATTGTTGTGGGAGGAGCCTATTTTACTAAAATGGCTATAAGTCAAGAAGTAAATGAGATATCTTCACCAAACTCAGTACACATGTGTATGGGTTCAATTTGAGGTCACAGTAAGCAATTTTATGGAGATCGGACCATAGGTGGCGCTATAACTGTTAAAAAAGCTTTAAAACCATATATTTCCTATGGTACATTGCCTGTATTGGCTGTAAATAGTCTTTTTCATCTATTATGTCAGTGGTTAGATGCTTGCTAAATAAAACTAATAACTTTTGATGCTTTTGTGCTTAAAGGCCTTAAAGGCCTTAACTGCTTGAACCCCGATAAATGCTGCTTGCAGCTTTAATTAGGGGTTCAAGCACGAAGTGCTGAAACCCTATTGTAATTGTACTGATTTTTAGGGGTTCAAGCACGAAGTGCTGAAACCCTATTGTAATTGTACTGATTTTTAGGGGTTCAAGCACGAAGTGCTGAAACCCTATTGTAATTGTACTGATTTTTATTAGGGGTTCAAGCATGAAATGCTGAAACCCTATTGTAATTGTAAGGATTTGTAAAACGCATCGTGCAGGACAAACCGTAAGGCCTAGAGACTTGAAACCTGGCCAGATGGTAGGCCTCAATTTGGGGACAACCTATCAGAGTATGACCCCGATTGGCCCATAGGTGGCGCTACAGCGACCAAAAGTACGAAATCGCCCATGACTCTTAGACCGTTTGTCCCAGGATCAAGTGTCTTATATCGTTGGAATCCTTGGCTCAAGGCGGACAAAATGGCTATCTCCGATTTGCTCGCCGGCAGGGGAAATTTTCTTCTATGTCGAATTTTGTCCAAAACCTACTTTTGCGAACTAGTCCCTGGTTTTTCGCCCGATCGGAACCAAACCAGTCTAGGACAATTCTATGGACTCTCTCGATCAATAATTATCGAAAAAAAGTTGAACTTTTGCATTTGGGTGGCTGTAACAGGGTCATTTAGAAAAGGGGTGTGGCAAAATACACTAAAAAGCCTATAAATCCCAAATCAACACTCAGAACTTTACCAAAATCGATGAGCATATGTGTCAGAACATGGTGAGGAAGCATGCAGAGTTTCATGGAGATCGGACCTTAGGTGGCGCTATAACTGGCAAAAAGCCTTCATTCTTATTAGGGGTTCAAGCATGAAATGCTGAAACCCTATTGTAATTGTAAGGATTTGTAAAACGCATCGTGCAGGACAAACCGTAAGGCCTAGAGACTTGAAACCTGGCCAGATGGTAGGCCTCAATTTGGGGACAACCTATCAGAGTATGACCCCGATTGGCCCATAGGTGGCGCTACAGCGACCAAAAGTACGAAATCGCCCATGACTCTTAGACCGTTTGTCCCAGGATCAAGTGTCTTATATCGTTGGAATCCTTGGCTCAAGGCGGACAAAATGGCTATCTCCGATTTGCTCGCCGGCAGGGGAAATTTTCTTCTATGTCGAATTTTGTCCAAAACCTACTTTTGCGAACTAGTCCCTGGTTTTTCGCCCGATCGGAACCAAACCAGTCTAGGACAATTCTATGGACTCTCTCGATCAATAATTATCGAAAAAAAGTTGAACTTTTGCATTTGGGTGGCTGTAACAGGGTCATTTAGAAAAGGGGTGTGGCAAAATACACTAAAAAGCCTATAAATCCCAAATCAACACTCAGAACTTTACCAAAATCGATGAGCATATGTGTCAGAACATGGTGAGGAAGCATGCAGAGTTTCATGGAGATCGGACCTTAGGTGGCGCTATAACTGGCAAAAAGCCTTCATTCTTATTAGGGGTTCAAGCATGAAATGCTGAAACCCTATTGTAATTGTAAGGATTTGTAAAACGCATCGTGCAGGACAAACCGTAAGGCCTAGAGACTTGAAACCTGGCCAGATGGTAGGCCTCAATTTGGGGACAACCTATCAGAGTATGACCCCGATTGGCCCATAGGTGGCGCTACAGCGACCAAAAGTACGAAATCGCCCATGACTCTTAGACCGTTTGTCCCAGGATCAAGTGTCTTATATCGTTGGAATCCTTGGCTCAAGGCGGACAAAATGGCTATCTCCGATTTGCTCGCCGGCAGGGGAAATTTTCTTCTATGTCGAATTTTGTCCAAAACCTACTTTTGCGAACTAGTCCCTGGTTTTTCGCCCGATCGGAACCAAACCAGTCTAGGACAATTCTATGGACTCTCTCGATCAATAATTATCGAAAAAAAGTTGAACTTTTGCATTTGGGTGGCTGTAACAGGGTCATTTAGAAAAGGGGTGTGGCAAAATACACTAAAAAGCCTATAAATCCCAAATCAACACTCAGAACTTTACCAAAATCGATGAGCATATGTGTCAGAACATGGTGAGGAAGCATGCAGAGTTTCATGGAGATCGGACCTTAGGTGGCGCTATAACTGGCAAAAAGCCTTCATTCTTATTAGGGGTTCAAGCATGAAATGCTGAAACCCTATTGTAATTGTAAGGATTTGTAAAACGCATCGTGCAGGACAAACCGTAAGGCCTAGAGACTTGAAACCTGGCCAGATGGTAGGCCTCAATTTGGGGACAACCTATCAGAGTATGACCCCGATTGGCCCATAGGTGGCGCTACAGCGACCAAAAGTACGAAATCGCCCATGACTCTTAGACCGTTTGTCCCAGGATCAAGTGTCTTATATCGTTGGAATCCTTGGCTCAGGGCGGACAAAATGGCTATCTCCGATTTGCTCGCCCTTCAAGCGCCAATTTTGAGTAAATAGCATTTTTTTGAAAAACCTATTTTTGTGAATTTCTCCTAAGGTTTTAGCCCGATCAGAACCAAACCACTGCAAGAATATTCTCTGGAGTCTGACAATCAATAATCATCCAAAAAATTCAAAATTTCAATTAGCGGTCAATAAGGGGAACCAAAATATTTGATGGCACCAGGGCCACTTTTACTAAAACGGTTATAAATTGTGAACGGAAAGAGATTTTTTTGCTAAACTTGGGATACATCTTCCTGAGCTCATTCTGAGGTCACGTGGAAAAAACTCTCAACAATTGGCCACTAGGTGGCACTATAAAACGGTTTTAACTTGTGAACGTAAAGAGATATTTTCACAAAACTTGGGACACATGTTCATGAGCTCATTCTGAGGTCACGTGAAAAAAAATCACGACAATTGTCCACTTGGTGGCGCTATAATATGGTTATAACTTGTGAGCGGAAATAGATATTTTTGCTAAACTTGGGACACGTGTTCATAAGCTCAATATGAGTTGACATGAAAAAAATCGTGACAATTGGCGACTTGGTGGCGCTATAACAGGGAAAAAAATCATGAAAATAGCTATAAGCGCACCCAACCGTTACTCTATTGAAAATTGGCACGCAGTGTCTTTGTCCAGGGTGCCATGATAGTCTATGAGAACATTGGTGTATCTCAAAAAACTCAGTATACGTCATTGGCACAATGCCTTGAAGGAGCCTTAGAAGTTTCAAGCCCGTGTTTTTTTAACAGGAGTGACCTCCTAAGACTCCTGAATCCTTGTCCAGTCCAACAATACCAAACATACCAGGTTTCACCTTATGGTTTTTGTAAGTGTCATTTAGAGCTTTAAAAAATTGTGGTTATCTTCAAAGCCGTTAGTCCGATCGAGACAACAACAAAAAAACAAAGGAAATTTGAAAACAGGTAAATAGCTAAACAATAATGCCAAAATGTTAAAAATATGATAGGAACTGACAAAAAACTAAATTAAATCCAATCAATTTCACCCATGGTACCGTCCATACTGTCAATGACCCTTCGCAAAGACCTGCCCACTTTAGTTACTGTTGCTATGTCTGACAAGCGACGCCACTCTCACTCCACACCAAGTTCTCACGCAATGAAAAATACATTGCGGATCAGAGAGGAGACTGCGCACTGACAGACAAGTACTTTTGATATGAAACAAAGTCTCACCTTTCAAATGTAGTCATTTTTTGGAGACATTTAAAGAATAAATACCGTTTTGTGACTCTTTAATGTGTCTGACAGATCGCTGTAGACTCAAGGCTCAGTTAAAGCTGCTTGTGAACTGATCATCTCTTCCTTGTAGTTAATTTATAGCATTAAAATAAACATGAATGAACATAAAAGGAATGTTGTTTTAAAGTGCTTAGACGTCAGTACACTTTGTTTTTCAAATTTAAATCCTCTAATGTTAATCTACTAACTCTCCTGACTGCTTTGTTGGACAAATTATGGCGGATTATGGTTAGTCAGATCGCCTGTCAATCAAACTCCATGCGAAGGGTCAATTGAGAATGTCTGTGCGCATAATCCTGATCTAATCGACAACTTTGCAGTTGCACATAGTAAAAGCCCGGAAAATCCCGCTATAATGTAAGAGAGCATCTTTATTATGTATTTGGACCTAGGCCTAACAATGTGTTATGGTGCACTGGTAAGCGTAGGCTACTCCTGATTTTGTTAGTCATCTCATCTCTTATATGCTGTGTATGATCATATCCTGCCCTATTCATGGTAGCCTACTCGCGGACATTGCGTCATCAATGTCATCAATTGTGTCATCAAGGGGCCCGCCTTGATAATCCTACTTAAGGGCCCGGTGTTGGCTCGTTACGCCACTGAAAATAATTGTCTAAACTCCTTATCAAAATTACATATTTACAGCAAATCTGATACATATGTATGGGCACACTTTGAGTACTACTAATAAAAGTGGTGGACATCAGGCAAGACTATAAGAAGACTCAGGCAAAAAGGTGCTATAACTGTAAAAACGCTTTAAAACCATATATTTCCTATGTAAACTACCTGTATTGGCTGTAAGTTGACTTTTTCGTCTATGATGGCAGTTGTTAAATGCTTGGTAAATAAAACTTAATGTCTTAAATGCTTAAATGCCTTAAAGGCCTTAACTGCTTGAACCCAGATAAATGCTGCTTGCAGCTTTAAATAGGGGTTCAAGCACGAAGTGCTGAAACCCTATTGTAATTGTACTGATTTTTATTAGGGGTTCAAGCACGAAGTGCTGAAACCCTATTGTAATTGTACTGATTTTCATCATTATTAGGGGTTCAAGCACGAAGTGCTGAAACCCTATTGTAATTGCTCTGATTTTTAGGGGTTCAAGCACGAAGTGCTGAAACCCTATTGTAATTGTGCCGATTTTTAGGGGTTCAAGCACGAAGTGCTGAACACCTATTGTAATTGTACTGATTTTTATTAGGGATTCAAGCACGAAGTACTGAACACCTATTGTAATTGTACTGATTTTTATTATTATTAGGGGTTCAAGCACGAAGTGCTGAAACCCTATTGTAATTGTACTGATTTTTATTATTAGGGGTTCAAGCACGAAGTGCTGAAACCCTATTGTAATTGTGCTGATTAGGGGTTCAAGCACGAAGTGCTGAAACCCTATTGTAATCGTCCTGATTTTTATTATTATTATTTTTCCGCCATAAAACGCATCGTGCAGCCCAAACCGTAAGACCTAGAGACTTGAAACTTTGCCAGATGGTAGTACTATTGCTCGCTACTCAGATACACGGACTCAGCCCAATCGGCCCATAGGTGGCGCTATAGCAATCAAAAGCGCAAAACTGCTCAGAACTCCCAGACCGTAAGGCGTAGCTTCAAGTGTCTTATATAATTGAAATCCAGAGCTCCTGAAGAAAAAAACGTATATCTCCGATTTCATTTCCGCCATGATAGATTTTTCGCCATTTTGAATTTTGTCAAAAACCTACTTTTGCGAACTAGTCCCTGGTTTTTCGCCCGATCGGAACCAAACCAGTGCGGAATTGTTCTCTGGAGTCTGAAGATCAATAATTACCGAAAAAAAGTTGAAATTTCGATTAATGGTCGCTAGGGGGTGCAAAATTAACGTTGTGGGAGGAGCCTATTTTACTAAAATGGCTATAACTCAAGAAGTAATTAAGTAAACTTCACCAAACTTGGAACACATGTGTAAGAGGTCAATCTGAGGTCACAGTAAAAAAATTGCGTCGATTGGCCACATGGTGGCGCTATAAAACAAATAAAAACATATAGACAACTGACCGTTTTTCCGAATGACTTGAAATTTGGTATGCAGTGTCTTGGCCCAAGGGGCCATGTATGTCTAAAAGGATATTGGCGTATCTCGAAAAACATGGCTGCCATTGGCCAATGAGGTTTGAGCATCGTTAACGAAGTCCGATCGGAGCGAAACTCGATGGGCATGTTCGGCTCAAGCCCCTAGAGGTCTGTAAGAATTTTGAAAGAAATCGGCCACTAGTTGGCGCTAACGAGTTTTAAGGCTCTGTAATCACGTGGTGTTACACTTATCATCACAAAATGCATATCATTTGATAGATCTGCTCATGCTGAACAACTTTGCCTCAAGAACCATCACTGTCAATCAAACTGTTCATTAAATATTCATGAATATGTTAAAAACCTACTTTTGCGAACTAGTCCCTGGTTTTTCGCCCGATCAGAACCAGACCAGTCTAGGACAATTCTCTGGACTCTCTAGATCAATAATTATCGAAAAAAAGTTGAACTTTTGCATTTTTCGCATGGGTATAATTGGGTCATAAAGAAAATGGGCGTGGCAAAATGCACTCAAAAGCCTATAAATCCTAAACGAAAACTCAGAACTTCACGAGCATGCAAAATATCATGGAGATCGGACTATAGGTGGCGCTATAACTGTTAAAAAGCTTGCCTGTATTGGCTGTAAATGGACTTTTCCATCTATTATTTCAGTGGTTAAAAGCTTTCTAAACAAATCTTAATGTCTTAAATGCTTATGTGCTTAAAGGCCTTAAATGCTTGAACCCCGATAAATGCTGCTTGCAGCTTTAATTAGGGGTTCAAGCACGAAGTGCTGAAACCCTATTGTAATTGTAAGGATTTTTATTATTATTATTATTATTCTTCTGCCGTAAAACGCATCGTGCAGCCCAAACCGTAAGGGCTGGAGACTTGAAACTTTGCCAGATGGTAGTACAAAAATCGAGGAGAGGTTCAGAGATTATGACCCCGATTGGCCCATAGGTGGCGCTATAACAACCAAAAGCGCGAAACTGCTCATAACTCCTAGACTGTATGTCGTAGACTCAAGTGTCTTATATCATTGGAAAGCTGGAAACGTGATGAACAAAACGTATATCTCCGATTTCATTTCCGGTATGGAAATTTTTCCGCCATTTTGAATTTTGTCAAAAAACTACTTTTGCTAATTAGTCCTAGGTTTTTTGTCCGATCGGAACCAAACCAGTGCAGAAATGTTCTATGGAGTCTGAAGATCAATAATTATCAAAAAAAATTCGAAATTTCGATTCATGGTCGCTAGGGGGCATAAAATAAACATTGTGGGAGGAGCCTATTTTACTAAAATGGCTATAACTCAAAAAATAAATGAGATAGCTTAACCAAACTCGGTACACATGTGTATGGGTTCATTCTGGGGTCACAGTAAAAAAATCGCGACGATTGAACAATAGGTGGCGCTATAACATGGAAAAAACATGAAAAGGGCTATAACCACCTGACCGTTAGTCCGATTGACTTGAAAATTGGTATGCAGTGTCTTGGCCCAAGGTGCCATATACATCTATGAGGAAATTGGCGTATCTCAAAAAACATGGCCGCCATTGGCCAATGAAGTTGAGCACCTATTAGACAAGGTTAACGGAGGCCGATCGGAACGAAACTCGATGGGCATGTTCCTCTCATGGCCCTAGAGGTCTGTAAGAATTTTGAAAGAAATCGGCCACTAGTTGGCGCTAACGAGTTTTATGGCTCTGTAATCACGTGGTGTTACACTCATCCACACAATATGCATATCATTTGATAGATCTGCTCATGCTGAACAACTTTGCCTCAAGAACCATTGCTGTCAATCAAACCGTTCATTAAATATTCGCGAACATGTTAAAAACCTACTTTTGCGAACTAGTCCTAGGTTTTTCGCCCGATCGGAACCAGACCAGTCTAGGACAATTCTCTGGACTCTCTAGATCAATAATTATCGAAAAAAAGTTGAACTTTTGCATTTGGATGGCTGTAATAGGGTCATTTATAAAATGGGCGTGGCAAAATACATTAAAAATCCTATAAATCCTAAATGAAAACTCAGAACTTCACAAAAATTGGTGAGCATATGTGACATAACATCATTAACAAGCATGCCAAATTTTATGGAGATCGGACCATAGGTGGCGCTATAACTGTTAAAAAGCTTTAAAACAATATATTTCCTATGGTACATTGCCTGTATTGGCTGTAAATGGTCTTTTCCATCTATTATGTCAGTGGTTACATGCTTGCTAAATAAAACCTGATAACTTTTGATGCTTTTGTGCTTAAAAACCCTTAAAGGCCTTAATAGCTTGAACCCCGATAAATGCTGCTTGCAGCTTTAATTATTATTATTATTATTATTCTTCTGCCGTAAAACGCATCGTGCAGCCCAAACCGTAAGAGCTGGAACTTTGAAACTTTGCCAGATGGTAGTACAAAAATCGAGGAGAGGTTCAGAGATTATGACCCCGATTGGCCCATAGGTGGCGCTATAACAACCAAAAGCGCGAAACTGCTCATAACTCCTAGACCGTATGTCGTAGACTCAAGTGTCTTATATCATTGGAAAGCTGGACGCCTGACGAACAAAACGTATATCTCCGATTTCATTTCCGCCATGATAGATTTTCCGCCATTTTGAATTTTGTCAAAAACCTACTTTTGCGAACTAGTCCCTGGTTTTTTACCCGATTGGTACCAAACCAGTGCAGAAATGTTCTCTGGAGACTGAATATCAATAATTATCGAAAAAAAGTTGAAATTTCGATTCACGGTCGCTAAGGGGCGCCAAAACGTACGTTGTGGGAGGGGCCTATTTTATTAAAATGGCTATAACTCCCGAAGTAAATGAGGTATCTTCACCAAACTTGGTACACATGTGTATGAGTTCAATCTGGGGTCACAGTAAAAAAATCGCGACGATTGGCCTCATGGTGGCGCTATAACATGAAAAAAACATAAATCAGGCTATAACCACCTGACCGTTAGTCCGATTGACTTGAAAATTGGTATGCAGTGTCTTGGTCCAAGGTGCCATGTATGTGTATGAGGACATTGGCGTATCTCAAAAAACATGGCCGCCATCGGCCAATGAAGTTTGAGCACCTATTAGACAAGGTTAACGGAGGCCGATCGAAACGAAACTCAATGGGCATGTTCGGCTCATGGCCCTAGAGGTCTGTAAGAATTTTAAAAGAAATCGGCCACTAGTTGGCGCTAACGAGTTTTACGGCTCTGTAATCACGTGGTGTTACAAATATCCACACAATATGCATATCATTTGATAGATCTCCTCATCCTGAACAACTTTGCCTCAAGAACCATTGCTGTCAATCAAACTGTTCATTAATTATTCATGAATATGTTAAAACCCTACTTTTGCGAACTAGTCCTAGGTTTTTTGCCCGATCGGAACCAGACCAGTCTAGGACAATTCTCTGGACTCTCTAGATCAATAATTATCAAAAAAAAGTTGAACTTTTGCATTTGGATGGCTGTAAAAAGGTCATTTATAAAATGGGCGTGGCAAAATACACTAAAAACCCTATAAATCCTAAATGAAAACTCATAACTTCACAAAAGTTGGTGAGCATATGTGACATAACATCATTAACAAGCATGCAACATTTTATGGAGATCGGACCAAAGGTGGCGCTATAACAGTTAAAAGGCTTTTAAACCATATATTTCCTATGGCAAACTGCCTGTATTGGCTGTAAATGGTCTTTTCCATGTCTGATCATATAATTTTCATATCATAATGTTAAAAACTATCGCATAACCATTCTCTGGACTCACTAGAACAATAGTTGTCAGAAAAAGTTGAACTTCTTCATTTGGATAGCTATAATAGGTTCACTTCAAAATGTGGCCTTTACCAAGTGTCCCCGAAAGCCTATATCTCTTTAATCAATGCTCAGACCTTCTTAAAAACAAGTCAGAACGTGTGAAATATCACCCTGAACAAGGATGAAAAATTTCAGACAGATCGGACAAAATTTGCCTCTGTAACAGTTAAAAAGGTGAAAATGATATGAATTAATGGCATATTAAGCCAATAAGTGGTATTTTACTGCCCCCTGCTGTTTAAAATAGTCATTTTGTCATATTGTTCTATAATTTATATTTAGACTTTATAAAATCCCTATTTTAACATTTACAATTAGATTTAGTCAAAATCCATCTGTTAAAGTATTAGTATTGACAGTTTGATCACATCATATATTTCAAATATCTGTATCTACCACATAATGTGTGTGTGTAGTCTTAGGTTTCTAAATAAATTCTGAATAATCTGATTAATAGCTTACAAAGACTTTGTGAAATGTTTATAGACCATTGAAATATATTTTCATAATGACATATCCCAATACCATTGAAAAAACAACAACATTTGTCTTTGTGTGTGTGTGTGTGTGTGTGTGTGTGTGTGTGTGTGTGTGTGTGTGTGTGTGTGTGTGTGTGTGTGTAAACATGCATTATGGAGTTAAAATGGAAAAACTGGTTTGCTTTAGTACAGAAAAATGGTGAAAATCATGAAGTTTAAAGTGAAAGTGAGCCAATAACTGGTCTTCTACTGCCCTCTGCTGGCCATTCTACTTATTAATGAAGTCTACTCACATATGCTTTTGCATTCATTATACACTAAAAATCACTTATATAACAATAAGACACTAAAAAATCACTTATATAACAATTACTATTGTAGCACAATCATGCTAGAATCATAGTAAATAATACTAGAATGTGGTAAATTGTTGTGGGAGGAGCCTATTTTACTAAAATGGCTATAAGTCAAGAAGTAAATGAGATATCTTCACCAAACTCAGTACACATGTGTATGGGTTCAATTTGAGGTCACAGTAAGCAATTTTATGGAGATCGGACCATAGGTGGCGCTATAACTGTTAAAAAAGCTTTAAAACCATATATTTCCTATGGTACATTGCCTGTATTGGCTGTAAATAGTCTTTTTCATCTATTATGTCAGTGGTTAGATGCTTGCTAAATAAAACTAATAACTTTTGATGCTTTTGTGCTTAAAGGCCTTAAAGGCCTTAACTGCTTGAACCCCGATAAATGCTGCTTGCAGCTTTAATTAGGGGTTCAAGCACGAAGTGCTGAAACCCTATTGTAATTGTACTGATTTTTATTATTATTATTATTATTCTTCTGCCGTAAAACGCATCGTGCAGCCCAAACCGTAGGGGCTAGAGCATTGAAACTTTGCCAGATGGTAGTACAAAAATCGAGGAGAGGTTCAGAGATTATGACCACGATTGGCCCATAGGTGGCGCTATAGCGACCAAAAGCGCGAAACTGCTCATAACTCCTAGACCGTATGTTGTAGACTCAAGTGTCTTATATCATTGGAAAGCTGGACGCCTGACGAACAAAACGTATATCTCCGATTTCATTTCCGTCATGATAGATTTTCCGCCATTTTGAATTTTGTCAAAAACCTACTTTTGCGAACTAGTCCGTGGTTTTTTGCCCGATCGGAACCAAACCAGTGCAGAAATGTTCTCTAGAGTCTGAAGATTAATAATTATTGAAAAAAAGTTGAAATTTCGATTCACGGACGCTAAGGGTCGCCAAAATGGACGTTGTGGGAGGAGCCTATTTTACTAAAATGGTTATAACTCCAGAAGTAAATGAGGTATTTTCACCAAACTTGGTACACATATGTAAGAGGTCAATCTGAGGTCACGGTAAAAAAATCGCGGCGATTGGCCAAATGGTGGCGCTATAACATGAAAAAAACATAAAACAGGCTATAACCACCTGACCGTTAGTCCGATTGACTTGAAAATTGGTATGCAGTGTCTTGGTCCAAGGTGCCATGTATGTCTATGAGGACATTGGCGTATCTCAAAAAACATGGCCGCCATTGGCCAATGAAGTTGAGCACCTATTAGACAAGGTTAACGGAGGCCGATCAGAAGGAAACTCGGTGGGCATGTTCGACTCATGGCCCTAGAAGTCTGTAAGAATTTTGAAAGAAATCGGCCACTAGTTGGCGCTAACGAGTTTTATGGCTCTGTAATCACGTGGTGTTACACATATTATCACAAAATGCATATCATTTGATAGATCTGCTCATGCTGAACAACTTTGCCTCTAGAACCATTGCTGTCAATCAAACCTTTCATTAAATATTCATGAATATGTTAAAAACCTACTTTTGCGAACTAGTCCCTGGTTTTTCGCCCGATCGGAACCAGACCAGTCTAGGACAATTCTCTGGACTCTCTAGATCAATAATTATCGAAAAAAAGTTGAACTTTTGCATTTGGATGGCTTTAAAAGGGTCATTTATAAAATGGGCGTGGCAAAATACACTAAAAAGCCTATAAATCCTAAATGAAAACTCAGAACTTCACAAAAATTGGTGAGCATATGTGTCATAACATCATAAACAAGCATGCAAAATTTTATGGAGATCGGACAATAGTTGGCGCTATAACTGGTAAAAGGCTTTAAAACCATATATTTCCTATGGTAAACTGCCTGTATTGGCTGTAAATGGTCTTTTCCATGTCTGATCATATAATTTTCATATCATAATGTTAAAAACTAGTGCATAACCATTCTCTGGATTCACTAGAACAATAGTTGTCAGAAAAAGTTGAACTACTTCATTTGGATAGCTATAATAGGTTCACTTCAAAATGTGGCCTTTACCAAGTGTCCCCGAAAGCCTATATCTCTTTAATGAATGTTCAAACCTTCTTAAAAACAAGTCAGAACATGTGAAATATCACTCTGAACATGCATGAAAATTTTCAGACAGATCGGACAAAATTTGCCTCTATAACAGTTAAAAAGGTGAAAATGATATGAATTAATGGCATGTTAAGCCAATAAGTGGTATTTTACTGCCCCCCGCTGTTTAAAATAGTCATTTTCTCATATTGGTATTGGTATCAGCCATGGTAAATCATGATAAATGATGGTGTGTGTGTGTGTGTGTGTGTGTGTGTGTGTGTGTGTGTGTGTGTGTGTGTGTGTGTGTGTGTGTGTGTGTGTGTGTGGTACAAATATAACAAAGGTTTTATTTTCCAACATGAAAACAAACATAACAGAGTGCTAGTGCACAAACAATAACCGACAATGATAATGGATGAGAGGGGAACTTAAATACACAGATCAAGACAAGGACAACAGGTGACGGTTATGATGATGAGGAGCAGGTGATGATGAGGAGGGTGATGAGGAGCAGGTGCAGGTGATGACGACAGATAGTGAATGTGATGAAGACAGAAGGTGAATGTGATGAAGGTGAATGTGACACCAATATCACTAAAACATTTGTGTGTGTGTGTGTGTGTGTGTGTGTGTGTGTGTGTGTGTGTAGCATTATTGTGTGTAGCATATGTAGCAAGTATGCATTATTGAGTTAACATGGAAACACTGGTTTGCTTTAGTGCAGAAAACTGGTCAAAATCATGAGGTTTAAAGTGAAAGTGAGCCAATAAGTGGTCTTCTACTGCCCTCTGCTGGCCATTCTACTTATTAATTAAATTTTTCCACATGTGCTTGCATTTATACTTGAATACACACTAAAAATCACTTATATAGCAATAACTATTATAACACAATCATATTTTGTCAGTGTTAATCACTTTATTTGCACTGACACTTCAAATAATTGCTAGTAATGTGGTAAATCATGGTAAATCATGGTTAACTATGCTGTGTGTGTGTGTCTGTGTGTGTGTGTGTGTGTGTGTGTGTGTGTGTGTGTGTGTGTGTGTGTGTGTGTGTGTGTGTGTGTGTGTGTGTGTGTGTGTGTGTAAGCATGCATTGAGTTAACATGGATAAACTGGTTTGCTTTAGTGCAGAAAACTGGTTTAAAGTGAAAGTGAGCCAATAAGTGGTCTTCTACTGCCCTCTGCTGGCCATTCTACTTATTAATGAAATATTTCAACATGTGCTTGCATTCATACTTGAATACACACTAAAAAAATCACTTATATAGCAATAACTATTATAACACAATCATATTTTGTCAGTGTTAATCACTTTATTTGCACTGACACTTCAAATAATTGCTAGTAATGTGATAAATCAGGCTAGAAACATGGTAAATCAAAGTAAATAATACTAGATTGTCGTTTATCTCCTGGTAAATAATACTAGAACGTGGTATATCATGGTAAATCATGGTTAACTAAACTGTGTGTGTGTGTGTGTGTGTGTGTGTGTGTGTGTGTGTGTGTGTGTGTGTGTGTGTGTGTGTGTGTGTGTGTGTGTGTGTGTGTAAGCATGCATTGAGTTAACATGGAAAAACTGGTTTGCTTTAGTGCAGAAAACTGGTTTAAAGTGAAAGTGAGCCAATAAGTGGTCTTCTAGTGCCCTCTGCTGGCCATTCTACTTAATAATGAAATATTTTACATGTGCTTTTGCATTCATACTTGGACACACACTAAAAATCACGTATATAACTAACTATTATAACACAATAATATTTTGTCAGTGTTCATCACCTCATTTGCACTGACACTTCACATAATTGCTAGTAATGTGGTTAATCATGCTAGAAACATTGTAAATCATAGTAAATAATACTGAAATGAGGTGTATCAAGGTAAATCATGCTAGAATCCTAATAAATCATTCTGGAACATGGTATATGATAGTAAATCATGCTAGAATCATATTAAATAATTCTTGAATGTGGCAAATCGTTGTGGGAGGAGCCTATTTTACTCAAATGGCTATAACTCAAGAAGTAAATGAGATATCTTCACCAAAATCAGTACACATGTGTATGGGTTCAATTTGAGGTCACAATAAACAATTTTATGGAGATCGGACCATAGGTGGCGCTATAACTGTTAAAAAGCTTTAAAACCATATATATCCCATGGCAATTTGCCTGTATTGGCTGTAAATGGTCTTTTCCATCTATTATGTCAGTGGTTACATGCTTGCTAAATAAATCTTAATGACTTTTGATGCTTTTGTGCTTAAATGCATTAAAGGCCTTAACTGCTTGAACCCCGATAAATGCTGCTTGCAGCTTTAATTATTATTATTATTATTATTCTTCTGCCGTAAAACGCATCGTGCAGCCCAAACCGTAAGGGCTAGAGCTTTGAAACTTTGCCAGATGGTAGTACAAAAATCGAGGAGAGGTTCAGAGATTATGACCCCGATTGGCCCATAGGTGGCGCTATAGCGACCAAAAGCGCGAAACTGCTCATAACTCCTAGACCGTATGTCGCAGCCTCAAGTGTCTTATATCATTGGAAAGCTGGACGCCTGACGAACAAAACGTATATCTCCGATTTTATTTCCGTCATGATAGATTTTCCGCCATTTTGAATTTTGTCGAAAATCTACTTTTGCGAACTAGTCCCTGGTTTTTCGCCCGATCGGAACCAAACCAGTGCAGAATTGTTCTCTGGAGTCTGAAGATCAATAATTATCGAAAAAAAGTTGAAATTTCGATTCACAGTCGCTAGGGGGTGCAAAATTAACGTTGTGGGAGGAGCCTATTTTACTAAAATGGCTATAACTCCAGAAGTAATTCAGTAAACTTCACCAAACTTGGTATACATGTGTAGGAGGTCAGTCTGAGGTCACAGTAAAAAAATCGCGGCGATCGGCCACATGGTGGCGCTATAACATGACAAAAACATAAAACAGGCTATAACCACCTGACCGTTAGTCTGATTGACTTGAAAATTGGTATGCAGTGTCTTGGTCCAAGGTGCCATGTATGTCTATGAGGACATTGGTGTATCTCAAAAAACATGGCCGCCATTGGCCAATAAATTTGAGCACCTATTAGACAAGGTTAACAGAGGCCGATCGGAACGAAACTCGATGGGCATGTTCGACTCATGGCCCTGGAGGTCTGTAAGAATTTTAAAAGAAATCGGCCACTAGTTGGCGCTAACGAGTTTTATGGCTCTGTAATCACGTGGTGTTACACATATCATCACAATATGCATATCATTTGATAGATCTGCTCATGCTGAACAACTTTGCCTCAAGAACCATTGCTGTCAATCAAACCGTTCATTAAATATTTGTGAATATGTTAAAAACCTACTTTTGCGAACTAGTCCTAGGTTTTTCGCCCGATCGGAACCAAACCAGTCTAGGACAATTCTCTGGACTCTCTAGATCAATAATTATCAAAAAAAAGTTGAACTTTTGCATTTGGATGGCTGTAATAGGATCATTTATAAAATGGGCGTGGCAAAATACATTAAAAAGCCTATAAATCCTAAATAAAAACCCAGAACTTCACAAAAATTGGTGAACTTATGTGACATAACATCATTAACAAGCATGCAAAATTTCATGGAGATCGGACCATAGTTGGCGCTATAACTGTTAAAAGGCTTTAAAACTATATATTTCCTATGGTAAACTGCCTGTATTGGCTGTAAATGGTCTTTTCCATCTCTGATCATATCATTTTCATATCATAATGTTAAAAACTAGTGCAATACAATTCTCTGGACTCACTAGAACAATAATTGTCAGAAAAAGTTGAACTACTTCATTTGGATTGCTATAATAGGTTCACTTCAAAATGTGGCCTTTACCAATTGTCCCTGAAAGCCTATATCTCTTTAAAGAATGTTCAAACCTTCTTAAAAACAAGTCAGAACATGTGAAATATCACTCTGAACATGCATGAAAATTTTCAGACAGATCTGACAAAATTTGCCTCTATAACAGTTAAAAAGGTGAAAATGATATGAATATAATGGCATATTAAGCCAATAAGTGGTTTTTTACTGCCCCCTGCTGTTTAAAATAGTCATGTTCTCATATTGTTCTATAATTCATATTTAGACTTTATAAAATCACTATTTTAACATTTACAATTACATTTAGTCAAAATCCATCTGTTAAAGTATTAGTATTGACAGTTTGATCACATTATATATTTCAAATGTCTGTATCTACAACATAATGTGTGTGTGTAGTCTTAGGTTTCTGAATAAATTCTGAATCATCTGATTAATAGCTTACAAAGACTTTGTGAAATGTTTATAGACCATTGAAATATATTTTCATAATGACATATCCCAATAGCATTGAAAAAACAACAACATTTGTCTTTGTGTGTGTGTGTGTGTGTGTGTGTGTGTGTGTGTGTGTGTGTGTGTGTGTGTGTGTGTGTGTGTGTGTAAACATGCATTATGGAGTTAAAATGGAAAAACTGGTTTGATTTAGTACAGAAAAATGGTGAAAATCATGAAGTTTAAAGTCAAAGTGAGCCAATAAGTGGTCTTCTACTGCCCTCTGCTGGCCATTCTACGTATTAATGAAGTCTACTCACATATGCTTTGGCATTCATTATACACTAAAAATCACTTATATAACAATAAGACACTAAAAAATAACGTATATAACAATTACTATTGTAGCACAATCATATTTTGTCAGAGTTTATCACTCATAAATCATATTTTGTCAGAGTATACAATCACAGTAAACAATGGTAAATCCTACTAGAATGTAGTATATCATGGTAAATCATGCTAGAATATGGCAAATCAGGCTAGAATCATAGTAAATAATACTAGAATGTGGTAAATTGTTGTGGGAGGAGCCTATTTTACTAAAATGGCTATAACTCAAGAAGTAAATGAGATATTTTCACCAAACTCAGTACACATGTGTATGGTTTCAATTTGAGGTCACAGTAAACATTTTTATGGAGATCGGACCATAGGTAGCGCTATAACTGTTAAAAAGCTTTAAAACCATATATATCCCATGGTAAACTGCCTGTATTGGCTGTAAATGGTCTTCTCCATCTATTATGTCCGTGGTTACATGCTTGCTAAATAAATCTTAATAACTTTTGATGCTTTTGTGCTTAAATGCCTAAAAGGCTTTAACTGGATCCAGACGGACAAAATGGCTATCTCCAAATTCACCTACGAGCAAAAAAAAAATTGTTATGGCCAATTTTGTCCAAAACCTACTTTTGCGAACTAGTCCTAGGTTTTTGGCCCAATCGGAACCAGACCAGTCTAGGACAATTCTATGGACTCTCTAGATCAATAATTATCGAAAAAAAAGTGGAACTTTTGCATTTGCCTGGCTGTAGCAGGGTAATTTAGGAAAGGGGTGGGACAAAAAAAACACTCAAAAGCCTATACAACCTAAGGGAAAACCCCAAACTTCACAAAAATCGATGAGCAGATGTGTCATAGCATGGTGAAGAAGCATGCCAAGTTTCGTGAAGATCGGACAAGAGGTGGCGCTATAACTGTCCAAAACGTCTCTTCTTATTAGGGGTTCAAGCACGAAGTGCTGAAACCCTATTGTAATTGTACTGATTTTTATTATTATTATTATTAATATTTGGATGGCTGTAATAGGGTCATTTATAAAATGGGCCTGGCAAAATACACTAAAAAGCCTATAAATCCTAAATGAAAACTCAAAACTTCACAAAAATTGGTGAGCATATGTCACATAACATCATTAACAAGCATGCCAAATTTTATGGACATCGGACCAAAGGTGGCACTATAACTGTTAAAAAGCTTTAAAACCACATATTTCCTATGGTAAATTGCCTGTATTGACTGTAAATGGTCTTTTCCATCTATTATGTCAGTGGTTAGATGCTTGCTAATTAAAATTTGATAACTTTTGTGCTTAAAAACCCTTAAAGGCCTTAATAGCTTGAACCCCGATAAATGCTGCTTGCAGCTTTAATTATTATTATTATTATTATTATTCTTCTGCCGTAAAACGCATCGTGCAGCCCAAACCGTAGGGGCTAGAGCATTGAAACTTTGCCAGATGGTAGTACAAAAATCGAGGAGAGGTTCAGAGATTATGACCACGATTGGCCCATAGGTGGCGCTATAGCGACCAAAAGCGCGAAACTGCTCATAACTCCTAGACCGTATGTCGTAGACTCAAGTGTCTTATATCATTGGAAAGCTGGACGCCTGACGAACAAAACGTATATCTCCGATTTCATTTCCGTCATGATAGATTTTCCGCCATTTTGAATTTTGTCAAAAACCTACTTTTGCGAACTAGTCCGTGGTTTTTTGCCCGATCGGAACCAAACCAGTGCAGAAATGTTCTCTAGAGTCTGAAGATTAATAATTATTGAAAAAAAGTTGAAATTTCGATTCACGGACGCTAAGGGTCGCCAAAATGGACGTTGTGGGAGGAGCCTATTTTACTAAAATGGTTATAACTCCAGAAGTAAATGAGGTATTTTCACCAAACTTGGTACACATATGTAAGAGGTCAATCTGAGGTCACGGTAAAAAAATCGCGGCGATTGGCCAAATGGTGGCGCTATAACATGAAAAAAACATAAAACAGGCTATAACCACCTGACCGTTAGTCCGATTGACTTGAAAATTGGTATGCAGTGTCTTGGTCCAAGGTGCCATGTATGTCTATGAGGACATTGGCGTATCTCAAAAAACATGGCCGCCATTGGCCAATGAAGTTGAGCACCTATTAGACAAGGTTAACGGAGGCCGATCAGAAGGAAACTCGGTGGGCATGTTCGACTCATGGCCCTAGAAGTCTGTAAGAATTTTGAAAGAAATCGGCCACTAGTTGGCGCTAACGAGTTTTATGGCTCTGTAATCACGTGGTGTTACACATATTATCACAAAATGCATATCATTTGATAGATCTGCTCATGCTGAACAACTTTGCCTCTAGAACCATTGCTGTCAATCAAACCTTTCATTAAATATTCATGAATATGTTAAAAACCTACTTTTGCGAACTAGTCCCTGGTTTTTCGCCCGATCGGAACCAGACCAGTCTAGGACAATTCTCTGGACTCTCTAGATCAATAATTATCGAAAAAAAGTTGAACTTTTGCATTTGGATGGCTTTAAAAGGGTCATTTATAAAATGGGCGTGGCAAAATACACTAAAAAGCCTATAAATCCTAAATGAAAACTCAAAACTTCACAAAAATTGGTGAGCATATGTCACATAACATCATTAACAAGCATGCCAAATTTTATGGACATCGGACCAAAGGTGGCACTATAACTGTTAAAAAGCTTTAAAACCACATATTTCCTATGGTAAATTGCCTGTATTGACTGTAAATGGTCTTTTCCATCTATTATGTCAGTGGTTAGATGCTTGCTAATTAAAATTTGATAACTTTTGTGCTTAAAAACCCTTAAAGGCCTTAATAGCTTGAACCCCGATAAATGCTGCTTGCAGCTTTAATTATTATTATTATTATTATTCTTCTGCCGTAAAACGCATCGTGCAGCCCAAACCGTAGGGGCTAGAGCATTGAAACTTTGCCAGATGGTAGTACAAAAATCGAGGAGAGGTTCAGAGATTATGACCACGATTGGCCCATAGGTGGCGCTATAGCGACCAAAAGCGCGAAACTGCTCATAACTCCTAGACCGTATGTCGTAGACTCAAGTGTCTTATATCATTGGAAAGCTGGACGCCTGACGAACAAAACGTATATCTCCGATTTCATTTCCGTCATGATAGATTTTCCGCCATTTTGAATTTTGTCAAAAACCTACTTTTGCGAACTAGTCCGTGGTTTTTTGCCCGATCGGAACCAAACCAGTGCAGAAATGTTCTCTAGAGTCTGAAGATTAATAATTATTGAAAAAAAGTTGAAATTTCGATTCACGGACGCTAAGGGTCGCCAAAATGGACGTTGTGGGAGGAGCCTATTTTACTAAAATGGTTATAACTCCAGAAGTAAATGAGGTATTTTCACCAAACTTGGTACACATATGTAAGAGGTCAATCTGAGGTCACGGTAAAAAAATCGCGGCGATTGGCCAAATGGTGGCGCTATAACATGAAAAAAACATAAAACAGGCTATAACCACCTGACCGTTAGTCCGATTGACTTGAAAATTGGTATGCAGTGTCTTGGTCCAAGGTGCCATGTATGTCTATGAGGACATTGGCGTATCTCAAAAAACATGGCCGCCATTGGCCAATGAAGTTGAGCACCTATTAGACAAGGTTAACGGAGGCCGATCAGAAGGAAACTCGGTGGGCATGTTCGACTCATGGCCCTAGAAGTCTGTAAGAATTTTGAAAGAAATCGGCCACTAGTTGGCGCTAACGAGTTTTATGGCTCTGTAATCACGTGGTGTTACACATATTATCACAAAATGCATATCATTTGATAGATCTGCTCATGCTGAACAACTTTGCCTCAAGAACCATTGCTGTCAATCAAACCGTTCATTAAATATTTGTGAATATGTTAAAAACCTACTTTTGCGAACTAGTCCTAGGTTTTTCGCCCGATCGGAACCAAACCAGTCTAGGACAATTCTCTGGACTCTCTAGATCAATAATTATCAAAAAAAAGTTGAACTTTTGCATTTGGATGGCTGTAATAGGATCATTTATAAAATGGGCGTGGCAAAATACATTAAAAAGCCTATAAATCCTAAATAAAAACCCAGAACTTCACAAAAATTGGTGAACTTATGTGACATAACATCATTAACAAGCATGCAAAATTTCATGGAGATCGGACCATAGTTGGCGCTATAACTGTTAAAAGGCTTTAAAACTATATATTTCCTATGGTAAACTGCCTGTATTGGCTGTAAATGGTCTTTTCCATCTCTGATCATATCATTTTCATATCATAATGTTAAAAACTAGTGCAATACAATTCTCTGGACTCACTAGAACAATAATTGTCAGAAAAAGTTGAACTACTTCATTTGGATTGCTATAATAGGTTCACTTCAAAATGTGGCCTTTACCAATTGTCCCTGAAAGCCTATATCTCTTTAAAGAATGTTCAAACCTTCTTAAAAACAAGTCAGAACATGTGAAATATCACTCTGAACATGCATGAAAATTTTCAGACAGATCTGACAAAATTTGCCTCTATAACAGTTAAAAAGGTGAAAATGATATGAATATAATGGCATATTAAGCCAATAAGTGGTTTTTTACTGCCCCCTGCTGTTTAAAATAGTCATGTTCTCATATTGTTCTATAATTCATATTTAGACTTTATAAAATCACTATTTTAACATTTACAATTACATTTAGTCAAAATCCATCTGTTAAAGTATTAGTATTGACAGTTTGATCACATTATATATTTCAAATGTCTGTATCTACAACATAATGTGTGTGTGTAGTCTTAGGTTTCTGAATAAATTCTGAATCATCTGATTAATAGCTTACAAAGACTTTGTGAAATGTTTATAGACCATTGAAATATATTTTCATAATGACATATCCCAATAGCATTGAAAAAACAACAACATTTGTCTTTGTGTGTGTGTGTGTGTGTGTGTGTGTGTGTGTGTGTGTGTGTGTGTGTGTGTGTGTGTGTGTGTGTGTAAACATGCATTATGGAGTTAAAATGGAAAAACTGGTTTGATTTAGTACAGAAAAATGGTGAAAATCATGAAGTTTAAAGTCAAAGTGAGCCAATAAGTGGTCTTCTACTGCCCTCTGCTGGCCATTCTACGTATTAATGAAGTCTACTCACATATGCTTTGGCATTCATTATACACTAAAAATCACTTATATAACAATAAGACACTAAAAAATAACGTATATAACAATTACTATTGTAGCACAATCATATTTTGTCAGAGTTTATCACTCATAAATCATATTTTGTCAGAGTATACAATCACAGTAAACAATGGTAAATCCTACTAGAATGTAGTATATCATGGTAAATCATGCTAGAATATGGCAAATCAGGCTAGAATCATAGTAAATAATACTAGAATGTGGTAAATTGTTGTGGGAGGAGCCTATTTTACTAAAATGGCTATAACTCAAGAAGTAAATGAGATATTTTCACCAAACTCAGTACACATGTGTATGGTTTCAATTTGAGGTCACAGTAAACATTTTTATGGAGATCGGACCATAGGTAGCGCTATAACTGTTAAAAAGCTTTAAAACCATATATATCCCATGGTAAACTGCCTGTATTGGCTGTAAATGGTCTTCTCCATCTATTATGTCCGTGGTTACATGCTTGCTAAATAAATCTTAATAACTTTTGATGCTTTTGTGCTTAAATGCCTAAAAGGCTTTAACTGGATCCAGACGGACAAAATGGCTATCTCCAAATTCACCTACGAGCAAAAAAAAAATTGTTATGGCCAATTTTGTCCAAAACCTACTTTTGCGAACTAGTCCTAGGTTTTTGGCCCAATCGGAACCAGACCAGTCTAGGACAATTCTATGGACTCTCTAGATCAATAATTATCGAAAAAAAAGTGGAACTTTTGCATTTGCCTGGCTGTAGCAGGGTAATTTAGGAAAGGGGTGGGACAAAAAAAACACTCAAAAGCCTATACAACCTAAGGGAAAACCCCAAACTTCACAAAAATCGATGAGCAGATGTGTCATAGCATGGTGAAGAAGCATGCCAAGTTTCGTGAAGATCGGACAAGAGGTGGCGCTATAACTGTCCAAAACGTCTCTTCTTATTAGGGGTTCAAGCACGAAGTGCTGAAACCCTATTGTAATTGTACTGATTTTTATTATTATTATTATTAATATTTGGATGGCTGTAATAGGGTCATTTATAAAATGGGCCTGGCAAAATACACTAAAAAGCCTATAAATCCTAAATGAAAACTCAAAACTTCACAAAAATTGGTGAGCATATGTCACATAACATCATTAACAAGCATGCCAAATTTTATGGACATCGGACCAAAGGTGGCACTATAACTGTTAAAAAGCTTTAAAACCACATATTTCCTATGGTAAATTGCCTGTATTGACTGTAAATGGTCTTTTCCATCTATTATGTCAGTGGTTAGATGCTTGCTAATTAAAATTTGATAACTTTTGTGCTTAAAAACCCTTAAAGGCCTTAATAGCTTGAACCCCGATAAATGCTGCTTGCAGCTTTAATTATTAGGGGTTCAAGCACGAAGTGCTGAAACCCTATTGTAATTGTACTGATTTTTATTATTATTATTATTATTCTTCTGCCGTAAAACGCATCGTGCAGCCCAAACCGTAAGGGCTAGAGCTTTGAAACTTTGCCAGATGGTAGTACAAAAATCGAGGAGAGGTTCAGAGATTATGACCCCGATTGGCCCATAGGTGGCGCTATAGCGACCAAAAGCGCGAAACTGCTCATAACTCCTAGACCGTATGTCGCAGCCTCAAGTGTCTTATATCATTGGAAAGCTGGACGCCTGACGAACAAAACGTATATCTCCGATTTTATTTCCGTCATGATAGATTTTCCGCCATTTTGAATTTTGTCGAAAATCTACTTTTGCGAACTAGTCCCTGGTTTTTCGCCCGATCGGAACCAAACCAGTGCAGAATTGTTCTCTGGAGTCTGAAGATCAATAATTATCGAAAAAAAGTTGAAATTTCGATTCACAGTCGCTAGGGGGTGCAAAATTAACGTTGTGGGAGGAGCCTATTTTACTAAAATGGCTATAACTCCAGAAGTAATTCAGTAAACTTCACCAAACTTGGTATACATGTGTAGGAGGTCAGTCTGAGGTCACAGTAAAAAAATTGCGGCGATCGGCCACATGGTGGCGCTATAACATGACAAAAACATAAAACAGGCTATAACCACCTGACCGTTAGTCTGATTGACTTGAAAATTGGTATGCAGTGTCTTGGTCCAAGGTGCCATGTATGTCTATGAGGACATTGGTGTATCTCAAAAAACATGGCCGCCATTGGCCAATAAATTTGAGCACCTATTAGACAAGGTTAACAGAGGCCGATCGGAACGAAACTCGATGGGCATGTTCGACTCATGGCCCTGGAGGTCTGTAAGAATTTTAAAAGAAATCGGCCACTAGTTGGCGCTAACGAGTTTTATGGCTCTGTAATCACGTGGTGTTACACATATCATCACAATATGCATATCATTTGATAGATCTGCTCATGCTGAACAACTTTGCCTCAAGAACCATTGCTGTCAATCAAACCGTTCATTAAATATTTGTGAATATGTTAAAAACCTACTTTTGCGAACTAGTCCTAGGTTTTTCGCCCGATCGGAACCAAACCAGTCTAGGACAATTCTCTGGACTCTCTAGATCAATAATTATCAAAAAAAAGTTGAACTTTTGCATTTGGATGGCTGTAATAGGATCATTTATAAAATGGGCGTGGCAAAATACATTAAAAAGCCTATAAATCCTAAATAAAAACCCAGAACTTCACAAAAATTGGTGAACTTATGTGACATAACATCATTAACAAGCATGCAAAATTTCATGGAGATCGGACCATAGTTGGCGCTATAACTGTTAAAAGGCTTTAAAACTATATATTTCCTATGGTAAACTGCCTGTATTGGCTGTAAATGGTCTTTTCCATCTCTGATCATATCATTTTCATATCATAATGTTAAAAACTAGTGCAATACAATTCTCTGGACTCACTAGAACAATAATTGTCAGAAAAAGTTGAACTACTTCATTTGGATTGCTATAATAGGTTCACTTCAAAATGTGGCCTTTACCAATTGTCCCTGAAAGCCTATATCTCTTTAAAGAATGTTCAAACCTTCTTAAAAACAAGTCAGAACATGTGAAATATCACTCTGAACATGCATGAAAATTTTCAGACAGATCTGACAAAATTTGCCTCTATAACAGTTAAAAAGGTGAAAATGATATGAATATAATGGCATATTAAGCCAATAAGTGGTTTTTTACTGCCCCCTGCTGTTTAAAATAGTCATGTTCTCATATTGTTCTATAATTCATATTTAGACTTTATAAAATCACTATTTTAACATTTACAATTACATTTAGTCAAAATCCATCTGTTAAAGTATTAGTATTGACAGTTTGATCACATTATATATTTCAAATGTCTGTATCTACAACATAATGTGTGTGTGTAGTCTTAGGTTTCTGAATAAATTCTGAATCATCTGATTAATAGCTTACAAAGACTTTGTGAAATGTTTATAGACCATTGAAATATATTTTCATAATGACATATCCCAATAGCATTGAAAAAACAACAACATTTGTCTTGTGTGTGTGTGTGTGTGTGTGTGTGTGTGTGTGTGTGTGTGTGTGTGTGTGTGTGTGTGTGTGTGTGTGTGTGTGTGTAAACATGCATTATGGAGTTAAAATGGAAAAACTGGTTTGATTTAGTACAGAAAAATGGTGAAAATCATGAAGTTTAAAGTCAAAGTGAGCCAATAAGTGGTCTTCTACTGCCCTCTGCTGGCCATTCTACGTATTAATGAAGTCTACTCACATATGCTTTGGCATTCATTATACACTAAAAATCACTTATATAACAATAAGACACTAAAAAATAACGTATATAACAATTACTATTGTAGCACAATCATATTTTGTCAGAGTTTATCACTCATAAATCATATTTTGTCAGAGTATACAATCACAGTAAACAATGGTAAATCCTACTAGAATGTAGTATATCATGGTAAATCATGCTAGAATATGGCAAATCAGGCTAGAATCATAGTAAATAATACTAGAATGTGGTAAATTGTTGTGGGAGGAGCCTATTTTACTAAAATGGCTATAACTCAAGAAGTAAATGAGATATTTTCACCAAACTCAGTACACATGTGTATGGTTTCAATTTGAGGTCACAGTAAACATTTTTATGGAGATCGGACCATAGGTAGCGCTATAACTGTTAAAAAGCTTTAAAACCATATATATCCCATGGTAAACTGCCTGTATTGGCTGTAAATGGTCTTCTCCATCTATTATGTCCGTGGTTACATGCTTGCTAAATAAATCTTAATAACTTTTGATGCTTTTGTGCTTAAATGCCTAAAAGGCTTTAACTGGATCCAGACGGACAAAATGGCTATCTCCAAATTCACCTACGAGCAAAAAAAAAATTGTTATGGCCAATTTTGTCCAAAACCTACTTTTGCGAACTAGTCCTAGGTTTTTGGCCCAATCGGAACCAGACCAGTCTAGGACAATTCTATGGACTCTCTAGATCAATAATTATCGAAAAAAAAGTGGAACTTTTGCATTTGCCTGGCTGTAGCAGGGTAATTTAGGAAAGGGGTGGGACAAAAAAAACACTCAAAAGCCTATACAACCTAAGGGAAAACCCCAAACTTCACAAAAATCGATGAGCAGATGTGTCATAGCATGGTGAAGAAGCATGCCAAGTTTCGTGAAGATCGGACAAGAGGTGGCGCTATAACTGTCCAAAACGTCTCTTCTTATTAGGGGTTCAAGCACGAAGTGCTGAAACCCTATTGTAATTGTACTGATTTTTATTATTATTATTATTAATATTTGGATGGCTGTAATAGGGTCATTTATAAAATGGGCCTGGCAAAATACACTAAAAAGCCTATAAATCCTAAATGAAAACTCAAAACTTCACAAAAATTGGTGAGCATATGTCACATAACATCATTAACAAGCATGCCAAATTTTATGGACATCGGACCAAAGGTGGCACTATAACTGTTAAAAAGCTTTAAAACCACATATTTCCTATGGTAAATTGCCTGTATTGACTGTAAATGGTCTTTTCCATCTATTATGTCAGTGGTTAGATGCTTGCTAATTAAAATTTGATAACTTTTGTGCTTAAAAACCCTTAAAGGCCTTAATAGCTTGAACCCCGATAAATGCTGCTTGCAGCTTTAATTATTATTATTATTATTATTCCGCCCTAAAACGCATCGTGCAGCCCAAACCGTAAGAGCTGGAACCTTGAAACTTGGCCAAATGGTAGTCCTCAATTTGGGGAGAACCTATCAAAACATGACCCAGATTGGCCCATAGGTGGCGCTATAATGACCAAATTTACTAAATTGCTCACAACTCCTAGACAGTTTGTCCTAGATTCTCCATTTTAGCATCACTGTGTTCCCTGGATCCAGACGGACAAAATGGCTATCTCCAAATTCACCTACGAGCAAAAAAAAAATTGTTATGGCCAATTTTGTCAAAAACCTACTTTTGCGAACTAGTCCTAGGTTTTTGGCCCAATCGGAACCAGACCAGTCTAGCACAGTTCTCTGGAGTCTTTAGATCAATAATTATCGAAAAAAAGTTGAACTTTTGCATTTGGATGGCTTTAAAAGGGTCATTTATAAAATGGGCGTGGCAAAATACACTAAAAAGCCTATAAATCCTAAATGAAAACTCAGAACTTCACAAAAATTGGTGAGCATATGTGTCATAACATCATAAACAAGCATGCAAAATTTTATGGAGATCGGACAATAGTTGGCGCTATAACTGGTAAAAGGCTTTAAAACCATATATTTCCTATGGTAAACTGCCTGTATTGGCTGTAAATGGTCTTTTCCATGTCTGATCATATAATTTTCATATCATAATGTTAAAAACTAGTGCATAACCATTCTCTGGATTCACTAGAACAATAGTTGTCAGAAAAAGTTGAACTACTTCATTTGGATAGCTATAATAGGTTCACTTCAAAATGTGGCCTTTACCAAGTGTCCCCGAAAGCCTATATCTCTTTAATGAATGTTCAAACCTTCTTAAAAACAAGTCAGAACATGTGAAATATCACTCTGAACATGCATGAAAATTTTCAGACAGATTGGACAAAATTTGCCTCTATAACAGTTAAAAATGTGAAAATGATATGAATATAATGGTATATTATCCAATAAGTGGTATTTTACTGCCCCCTGCTGTTTAAAATAGTCATTTTGTCATATTGTTCTATAATTTATATTTAGACTTTATAAAATCACTATTTTAACATTTACAATTACATTTAGTCAAAATCCATCGGTTAAAGTATAAGTATTGACAGTTTGATCACATCATATATTTCAAATGTCTGTATCTACAACATAATGTGTGTGTGTAGTCTTAGGTTTCTGAATAAATTCTGAATCATCTGATTAATAGCTTACAAAGACTTTGTGAAATGTTTATAGACCATTCAAATATATTTTCATAATGACATATCCCAATAGCACTGAAAAAACAACAACATTTGTCTTTGTGTGTGTGTGTGTGTGTGTGTGTGTGTGTGTGTGTGTGTGTGTGTGTGTGTGTGTGTGTGTGTGTGTAAACATGCATTATGGAGTTGAAAATCAAGAAGTTTAAAGTGAAAGTGAGCCAATATGTGGTCTTATACTGCCCTCTGCTGGCCATTTTACTTATTAATGAAGTCTACTCACATATGCTTTTGCATTCATTATACACTAAAAATCACTTATATAACAATAAGACACTAAAAAATCACTTATATAACAATTACTATTGTAGCACAATCATGCTAGAATCATAGTAAATAATACTAGAATGTGGTAAATTGTTGTGGGAGGAGCCTATTTTACTAAAATGGCTATAAGTCAAGAAGTAAATGAGATATCTTCACCAAACTCAGTACACATGTGTATGGGTTCAATTTGAGGTCACAGTAAGCAATTTTATGGAGATCGGACCATAGGTGGCGCTATAACTGTTAAAAAAGCTTTAAAACCATATATTTCCTATGGTACATTGCCTGTATTGGCTGTAAATGGTCTTTTTCATCTATTATGTCAGTGGTTAGATGCTTGCTAAATAAAACTAATAACTTTTGATGCTTTTGTGCTTAAAGGCCTTAAAGGCCTTAACTGCTTGAACCCCGATAAATGCTGCTTGCAGCTTTAATTATTATTATTATTATTATTCTTCTGCCGTAAAACGCATCGTGCAGCCCAAACCGTAGGGGCTAGAGCATTGAAACTTTGCCAGATGGTAGTACAAAAATCGAGGAGAGGTTCAGAGATTATGACCACGATTGGCCCATAGGTGGCGCTATAGCGACCAAAAGCGCGAAACTGCTCATAACTCCTAGACCGTATGTCGTAGACTCAAGTGTCTTATATCATTGGAAAGCTGGACGCCTGACGAACAAAACGTATATCTCCGATTTCATTTCCGTCATGATAGATTTTCCGCCATTTTGAATTTTGTCAAAAACCTACTTTTGCGAACTAGTCCTAGGTTTTTGGCCCAATCGGAACCAGACCAGTCTAGCACAGTTCTCTGGAGTCTTTAGATCAATAATTATCGAAAAAAAGTTGAACTTTTGCATTTGGATGGCTTTAAAAGGGTCATTTATAAAATGGGCGTGGCAAAATACACTAAAAAGCCTATAAATCCTAAATGAAAACTCAGAACTTCACAAAAATTGGTGAGCATATGTGTCATAACATCATAAACAAGCATGCAAAATTTTATGGAGATCGGACAATAGTTGGCGCTATAACTGGTAAAAGGCTTTAAAACCATATATTTCCTATGGTAAACTGCCTGTATTGGCTGTAAATGGTCTTTTCCATGTCTGATCATATAATTTTCATATCATAATGTTAAAAACTAGTGCATAACCATTCTCTGGATTCACTAGAACAATAGTTGTCAGAAAAAGTTGAACTACTTCATTTGGATAGCTATAATAGGTTCACTTCAAAATGTGGCCTTTACCAAGTGTCCCCGAAAGCCTATATCTCTTTAATGAATGTTCAAACCTTCTTAAAAACAAGTCAGAACATGTGAAATATCACTCTGAACATGCATGAAAATTTTCAGACAGATTGGACAAAATTTGCCTCTATAACAGTTAAAAATGTGAAAATGATATGAATATAATGGTATATTATCCAATAAGTGGTATTTTACTGCCCCCTGCTGTTTAAAATAGTCATTTTGTCATATTGTTCTATAATTTATATTTAGACTTTATAAAATCACTATTTTAACATTTACAATTACATTTAGTCAAAATCCATCGGTTAAAGTATAAGTATTGACAGTTTGATCACATCATATATTTCAAATGTCTGTATCTACAACATAATGTGTGTGTGTAGTCTTAGGTTTCTGAATAAATTCTGAATCATCTGATTAATAGCTTACAAAGACTTTGTGAAATGTTTATAGACCATTCAAATATATTTTCATAATGACATATCCCAATAGCACTGAAAAAACAACAACATTTGTCTTTGTGTGTGTGTGTGTGTGTGTGTGTGTGTGTGTGTGTGTGTGTGTGTGTGTGTGTGTGTGTGTGTGTGTGTGTGTGTGTGTGTGTAAACATGCATTATGGAGTTGAAAATCAAGAAGTTTAAAGTGAAAGTGAGCCAATATGTGGTCTTATACTGCCCTCTGCTGGCCATTTTACTTATTAATGAAGTCTACTCACATATGCTTTTGCATTCATTATACACTAAAAATCACTTATATAACAATAAGACACTAAAAAATCACTTATATAACAATTACTATTGTAGCACAATCATGCTAGAATCATAGTAAATAATACTAGAATGTGGTAAATTGTTGTGGGAGGAGCCTATTTTACTAAAATGGCTATAAGTCAAGAAGTAAATGAGATATCTTCACCAAACTCAGTACACATGTGTATGGGTTCAATTTGAGGTCACAGTAAGCAATTTTATGGAGATCGGACCATAGGTGGCGCTATAACTGTTAAAAAAGCTTTAAAACCATATATTTCCTATGGTACATTGCCTGTATTGGCTGTAAATGGTCTTTTTCATCTATTATGTCAGTGGTTAGATGCTTGCTAAATAAAACTAATAACTTTTGATGCTTTTGTGCTTAAAGGCCTTAAAGGCCTTAACTGCTTGAACCCCGATAAATGCTGCTTGCAGCTTTAATTATTATTAGGGGTTCAAGCACGAAGTGCTGAAACCCTATTGTAATTGTACTGATTTTTAGGGGTTCAAGCACGAAGTGCTGAAACCCTATTGTAATTGTACTGATTAGGGGTTCAAGCACGAAGTGCTGAAACCCTATTGTAATTGTACTGATTTTTATTATTATTATTATTATTATTCTTCTGCCGTAAAACGCATCGTGCAGCCCAAACCGTAGGGGCTAGAGCATTGAAACTTTGCCAGATGGTAGTACAAAAATCGAGGAGAGGTTCAGAGATTATGACCACGATTGGCCCATAGGTGGCGCTATAGCGACCAAAAGCGCGAAACTGCTCATAACTCCTAGACCGTATGTCGTAGACTCAAGTGTCTTATATCATTGGAAAGCTGGACGCCTGACGAACAAAACGTATATCTCCGATTTCATTTCCGTCATGATAGATTTTCCGCCATTTTGAATTTTGTCAAAAACCTACTTTTGCGAACTAGTCCGTGGTTTTTTGCCCGATCGGAACCAAACCAGTGCAGAAATGTTCTCTAGAGTCTGAAGATTAATAATTATTGAAAAAAAGTTGAAATTTCGATTCACGGACGCTAAGGGTCGCCAAAATGGACGTTGTGGGAGGAGCCTATTTTACTAAAATGGTTATAACTCCAGAAGTAAATGAGGTATTTTCACCAAACTTGGTACACATATGTAAGAGGTCAATCTGAGGTCACGGTAAAAAAATCGCGGCGATTGGCCAAATGGTGGCGCTATAACATGAAAAAAACATAAAACAGGCTATAACCACCTGACCGTTAGTCCGATTGACTTGAAAATTGGTATGCAGTGTCTTGGTCCAAGGTGCCATGTATGTCTATGAGGACATTGGCGTATCTCAAAAAACATGGCCGCCATTGGCCAATGAAGTTGAGCACCTATTAGACAAGGTTAACGGAGGCCGATCAGAAGGAAACTCGGTGGGCATGTTCGACTCATGGCCCTAGAAGTCTGTAAGAATTTTGAAAGAAATCGGCCACTAGTTGGCGCTAACGAGTTTTATGGCTCTGTAATCACGTGGTGTTACACATATTATCACAAAATGCATATCATTTGATAGATCTGCTCATGCTGAACAACTTTGCCTCTAGAACCATTGCTGTCAATCAAACCTTTCATTAAATATTCATGAATATGTTAAAAACCTACTTTTGCGAACTAGTCCCTGGTTTTTCGCCCGATCGGAACCAGACCAGTCTAGGACAATTCTCTGGACTCTCTAGATCAATAATTATCGAAAAAAAGTTGAACTTTTGCATTTGGATGGCTTTAAAAGGGTCATTTATAAAATGGGCGTGGCAAAATACACTAAAAAGCCTATAAATCCTAAATGAAAACTCAGAACTTCACAAAAATTGGTGAGCATATGTGTCATAACATCATAAACAAGCATGCAAAATTTTATGGAGATCGGACAATAGTTGGCGCTATAACTGGTAAAAGGCTTTAAAACCATATATTTCCTATGGTAAACTGCCTGTATTGGCTGTAAATGGTCTTTTCCATGTCTGATCATATAATTTTCATATCATAATGTTAAAAACTAGTGCATAACCATTCTCTGGATTCACTAGAACAATAGTTGTCAGAAAAAGTTGAACTACTTCATTTGGATAGCTATAATAGGTTCACTTCAAAATGTGGCCTTTACCAAGTGTCCCCGAAAGCCTATATCTCTTTAATGAATGTTCAAACCTTCTTAAAAACAAGTCAGAACATGTGAAATATCACTCTGAACATGCATGAAAATTTTCAGACAGATCGGACAAAATTTGCCTCTATAACAGTTAAAAAGGTGAAAATGATATGAATTAATGGCATGTTAAGCCAATAAGTGGTATTTTACTGCCCCCCGCTGTTTAAAATAGTCATTTTCTCATATTGGTATTGGTATCAGCCATGGTAAATCATGATAAATGATGGTGTGTGTGTGTGTGTGTGTGTGTGTGTGTGTGTGTGTGTGTGTGTGTGTGTGTGTGTGTGTGGTACAAATATAACAAAGGTTTTATTTTCCAACATGAAAACAAACATAACAGAGTGCTAGTGCACAAACAATAACCGACAATGATAATGGATGAGAGGGGAACTTAAATACACAGATCAAGACAAGGACAACAGGTGACGGTTATGATGATGAGGAGCAGGTGATGATGAGGAGGGTGATGAGGAGCAGGTGCAGGTGATGACGACAGATAGTGAATGTGATGAAGACAGAAGGTGAATGTGATGAAGGTGAATGTGACACCAATATCACTAAAACATTTGTGTGTGTGTGTGTGTGTGTGTGTGTGTGTGTGTGTGTGTGTGTGTGTGTGTGTGTGTGTGTGTGTGTGTGTGTGTGTAGCATTATTGTGTGTAGCATATGTAGCAAGTATGCATTATTGAGTTAACATGGAAACACTGGTTTGCTTTAGTGCAGAAAACTGGTCAAAATCATGAGGTTTAAAGTGAAAGTGAGCCAATAAGTGGTCTTCTACTGCCCTCTGCTGGCCATTCTACTTATTAATTAAATTTTTCCACATGTGCTTGCATTTATACTTGAATACACACTAAAAATCACTTATATAGCAATAACTATTATAACACAATCATATTTTGTCAGTGTTAATCACTTTATTTGCACTGACACTTCAAATAATTGCTAGTAATGTGGTAAATCATGGTAAATCATGGTTAACTATGCTGTGTGTGTGTGTCTGTGTGTGTGTGTGTGTGTGTGTGTGTGTGTGTGTGTGTGTGTGTGTGTGTGTGTGTGTGTGTGTGTGTGTGTGTAAGCATGCATTGAGTTAACATGGATAAACTGGTTTGCTTTAGTGCAGAAAACTGGTTTAAAGTGAAAGTGAGCCAATAAGTGGTCTTCTACTGCCCTCTGCTGGCCATTCTACTTATTAATGAAATATTTCAACATGTGCTTGCATTCATACTTGAATACACACTAAAAAAATCACTTATATAGCAATAACTTTTATAACACAATCATATTTTGTCAGTGTTAATCACTTTATTTGCACTGACACTTCAAATAATTGCTAGTAATGTGATAAATCAGGCTAGAAACATGGTAAATCAAAGTAAATAATACTAGATTGTCGTTTATCTCCTGGTAAATAATACTAGAACGTGGTATATCATGGTAAATCATGGTTAACTAAACTGTGTGTGTATGTGTGTGTGTGTGTGTGTGTGTGTGTGTGTGTGTGTGTGTGTGTGTGTGTGTAAGCATGCATTGAGTTAACATGGAAAAACTGGTTTGCTTTAGTGCAGAAAACTGGTTTAAAGTGAAAGTGAGCCAATAAGTGGTCTTCTAGTGCCCTCTGCTGGCCATTCTACTCAATAATGAAATATTTTAAGTCAAGTCAAGTCAAGTCAAGTATATTTGTATAGCGCTTTTCACAATACAGATTGTATCAAAGCAGCTTCACAGTATTAAATTAAAATAATACAACAAGGTTTGTTTCTAGTGGAATTTATTGATAAAATCAAATTAGATATCCCCAGAATATCCCCAACTGAGCAAGCCAAAGGCAACAGTGGCAAGGAACCGAAAAACTCCATCAAGTGACCTAATAGTGTCCTAAAACTCCATCAGGTGACCCAATGGAGAAAAAAAAAACCTTGGGAGAACCCAGGCTCAGTCGGGGGCCAGTTCTCCTCTGGCGTTTATTAACTAGAGGCCGGATTGTAATTTGAACTGTAAGATTAAAAATATTATATGAATGCCTGGCTGAAGAGATGCGACTTTAATCTAGTTTTAAACTGGGAGAGCGAGTCTGAGCAACGAACAGTATCAGGAAGGCTATTCCAGAGTTTTGGAGCTTTTACATGTGCTTTTGCATTCATACTTGGACACACACTAAAAATCACGTATATAACTAACTATTATAACACAATAATATTTTGTCAGTGTTCATCACCTCATTTGCACTGACACTTCACATAATTGCTAGTAATGTGGTTAATCATGCTAGAAACATTGTAAATCATAGTAAATAATACTGAAATGAGGTGTATCAAGGTAAATCATGCTAGAATCCTAATAAATCATTCTGGAACATGGTATATGATAGTAAATCATGCTAGAATCATATTAAATAATTCTAGAATGTGGCAAATCGTTGTGGGAGGAGCCTATTTTACTCAAATGGCTATAACTCAAGAAGTAAATGAGATATCTTCACCAAACTCAGTACACATGTGTATGGGTTCAATTTGAGGTCACAGTAAACAATTTTATGGAGATCGGACCATAGGTGGCGCTATAACTGTTAAAAAGCTTTAAAACCATATATATCCCATGGCAAATTGCCTGTATTGGCTGTAAATGGTCTTTTCCATCTATTATGTCAGTGGTTACATGCTTGCTAAATAAATCTTAATAACTTTTGATGCTTTTGTGCTTAAATGCCTTAAAGGCCTTAACTGCTTGAACCCCGATAAATGCTGCTTGCAGCTTTAATTTTTATTATTATTATTATTATTCTTCTGCCGTAAAACGCATCGTGCAGCCCAAACCGTAAGAGCTGGAACTTTGAAACTTTGCCAGATGGTAGTACAAAAATCGAGGAGAGGTTCAGAGATTATGACCCCGATTGGCCCATAGGTGGCGCTATAACAACCAAAAGCGCGAAACTGCTCATAACTCCTAGACCGTATGTCGTAGACTCAAGTGTCTTATATCATTGGAAAGCTGGACGCCTGACGAACAAAACGTATATCTCCGATTTCATTTCCGCCATGATAGATTTTCCGCCATTTTGAATTTTGTCAAAAACCTACTTTTGCGAACTAGTCCCTGGTTTTTTACCCGATTGGAACCAAACCAGTGCAGAAATGTTCTCTGGAGACTGAATATCAATAATTATCGAAAAAAAGTTGAAATTTCGATTCACGGTCGCTAAGGGGCGCCAAAACGTACGTTGTGGGAGGGGCCTATTTTATTAAAATGGCTATAACTCCCGAAGTAAATGAGGTATCTTCACCAAACTTGGTACACATGTGTAGGAGTTCAATCTGGGGTCACAGTAAAAAAATCGCGACGATTGGCCTCATGGTGGCGCTATAACATGAAAAAAACATAAATCAGGCTATAACCACCTGACCGTTAGTCCGATTGACTTGAAAATTGGTATGCAGTGTCTTGGTCCAAGGTGCCATGTATGTGTATGAGGACATTGGCATATCTCAAAAAACATGGCCGCCATCGGCCAATGAAGTTTGAGCACCTATTAGACAAGGTTAACGGAGGCCGATCGAAACGAAACTCAATGGGCATGTTCGGCTCATGGCCCTAGAGGTCTGTAAGAATTTTAAAAGAAATCGGCCACTAGTTGGCGCTAACGAGTTTTACGGCTCTGTAATCACGTGGTGTTACAAATATCCACACAATATGCATATCATTTGATAGATCTCCTCATCCTGAATAACTTTGCCTCAAGAACCATTGCTGTCAATCAAACTGTTCATTAATTATTCATGAATATGTTAAAAACCTACTTTTGCGAACTAGTCCTAGGTTTTTTGCCCGATCGGAACCAGACCAGTCTAGGACAATTCTCTGGACTCTCTAGATCAATAATTATCAAAAAAAAGTTGAACTTTTGCATTTGGATGGCTGTAATAGGGTCATTTATAAAATGGGCGTGGCAAAATACACTAAAAACCCTATAAATCCTAAATGAAAACTCATAACTTCACAAAAGTTGGTGAGCATATGTGACATTAACAAGCATGCAACATTTTATGGAGATCGGACCAAAGGTGGCGCTATAACAGTTAAAAGGCTTTTAAACCATATATTTCCTATGGCAAACTGCCTGTATTGGCTGTAAATGGTCTTTTCCATGTCTGATCATATAATTTTCATATCATAATGTTAAAAACTATCGCATAACCATTCTCTGGACTCACTAGAACAATAGTTGTCAGAAAAAGTTGAACTTCTTCATTTGGATAGCTATAATAGGTTCACTTCAAAATGTGGCCTTTACCAAGTGTCCCCGAAAGCCTATATCTCTTTAATGAATGTTCAAACCTTCTTAAAAACAAGTCAGAACATGTGAAATATCACTCTGAACATGCATGGAAATTTTCAGACAGATCGGACAAAATTTGCCTCTATAACAGTTAAAAAGGTGAAAATGATATGAATATAATGGTATATTAAGCCAATAAGTGGTATTTTACTGCCCCCTGCTGTTTAAAATAGTCATTTTGTCATATTGTTCTATAATTTATATTGAGACTTTATAAAATCCCTTTTTTAACATTTACAATTACATTTAGTCAAAATCCATCTGTTAAAGTATTAGTATTGACAGTTTGATCACATCATATATATCAAATATCTGTATCTACAACATAACGTGTGTGTGTAGTCTTAGGTTTCTGAATAAATTCTGAATAATCTGATTAATACCTTACAAAGATTTTGTGAAATGTTTATAGACCATTCAAATATATTTTCATAATGACATCCCAATAGCATTGAAAAAACAACAACATTTGTCTTTGTGTGTGTGTGTGTGTGTGTGTGTGTGTGTGTGTGTGTGTGTGTGTGTGTGTGTGTGTGTGTGTGTGTGTGTGTGTGTGTGTGTGTGTGTGTGTAAAATGCATTATGGAGTTAAAATGGAAAAACTGGTTTGCTTTAGTGCAGAAAAATGGTGAAAAACAAGAAGTTTAAAGTGAAAGTGTGCCAATATGTGGTCTTCTACTGCCCTCTGCTGGCCATTCTACTTATTAATGAAGTCTACTCACATATGCTTTTACATTTATTAGACACTAAAAATCACTTATATAACAATAAGACACTAAAAAATCACTTATATAACAATTACTATTGTAGCACAATCGTGCTAGAATCATAGTAAATAATACTAGAATGTGGTAAATTGTTGTGGGAGGAGCCTATTTTACTAAAATGGCTATAAGTCAAGAAGTAAATGAGATATCTTCACCAAACTCAGTACACATGTGTATGGGTTCAATTTGAGGTCACAGTAAACAATTTTATGGAGACTGGACCATAGGTGGCGCTATAACTGTTAAAAAGCTTTAAAACCATATTTTTCCTATGGTACATTGCCTGTATTGGCTGTAAATAGTCTTTTTCATCTATTATGTCAGTGGTTAGATGCTTGCTAAATAAAACTAATAACTTTTGATGCTTTTGTGCTTAAAGGCCTTAAAGGCCTTAACTGCTTGAACCCCGATAAATGCTGCTTGCAGCTTTAATTAGGGGTTCAAGCACGAAGTGCTGAAACCCTATTGTAATTGTACTGATTTTTATTATTAGGGGTTCAAGCACGAAGTGCTGAAACCCTATTGTAATTGTACTGATTTTTATTATTAGGGGTTCAAGCACGAAGTGCTGAAACCCTATTGTAATTGTAAGGATTTTTATTATTATTATTATTATTCTTCTGCCGTAAAACGCATCGTGCAGCCCAAACCGTAAGGGCTGGAGACTTGAAACTTTGCCAGATGGTAGTACAAAAATCGAGGAGAGGTTCAGAGATTATGACCCCGATTGGCCCATAGGTGGCGCTATAACAACCAAAAGCGCGAAACTGCTCATAACTCCTAGACTGTATGTCGTAGACTCAAGTGTCTTATATCATTGGAAAGCTGGAAACGTGATGAACAAAACGTATATCTCCGATTTCATTTCCGGTATGGAAATTTTTCCGCCATTTTGAATTTTGTCAAAAAACTACTTTTGCTAATTAGTCCTAGGTTTTTTGTCCGATCGGAACCAAACCAGTGCAGAAATGTTCTATGGAGTCTGAAGATCAATAATTATCAAAAAAAATTCGAAATTTCGATTCATGGTCGCTAGGGGGCATAAAATAAACATTGTGGGAGGAGCCTATTTTACTAAAATGGCTATAACTCAAAAAATAAATGAGATAGCTTAACCAAACTCGGTACACATGTGTATGGGTTCATTCTGGGGTCACAGTAAAAAAATCGCGACGATTGAACAATAGGTGGCGCTATAACATGGAAAAAACATGAAAAGGGCTATAACCACCTGACCGTTAGTCCGATTGACTTGAAAATTGGTATGCAGTGTCTTGGCCCAAGGTGCCATATACATCTATGAGGAAATTGGCGTATCTCAAAAAACATGGCCGCCATTGGCCAATGAAGTTGAGCACCTATTAGACAAGGTTAACGGAGGCCGATCGGAACGAAACTCGATGGGCATGTTCCTCTCATGGCCCTAGAGGTCTGTAAGAATTTTGAAAGAAATCGGCCACTAGTTGGCGCTAACGAGTTTTATGGCTCTGTAATCACGTGGTGTTACACTCATCCACACAATATGCATATCATTTGATAGATCTGCTCATGCTGAACAACTTTGCCTCAAGAACCATTGCTGTCAATCAAACCGTTCATTAAATATTCGCGAACATGTTAAAAACCTACTTTTGCGAACTAGTCCTAGGTTTTTCGCCCGATCGGAACCAGACCAGTCTAGGACAATTCTCTGGACTCTCTAGATCAATAATTATCGAAAAAAAGTTGAACTTTTGCATTTGGATGGCTGTAATAGGGTCATTTATAAAATGGGCGTGGCAAAATACATTAAAAATCCTATAAATCCTAAATGAAAACTCAGAACTTCACAAAAATTGGTGAGCATATGTGACATAACATCATTAACAAGCATGCCAAATTTTATGGAGATCGGACCATAGGTGGCGCTATAACTGTTAAAAAGCTTTAAAACAATATATTTCCTATGGTACATTGCCTGTATTGGCTGTAAATGGTCTTTTCCATCTATTATGTCAGTGGTTACATGCTTGCTAAATAAAACCTGATAACTTTTGATGCTTTTGTGCTTAAAAACCCTTAAAGGCCTTAATAGCTTGAACCCCGATAAATGCTGCTTGCAGCTTTAATTATTATTATTATTCTTCTGCCGTAAAACGCATCGTGCAGCCCAAACCGTAGGGGCTAGAGCATTGAAACTTTGCCAGATGGTAGTACAAAAATCGAGGAGAGGTTCAGAGATTATGACCACGATTGGCCCATAGGTGGCGCTATAGCGACCAAAAGCGCGAAACTGCTCATAACTCCTAGACCGTATGTCGTAGACTCAAGTGTCTTATATCATTGGAAAGCTGGACGCCTGACGAACAAAACGTATATCTCCGATTTCATTTCCGTCATGATAGATTTTCCGCCATTTTGAATTTTGTCAAAAACCTACTTTTGCGAACTAGTCCGTGGTTTTTTGCCCGATCGGAACCAAACCAGTGCAGAAATGTTCTCTAGAGTCTGAAGATTAATAATTATTGAAAAAAAGTTGAAATTTCGATTCACGGACGCTAAGGGTCGCCAAAATGGACGTTGTGGGAGGAGCCTATTTTACTAAAATGGTTATAACTCCAGAAGTAAATGAGGTATTTTCACCAAACTTGGTACACATATGTAAGAGGTCAATCTGAGGTCACGGTAAAAAAATCGCGGCGATTGGCCAAATGGTGGCGCTATAACATGAAAAAAACATAAAACAGGCTATAACCACCTGACCGTTAGTCCGATTGACTTGAAAATTGGTATGCAGTGTCTTGGTCCAAGGTGCCATGTATGTCTATGAGGACATTGGCGTATCTCAAAAAACATGGCCGCCATTGGCCAATGAAGTTGAGCACCTATTAGACAAGGTTAACGGAGGCCGATCAGAAGGAAACTCGGTGGGCATGTTCGACTCATGGCCCTAGAAGTCTGTAAGAATTTTGAAAGAAATCGGCCACTAGTTGGCGCTAACGAGTTTTATGGCTCTGTAATCACGTGGTGTTACACATATTATCACAAAATGCATATCATTTGATAGATCTGCTCATGCTGAACAACTTTGCCTCTAGAACCATTGCTGTCAATCAAACCTTTCATTAAATATTCATGAATATGTTAAAAACCTACTTTTGCGAACTAGTCCCTGGTTTTTCGCCCGATCGGAACCAGACCAGTCTAGGACAATTCTCTGGACTCTCTAGATCAATAATTATCGAAAAAAAGTTGAACTTTTGCATTTGGATGGCTTTAAAAGGGTCATTTATAAAATGGGCGTGGCAAAATACACTAAAAAGCCTATAAATCCTAAATGAAAACTCAGAACTTCACAAAAATTGGTGAGCATATGTGACATAACATCATAAACAAGCATGCAAAATTTTATGGAGATCGGACAATAGTTGGCGCTATAACTGGTAAAAGGCTTTAAAACCATATATTTCCTATGGTAAACTGCCTGTATTGGCTGTAAATGGTCTTTTCCATGTCTGATCATATAATTTTCATATCATAATGTTAAAAACTAGTGCATAACCATTCTCTGGATTCACTAGAACAATAGTTGTCAGAAAAAGTTGAACTACTTCATTTGGATAGCTATAATAGGTTCACTTCAAAATGTGGCCTTTACCAAGTGTCCCCGAAAGCCTATATCTCTTTAATCAATGCTCAGACCTTCTTAAAAACAAGTCAGAACGTGTGAAATATCACCCTGAACAAGGATGAAAAATTTCAGACAGATCGGACAAAATTTGCCTCTGTAACAGTTAAAAAGGTGAAAATGATATGAATTAATGGCATATTAAGCCAATAAGTGGTATTTTACTGCCCCCTGCTGTTTAAAATAGTCATTTTGTCATATTGTTCTATAATTTATATTTAAACTTTATAAAATCCCTATTTTAACATTTACAATTACATTTACTCAAAATCCATCTGTTAAAGTATTAGTATTGACAGTTTGATCACATCATATATTTCAAATATCTGTATCTACAACATAATGTGTGTGTGTAGTCTTAGGTTTCTAAATAAATTCTGAATAATCTGATTAATAGCTTACAAAGACTTTGTGAAATGTTTATAGACCATTGAAATATATTTTCATAATGACATATCCCAATAGCATTGAAAAAACAACAACATTTGTCTTTGTGTGTGTGTGTGTGTGTGTGTGTGTGTGTGTGTGTGTGTGTGTGTGTGTGTGTGTGTGTGTGTGTGTAAACATGCATTATGGAGTTAAAATGGAAAAACTGGTTTGCTTTAGTACAGAAAAATGGTGAAAATCATGAAGTTTAAAGTGAAAGTGAGCCAATAACTGGTCTTCTACTGCCCTCTGCTGGCCATTCTACTTATTAATGAAGTCTACTCACATATGCTTTTGCATTCATTATACACTAAAAATCACTTATATAACAATAAGACACTAAAAAATCACTTATATAACAATTACTATTGTAGCACAATCATGCTAGAATCATAGTAAATAATACTAGAATGTGGTAAATTGTTGTGGGAGGAGCCTATTTTACTAAAATGGCTATAAGTCAAGAAGTAAATGAGATATCTTCACCAAACTCAGTACACATGTGTATGGGTTCAATTTGAGGTCACAGTAAGCAATTTTATGGAGATCGGACCATAGGTGGCGCTATAACTGTTAAAAAAGCTTTAAAACCATATATTTCCTATGGTACATTGCCTGTATTGGCTGTAAATAGTCTTTTTCATCTATTATGTCAGTGGTTAGATGCTTGCTAAATAAAACTAATAACTTTTGATGCTTTTGTGCTTAAAGGCCTTAAAGGCCTTAACTGCTTGAACCCCGATAAATGCTGCTTGCAGCTTTAATTATTATTATTAGGGGTTCAAGCACGAAGTGCTGAAACCCTATTGTAATTGTACTGATTTTTATTATTATTATTATTATTATTCTTCTGCCGTAAAACGCATCGTGCAGCCCAAACCGTAGGGGCTAGAGCATTGAAACTTTGCCAGATGGTAGTACAAAAATCGAGGAGAGGTTCAGAGATTATGACCACGATTGGCCCATAGGTGGCGCTATAGCGACCAAAAGCGCGAAACTGCTCATAACTCCTAGACCGTATGTCGTAGACTCAAGTGTCTTATATCATTGGAAAGCTGGACGCCTGACGAACAAAACGTATATCTCCGATTTCATTTCCGTCATGATAGATTTTCCGCCATTTTGAATTTTGTCAAAAACCTACTTTTGCGAACTAGTCCGTGGTTTTTTGCCCGATCGGAACCAAACCAGTGCAGAAATGTTCACTAGAGTCTGAAGATTAATAATTATTGAAAAAAAGTTGAAATTTCGATTCACGGACGCTAAGGGTCGCCAAAATGGACGTTGTGGGAGGAGCCTATTTTACTAAAATGGTTATAACTCCAGAAGTAAATGAGGTATTTTCACCAAACTTGGTACACATATGTAAGAGGTCAATCTGAGGTCACGGTAAAAAAATCGCGGCGATTGGCCAAATGGTGGCGCTATAACATGAAAAAAACATAAAACAGGCTATAACCACCTGACCGTTAGTCCGATTGACTTGAAAATTGGTATGCAGTGTCTTGGTCCAAGGTGCCATGTATGTCTATGAGGACATTGGCGTATCTCAAAAAACATGGCCGCCATTGGCCAATGAAGTTGAGCACCTATTAGACAAGGTTAACGGAGGCCGATCAGAAGGAAACTCGGTGGGCATGTTCGACTCATGGCCCTAGAAGTCTGTAAGAATTTTGAAAGAAATCGGCCACTAGTTGGCGCTAACGAGTTTTATGGCTCTGTAATCACGTGGTGTTACACATATTATCACAAAATGCATATCATTTGATAGATCTGCTCATGCTGAACAACTTTGCCTCTAGAACCATTGCTGTCAATCAAACCTTTCATTAAATATTCATGAATATGTTAAAAACCTACTTTTGCGAACTAGTCCCTGGTTTTTCGCCCGATCGGAACCAGACCAGTCTAGGACAATTCTCTGGACTCTCTAGATCAATAATTATCGAAAAAAAGTTGAACTTTTGCATTTGGATGGCTTTAAAAGGGTCATTTATAAAATGGGCGTGGCAAAATACACTAAAAAGCCTATAAATCCTAAATGAAAACTCAGAACTTCACAAAAATTGGTGAGCATATGTGTCATAACATCATAAACAAGCATGCAAAATTTTATGGAGATCGGACAATAGTTGGCGCTATAACTGGTAAAAGGCTTTAAAACCATATATTTCCTATGGTAAACTGCCTGTATTGGCTGTAAATGGTCTTTTCCATGTCTGATCATATAATTTTCATATCATAATGTTAAAAACTAGTGCATAACCATTCTCTGGATTCACTAGAACAATAGTTGTCAGAAAAAGTTGAACTACTTCATTTGGATAGCTATAATAGGTTCACTTCAAAATGTGGCCTTTACCAAGTGTCCCCGAAAGCCTATATCTCTTTAATGAATGTTCAAACCTTCTTAAAAACAAGTCAGAACATGTGAAATATCACTCTGAACATGCATGAAAATTTTCAGACAGATCGGACAAAATTTGCCTCTATAACAGTTAAAAAGGTGAAAATGATATGAATTAATGGCATGTTAAGCCAATAAGTGGTATTTTACTGCCCCCCGCTGTTTAAAATAGTCATTTTCTCATATTGGTATTGGTATCAGCCATGGTAAATCATGATAAATGATGGTGTGTGTGTGTGTGTGTGTGTGTGTGTGTGTGTGTGTATGTGTGTGTGTGTGTGTGTGTGTGTGTGTGTGTGTGTGGTACAAATATAACAAAGGTTTTATTTTCCAACATGAAAACAAACATAACAGAGTGCTAGTGCACAAACAATAACCGACAATGATAATGGATGAGAGGGGAACTTAAATACACAGATCAAGACAAGGACAACAGGTGACGGTTATGATGATGAGGAGCAGGTGATGATGAGGAGGGTGATGAGGAGCAGGTGCAGGTGATGACGACAGATAGTGAATGTGATGAAGACAGAAGGTGAATGTGATGAAGGTGAATGTGACACCAATATCACTAAAACATTTGTGTGTGTGTGTGTGTGTGTGTGTGTGTGTGTGTGTGTGTGTAGCATTATTGTGTGTAGCATATGTAGCAAGTATGCATTATTGAGTTAACATGGAAACACTGGTTTGCTTTAGTGCAGAAAACTGGTCAAAATCATGAGGTTTAAAGTGAAAGTGAGCCAATAAGTGGTCTTCTACTGCCCTCTGCTGGCCATTCTACTTATTAATTAAATTTTTCCACATGTGCTTGCATTTATACTTGAATACACACTAAAAATCACTTATATAGCAATAACTATTATAACACAATCATATTTTGTCAGTGTTAATCACTTTATTTGCACTGACACTTCAAATAATTGCTAGTAATGTGGTAAATCATGGTAAATCATGGTTAACTATGCTGTGTGTGTGTGTCTGTGTGTGTGTGTGTGTGTGTGTGTGTGTGTGTGTGTGTGTGTGTGTGTGTGTGTGTGTGTGTGTGTGTGTGTGTGTGTGTGTGTGTGTGTAAGCATGCATTGAGTTAACATGGATAAACTGGTTTGCTTTAGTGCAGAAAACTGGTTTAAAGTGAAAGTGAGCCAATAAGTGGTCTTCTACTGCCCTCTGCTGGCCATTCTACTTATTAATGAAATATTTCAACATGTGCTTGCATTCATACTTGAATACACACTAAAATAATCACTTATATAGCAATAACTTTTATAACACAATCATATTTTGTCAGTGTTAATCACTTTATTTGCACTGACACTTCAAATAATTGCTAGTAATGTGATAAATCAGGCTAGAAACATGGTAAATCAAAGTAAATAATACTAGATTGTCGTTTATCTCCTGGTAAATAATACTAGAACGTGGTATATCATGGTAAATCATGGTTAACTAAACTGTGTGTGTATGTGTGTGTGTGTGTGTGTGTGTGTGTGTGTGTGTGTGTGTGTGTGTGTGTAAGCATGCATTGAGTTAACATGGAAAAACTGGTTTGCTTTAGTGCAGAAAACTGGTTTAAAGTGAAAGTGAGCCAATAAGTGGTCTTCTAGTGCCCTCTGCTGGCCATTCTACTCAATAATGAAATATTTTAAGTCAAGTCAAGTCAAGTCAAGTATATTTGTATAGCGCTTTTCACAATACAGATTGTATCAAAGCAGCTTCACAGTATTAAATTAAAATAATACAACAAGGTTTGTTTCTAGTGGAATTTATTGATAAAATCAAATTAGATATCCCCAGAATATCCCCAACTGAGCAAGCCAAAGGCAACAGTGGCAAGGAACCGAAAAACTCCATCAAGTGACCTAATAGTGTCCTAAAACTCCATCAGGTGACCCAATGGAGAAAAAAAAAACCTTGGGAGAACCCAGGCTCAGTCGGGGGCCAGTTCTCCTCTGGCGTTTATTAACTAGAGGCCGGATTGTAATTTGAACTGTAAGATTAAAAATATTATATGAATGCCTGGCTGAAGAGATGCGACTTTAATCTAGTTTTAAACTGGGAGAGCGAGTCTGAGCAACGAACAGTATCAGGAAGGCTATTCCAGAGTTTTGGAGCTTTTACATGTGCTTTTGCATTCATACTTGGACACACACTAAAAATCACGTATATAACTAACTATTATAACACAATAATATTTTGTCAGTGTTCATCACCTCATTTGCACTGACACTTCACATAATTGCTAGTAATGTGGTTAATCATGCTAGAAACATTGTAAATCATAGTAAATAATACTGAAATGAGGTGTATCAAGGTAAATCATGCTAGAATCCTAATAAATCATTCTGGAACATGGTATATGATAGTAAATCATGCTAGAATCATATTAAATAATTCTAGAATGTGGCAAATCGTTGTGGGAGGAGCCTATTTTACTCAAATGGCTATAACTCAAGAAGTAAATGAGATATCTTCACCAAACTCAGTACACATGTGTATGGGTTCAATTTGAGGTCACAGTAAACAATTTTATGGAGATCGGACCATAGGTGGCGCTATAACTGTTAAAAAGCTTTAAAACCATATATATCCCATGGCAAATTGCCTGTATTGGCTGTAAATGGTCTTTTCCATCTATTATGTCAGTGGTTACATGCTTGCTAAATAAATCTTAATAACTTTTGATGCTTTTGTGCTTAAATGCCTTAAAGGCCTTAACTGCTTGAACCCCGATAAATGCTGCTTGCAGCTTTAATTATTATTATTAGGGGTTCAAGCACGAAGTGCTGAAACCCTATTGTAATTGTACTGATTTTTATTATTATTATTATTATTATTATTCTGCCGTAAAACGCATCGTGCAGCCCAAACCGTAGGGGCTAGAGCATTGAAACTTTGCCAGATGGTAGTACAAAAATCGAGGAGAGGTTCAGAGATTATGACCACGATTGGCCCATAGGTGGCGCTATAGCGACCAAAAGCGCGAAACTGCTCATAACTCCTAGACCGTATGTCGTAGACTCAAGTGTCTTATATCATTGGAAAGCTGGACGCCTGACGAACAAAACGTATATCTCCGATTTCATTTCCGTCATGATAGATTTTCCGCCATTTTGAATTTTGTCAAAAACCTACTTTTGCGAACTAGTCCGTGGTTTTTTGCCCGATCGGAACCAAACCAGTGCAGAAATGTTCTCTAGAGTCTGAAGATTAATAATTATTGAAAAAAAGTTGAAATTTCGATTCACGGACGCTAAGGGTCGCCAAAATGGACGTTGTGGGAGGAGCCTATTTTACTAAAATGGTTATAACTCCAGAAGTAAATGAGGTATTTTCACCAAACTTGGTACACATATGTAAGAGGTCAATCTGAGGTCACGGTAAAAAAATCGCGGCGATTGGCCAAATGGTGGCGCTATAACATGAAAAAAACATAAAACAGGCTATAACCACCTGACCGTTAGTCCGATTGACTTGAAAATTGGTATGCAGTGTCTTGGTCCAAGGTGCCATGTATGTCTATGAGGACATTGGCGTATCTCAAAAAACATGGCCGCCATTGGCCAATGAAGTTGAGCACCTATTAGACAAGGTTAACGGAGGCCGATCAGAAGGAAACTCGGTGGGCATGTTCGACTCATGGCCCTAGAAGTCTGTAAGAATTTTGAAAGAAATCGGCCACTAGTTGGCGCTAACGAGTTTTATGGCTCTGTAATCACGTGGTGTTACACATATTATCACAAAATGCATATCATTTGATAGATCTGCTCATGCTGAACAACTTTGCCTCTAGAACCATTGCTGTCAATCAAACCTTTCATTAAATATTCATGAATATGTTAAAAACCTACTTTTGCGAACTAGTCCCTGGTTTTTCGCCCGATCGGAACCAGACCAGTCTAGGACAATTCTCTGGACTCTCTAGATCAATAATTATCGAAAAAAAGTTGAACTTTTGCATTTGGATGGCTTTAAAAGGGTCATTTATAAAATGGGCGTGGCAAAATACACTAAAAAGCCTATAAATCCTAAATGAAAACTCAGAACTTCACAAAAATTGGTGAGCATATGTGACATAACATCATAAACAAGCATGCAAAATTTTATGGAGATCGGACAATAGTTGGCGCTATAACTGGTAAAAGGCTTTAAAACCATATATTTCCTATGGTAAACTGCCTGTATTGGCTGTAAATGGTCTTTTCCATGTCTGATCATATAATTTTCATATCATAATGTTAAAAACTAGTGCATAACCATTCTCTGGATTCACTAGAACAATAGTTGTCAGAAAAAGTTGAACTACTTCATTTGGATAGCTATAATAGGTTCACTTCAAAATGTGGCCTTTACCAAGTGTCCCCGAAAGCCTATATCTCTTTAATCAATGCTCAGACCTTCTTAAAAACAAGTCAGAACGTGTGAAATATCACCCTGAACAAGGATGAAAAATTTCAGACAGATCGGACAAAATTTGCCTCTGTAACAGTTAAAAAGGTGAAAATGATATGAATTAATGGCATATTAAGCCAATAAGTGGTATTTTACTGCCCCCTGCTGTTTAAAATAGTCATTTTGTCATATTGTTCTATAATTTATATTTAAACTTTATAAAATCCCTATTTTAACATTTACAATTACATTTACTCAAAATCCATCTGTTAAAGTATTAGTATTGACAGTTTGATCACATCATATATTTCAAATATCTGTATCTACAACATAATGTGTGTGTGTAGTCTTAGGTTTCTAAATAAATTCTGAATAATCTGATTAATAGCTTACAAAGACTTTGTGAAATGTTTATAGACCATTGAAATATATTTTCATAATGACATATCCCAATAGCATTGAAAAAACAACAACATTTGTCTTTGTGTGTGTGTGTGTGTGTGTGTGTGTGTGTGTGTGTGTGTGTGTGTGTGTGTGTAAACATGCATTATGGAGTTAAAATGGAAAAACTGGTTTGCTTTAGTACAGAAAAATGGTGAAAATCATGAAGTTTAAAGTGAAAGTGAGCCAATAACTGGTCTTCTACTGCCCTCTGCTGGCCATTCTACTTATTAATGAAGTCTACTCACATATGCTTTTGCATTCATTATACACTAAAAATCACTTATATAACAATAAGACACTAAAAAATCACTTATATAACAATTACTATTGTAGCACAATCATGCTAGAATCATAGTAAATAATACTAGAATGTGGTAAATTGTTGTGGGAGGAGCCTATTTTACTAAAATGGCTATAAGTCAAGAAGTAAATGAGATATCTTCACCAAACTCAGTACACATGTGTATGGGTTCAATTTGAGGTCACAGTAAGCAATTTTATGGAGATCGGACCATAGGTGGCGCTATAACTGTTAAAAAAGCTTTAAAACCATATATTTCCTATGGTACATTGCCTGTATTGGCTGTAAATAGTCTTTTTCATCTATTATGTCAGTGGTTAGATGCTTGCTAAATAAAACTAATAACTTTTGATGCTTTTGTGCTTAAAGGCCTTAAAGGCCTTAACTGCTTGAACCCCGATAAATGCTGCTTGCAGCTTTAATTATTATTATTATTCTGCCGTAAAACGCATCGTGCAGCCCAAACCGTAAGGGCTAGAGCATTGAAACTTTGCCAGATGGTAGTACAAAAATCGAGGAGAGGTTCAGAGATTATGACCCCGATTGGCCCATAGGTGGCGCTATAGCGACCAAAAGCGCAAAACTGCTCATAACTCCTAGACCGTATGTCCTAGACTCAAGTGTCTTATATCATTGGAAAGCTGGACGCCTGACGAACAAAACGTATATCTCCGATTTCATTTCCGTCATGATAGATTTTCCGCCATTTTGAATTTTGTCAAAAATCTACTTTTGCGAACTAGTCCGTGGTTTTTCGTCCGATCGGAACCAAACTAGTGCAGAAATGTTCTCTGGAGTCTCTTTATCAATAATTATCGAAAGAAAGTTGAAATTTCGATTCATGGTTGCTAGGGGACGCAAAATAAATGTTGTGGGCGGAGCCTATTTAACTAAAATGGCTATAACTTAAAAAGTAAATAAGATAGCTTCACCAAACTCGGTTCACATGTATATGGTTTCAATCTGAGGTCACGGTAAAAAAATCGCGGCGATTGGCCACATGGTGGCGCTATAACATGAAAAAAACATAAAACAGGCTATAACCACCTGACCGTTAGTCCGATTGACTTGAAAATTGGTATGCAGTGTCTTGGTCCAAGGTGCCATGTATGTCTATGAGGACATTGGTGTATCTCAAAAAACATGGCCGCCATTGGCCAATGAAGTTGAGCACCTATTAGACAAGGTTAACGGAGGCCGATCGGAACGAAACTCGGTGGGCATGTTCAACTCATGACCCTAGAGGTCTGTAAGAATTTTGAAAGAAATCGGCCACTAGTTGGCGCTAACGAGTTTTATGGCTCTGTAATCACGTGGTGTTACACTTATCGTTACAAAATGCATATCATTTGATAGATCTGCTCATGCTGAACAACTTTGCCTCTAGAACCATTGCTGTCAATCAAACCATTCATTAAATATTCATGAATATGTTAAAAACCTACTTTTGCGAACTAGTCCCTGGTTTTTCGCCCGATCGGAACCAGACCAGTCTAGGACAATTCTCTGGACTCTCTAGATCAATAATTATCAAAAAAAAGTTGAACTTTTGCATTTGTATGGCTGTAATAGGGTCATTTATAAAATGGGCGTGGCAAAATACACTAAAAAGCCTATAAATCCTAAATGAAAACTCAGAACTTCACAAAAATTGGTCAGCATATGTGACATAACATCACAAACAAGCATGCAAAATTTTATGGAGATCGGACCAAAGGTGGTGCTATAACAGTTAAAAGGCTTTAAAACCATATATTTCCTATGGTAAACTGCCTGTATTGGCTGTAAATGGTCTTTTCCATCTCTGATCGTATAATTTTCATATCATAATGTTCAAAACTAGTGCAATATAATTCTCTGGACTCACTAGATCAATAATTGTCAGAAAAAGTTTAACTACTTCATTTGGATAGCTATAATAGGTTCACTTCAAAATGTAGCCTTTACCAAGTGTCCCCGAAAGCCTATATCTCTTTAATGAATGACTCAGACCTTCTTAAAAACAAGTCAGAACATGTGAAATATCACTCTGAACATGCATGAAAATTTTCAGACAGATCAGACAAAATTTGCCTCTATAACAGTTAAAAAGGTGAAAATGATATGATTATAATGGCATGTTAAGCCAATAAGTGGTATTTTACTGCCCCCTGCTGTTTAAAATAGTAATTTTGTCATATTGTTCTATAATTTATATTTAGACTTTATAAAATCACTATTTTAACATGTACAATTACATTTAGTCAAAATCCATCTGTTAAAGTATTAGTATTGACAGTTTGATCACATCATACATTTCAAATGTCTGCATCTACAACATAATGTGTGTGTGTAGTCTTAGGTTTCTAAATAAATTCTGAATCATCTGATTAATAGCTTACAAAGTCTTTGTGAACTGTTTATAGACCATTCAAATATATTTTCATAATGACATATCCCAATAGCATTGAAAAAATAAAAATATTTGTGTGTGTGTGTGTGTGTGTGTGTGTGTGTGTGTGTGTGTGTGTGTGTGTGTGTGTGTGTGTGTGTGTGTGTGTGTAAACATGCATTATGGAGTTAAAATGGAAAAACTGGTTTGCTTTAGTGCAGAAAAATGGTGAAAATCAAGAAGTTTAAAGTGAAAGTGAGCCAATATGTGGTCTTCTACTGCCCTCTTCTGGCCATTCTACTTATTAATGAAGTCTACTCACATATGCTTTTGCATTCATTAGACACTAAAAATCACTTATATAACAATAAGGCACTAAAAAATCACTTATATAACAATTACTATTGTAGCACAATCATATTTTGTCAGAGTTTATCACATCATTTGTACTGATAGTTCACATAATTGCTAGCAATGTGGTAAATCATGGTAAATCACTCTAAAAACATGGTAAATCATAATAAATAATACTAGAATGTGGTGTATCAAGGTAAATCATACTAGAATCCTGGTACATCATTCTAGAACATGGTATATCATAGTACATCATGCTAGAACTGAGTAAATAATGGTAAACTATGCTAGAACAGGGTAAGTTATGGTAAGGCATGATAAATCAGGATAAACTATGGTAAATCATGTTAGAATGTGGTATATCATGGTAAATCATGCTAGAACATGGTAAATCATGGTAAACTATGCTAGAACACGGTAAATCATGGTAAACTATGATAAATCATGATAAACTATGATAAATCATAATAAACTATGGTAAACCATGCTAGAATCATAGTAAACAATGGTAAATCATACTAGAATGTAGTATATAATGGTAAATCATGCTAGAATATGGCAAATCATGCTAGAATAAATAGAGTAAATAATAGTAGAGTAAATAATACTAGAATGTGGTAAATTGTTGTGGGAGGAGCCTATTTTACTAAAATGGCTATAACTCAAGAAGTAAATGAGATATCTTCACCAAACTCAGTACACATGTGTATGGGTTCAATTTGAAGTCACAGTAAACAATTTTATGGAGATCGGACCATAGGTGGCGCTATAACTGTTAAAAAGCTTTAAAATCATATATATCCCTTGGTAAACTGTCTGTATTGGCTGTAAATGGTCTTTTCCATCTATTATGTCAGTGGTTACATGCTTGCTAAATAAATCTTAATAACTTTTGATGCTTTTGTGCTTAAATGCCTTAAAGGCCTTAACTGCTTGAACCCCGATAAATGCTGCTTGCAGCTTTAATTATTATTATTATTATTATTCTTCTGCCGTAAAACGCATCGTGCAGCCCAAACCGTAAGAGCTGGAACTTTGAAACTTTGCCAGATGGTAGTACAAAAATCGAGGAGAGGTTCAGAGATTATGACCCCGATTGGCCCATAGGTGGCGCTATAACAACCAAAAGCGCGAAACTGCTCATAACTCCTAGACCGTATGTCGTAGACTCAAGTGTCTTATATCATTGGAAAGCTGGACGCCTGACGAACAAAACGTATATCTCCGATTTCATTTCCGCCATGATAGATTTTCCGCCATTTTGAATTTTGTCAAAAACCTACTTTTGCGAACTAGTCCCTGGTTTTTTACCCGATTGGAACCAAACCAGTGCAGAAATGTTCTCTGGAGACTGAATATCAATAATTATCGAAAAAAAGTTGAAATTTCGATTCACGGTCGCTAAGGGGCGCCAAAACGTACGTTGTGGGAGGGGCCTATTTTATTAAAATGGCTATAACTCCCGAAGTAAATGAGGTATCTTCACCAAACTTGGTACACATGTGTATGAGTTCAATCTGGGGTCACAGTAAAAAAATCGCGACGATTGGCCTCATGGTGGCGCTATAACATGAAAAAAACATAAATCAGGCTATAACCACCTGACCGTTAGTCCGATTGACTTGAAAATTGGTATGCAGTGTCTTGGTCCAAGGTGCCATGTATGTGTATGAGGACATTGGCGTATCTCAAAAAACATGGCCGCCATCGGCCAATGAAGTTTGAGCACCTATTAGACAAGGTTAACGGAGGCCGATCGAAACGAAACTCAATGGGCATGTTCGGCTCATGGCCCTAGAGGTCTGTAAGAATTTTAAAAGAAATCGGCCACTAGTTGGCGCTAACGAGTTTTACGGCTCTGTAATCACGTGGTGTTACAAATATCCACACAATATGCATATCATTTGATAGATCTCCTCATCCTGAACAACTTTGCCTCAAGAACCATTGCTGTCAATCAAACTGTTCATTAATTATTCATGAATATGTTAAAAACCTACTTTTGCGAACTAGTCCTAGGTTTTTTGCCCGATCGGAACCAGACCAGTCTAGGACAATTCTCTGGACTCTCTAGATCAATAATTATCAAAAAAAAGTTGAACTTTTGCATTTGGATGGCTGTAATAGGGTCATTTATAAAATGGGCGTGGCAAAATACACTAAAAACCCTATAAATCCTAAATGAAAACTCATAACTTCACAAAAGTTGGTGAGCATATGTGACATAACATCATTAACAAGCATGTAACATTTTATGGAGATCGGACTAAAGGTGGCGCTATAACAGTTAAAAGGCTTTTAAACCATATATTTCCTATGGCAAACTGCCTGTATTGGCTGTAAATGGTCTTTTCCATGTCTGATCATATAATTTTCATATCATAATGTTAAAAACTATCGCATAACCATTCTCTGGACTCACTAGAACAATAGTTGTCAGAAAAAGTTGAACTACTTCATTTGGATAGCTATAATAGCTTCACTTCAAAATCTGGCCTTTACCAAGTGTCCCCGAAAGCCTATATCTCTTTAATCAATGCTCAGACCTTCTTAAAAACAAGTCAGAACGTGTGAAATATCACCCTGAACAAGCATGAAAATTTCCAGACAGATCGGACAAAATTTGCCTCTATAACAGTTAAAAAGGTGAAAATGATATGAATTAATGGCATGTTAAGCCAATAAGTGGTATTTTACTGCCCCCCGCTGTTTAAAATAGTCATTTTCTCATATTGGTATTGGTATCAGCCATGGTAAATCATGATAAATGATGGTGTGTGTGTGTGTGTGTGTGTGTGTGTGTGTGTGTGTGTGTGTGTGTGTGTGTGTGTGTGTGGTACAAATATAACAAAGGTTTTATTTTCCAACATGAAAACAAACATAACAGAGTGCTAGTGCACAAACAATAACCGACAATGATAATGGATGAGAGGGGAACTTAAATACACAGATCAAGACAAGGACAACAGGTGACGGTTATGATGATGAGGAGCAGGTGATGATGAGGAGGGTGATGAGGAGCAGGTGCAGGTGATGACGACAGATAGTGAATGTGATGAAGACAGAAGGTGAATGTGATGAAGGTGAATGTGACACCAATATCACTAAAACATTTGTGTGTGTGTGTGTGTGTGTGTGTGTGTGTGTGTGTGTGTGTGTGTAGCATTATTGTGTGTAGCATATGTAGCAAGTATGCATTATTGAGTTAACATGGAAACACTGGTTTGCTTTAGTGCAGAAAACTGGTCAAAATCATGAGGTTTAAAGTGAAAGTGAGCCAATAAGTGGTCTTCTACTGCCCTCTGCTGGCCATTCTACTTATTAATTAAATTTTTCCACATGTGCTTGCATTTATACTTGAATACACACTAAAAATCACTTATATAGCAATAACTATTATAACACAATCATATTTTGTCAGTGTTAATCACTTTATTTGCACTGACACTTCAAATAATTGCTAGTAATGTGGTAAATCATGGTAAATCATGGTTAACTATGCTGTGTGTGTGTGTCTGTGTGTGTGTGTGTGTGTGTGTGTGTGTGTGTGTGTGTGTGTGTGTAAGCATGCATTGAGTTAACATGGATAAACTGGTTTGCTTTAGTGCAGAAAACTGGTTTAAAGTGAAAGTGAGCCAATAAGTGGTCTTCTACTGCCCTCTGCTGGCCATTCTACTTATTAATGAAATATTTCAACATGTGCTTGCATTCATACTTGAATACACACTAAAAAAATCACTTATATAGCAATAACTTTTATAACACAATCATATTTTGTCAGTGTTAATCACTTTATTTGCACTGACACTTCAAATAATTGCTAGTAATGTGATAAATCAGGCTAGAAACATGGTAAATCAAAGTAAATAATACTAGATTGTCGTTTATCTCCTGGTAAATAATACTAGAACGTGGTATATCATGGTAAATCATGGTTAACTAAACTGTGTGTGTATGTGTGTGTGTGTGTGTGTGTGTGTGTGTGTGTGTGTGTGTGTGTGTGTGTGTGTGTGTGTGTGTGTGTGTGTGTGTAAGCATGCATTGAGTTAACATGGAAAAACTGGTTTGCTTTAGTGCAGAAAACTGGTTTAAAGTGAAAGTGAGCCAATAAGTGGTCTTCTAGTGCCCTCTGCTGGCCATTCTACTCAATAATGAAATATTTTAAGTCAAGTCAAGTCAAGTCAAGTATATTTGTATAGCGCTTTTCACAATACAGATTGTATCAAAGCAGCTTCACAGTATTAAATTAAAATAATACAACAAGGTTTGTTTCTAGTGGAATTTATTGATAAAATCAAATTAGATATCCCCAGAATATCCCCAACTGAGCAAGCCAAAGGCAACAGTGGCAAGGAACCGAAAAACTCCATCAAGTGACCTAATAGTGTCCTAAAACTCCATCAGGTGACCCAATGGAGAAAAAAAAAACCTTGGGAGAACCCAGGCTCAGTCGGGGGCCAGTTCTCCTCTGGCGTTTATTAACTAGAGGCCGGATTGTAATTTGAACTGTAAGATTAAAAATATTATATGAATGCCTGGCTGAAGAGATGCGACTTTAATCTAGTTTTAAACTGGGAGAGCGAGTCTGAGCAACGAACAGTATCAGGAAGGCTATTCCAGAGTTTTGGAGCTTTTACATGTGCTTTTGCATTCATACTTGGACACACACTAAAAATCACGTATATAACTAACTATTATAACACAATAATATTTTGTCAGTGTTCATCACCTCATTTGCACTGACACTTCACATAATTGCTAGTAATGTGGTTAATCATGCTAGAAACATTGTAAATCATAGTAAATAATACTGAAATGAGGTGTATCAAGGTAAATCATGCTAGAATCCTAATAAATCATTCTGGAACATGGTATATGATAGTAAATCATGCTAGAATCATATTAAATAATTCTAGAATGTGGCAAATCGTTGTGGGAGGAGCCTATTTTACTCAAATGGCTATAACTCAAGAAGTAAATGAGATATCTTCACCAAACTCAGTACACATGTGTATGGGTTCAATTTGAGGTCACAGTAAACAATTTTATGGAGATCGGACCATAGGTGGCGCTATAACTGTTAAAAAGCTTTAAAACCATATATATCCCATGGCAAATTGCCTGTATTGGCTGTAAATGGTCTTTTCCATCTATTATGTCAGTGGTTACATGCTTGCTAAATAAATCTTAATAACTTTTGATGCTTTTGTGCTTAAATGCCTTAAAGGCCTTAACTGCTTGAACCCCGATAAATGCTGCTTGCAGCTTTAATTATTATTATTATTCTTCTGCCGTAAAACGCATCGTGCAGCCCAAACCGTAGGGGCTAGAGCATTGAAACTTTGCCAGATGGTAGTACAAAAATCGAGGAGAGGTTCAGAGATTATGACCACGATTGGCCCATAGGTGGCGCTATAGCGACCAAAAGCGCGAAACTGCTCATAACTCCTAGACCGTATGTCGTAGACTCAAGTGTCTTATATCATTGGAAAGCTGGACGCCTGACGAACAAAACGTATATCTCCGATTTCATTTCCGTCATGATAGATTTTCCGCCATTTTGAATTTTGTCAAAAACCTACTTTTGCGAACTAGTCCGTGGTTTTTTGCCCGATCGGAACCAAACCAGTGCAGAAATGTTCTCTAGAGTCTGAAGATTAATAATTATTGAAAAAAAGTTGAAATTTCGATTCACGGACGCTAAGGGTCGCCAAAATGGACGTTGTGGGAGGAGCCTATTTTACTAAAATGGTTATAACTCCAGAAGTAAATGAGGTATTTTCACCAAACTTGGTACACATATGTAAGAGGTCAATCTGAGGTCACGGTAAAAAAATCGCGGCGATTGGCCAAATGGTGGCGCTATAACATGAAAAAAACATAAAACAGGCTATAACCACCTGACCGTTAGTCCGATTGACTTGAAAATTGGTATGCAGTGTCTTGGTCCAAGGTGCCATGTATGTCTATGAGGACATTGGCGTATCTCAAAAAACATGGCCGCCATTGGCCAATGAAGTTGAGCACCTATTAGACAAGGTTAACGGAGGCCGATCAGAAGGAAACTCGGTGGGCATGTTCGACTCATGGCCCTAGAAGTCTGTAAGAATTTTGAAAGAAATCGGCCACTAGTTGGCGCTAACGAGTTTTATGGCTCTGTAATCACGTGGTGTTACACATATTATCACAAAATGCATATCATTTGATAGATCTGCTCATGCTGAACAACTTTGCCTCTAGAACCATTGCTGTCAATCAAACCTTTCATTAAATATTCATGAATATGTTAAAAACCTACTTTTGCGAACTAGTCCCTGGTTTTTCGCCCGATCGGAACCAGACCAGTCTAGGACAATTCTCTGGACTCTCTAGATCAATAATTATCGAAAAAAAGTTGAACTTTTGCATTTGGATGGCTTTAAAAGGGTCATTTATAAAATGGGCGTGGCAAAATACACTAAAAAGCCTATAAATCCTAAATGAAAACTCAGAACTTCACAAAAATTGGTGAGCATATGTGTCATAACATCATAAACAAGCATGCAAAATTTTATGGAGATCGGACAATAGTTGGCGCTATAACTGGTAAAAGGCTTTAAAACCATATATTTCCTATGGTAAACTGCCTGTATTGGCTGTAAATGGTCTTTTCCATGTCTGATCATATAATTTTCATATCATAATGTTAAAAACTAGTGCATAACCATTCTCTGGATTCACTAGAACAATAGTTGTCAGAAAAAGTTGAACTACTTCATTTGGATAGCTATAATAGGTTCACTTCAAAATGTGGCCTTTACCAAGTGTCCCCGAAAGCCTATATCTCTTTAATGAATGTTCAAACCTTCTTAAAAACAAGTCAGAACATGTGAAATATCACTCTGAACATGCATGAAAATTTTCAGACAGATTGGACAAAATTTGCCTCTATAACAGTTAAAAATGTGAAAATGATATGAATATAATGGTATATTATCCAATAAGTGGTATTTTACTGCCCCCTGCTGTTTAAAATAGTCATTTTGTCATATTGTTCTATAATTTATATTTAGACTTTATAAAATCACTATTTTAACATTTACAATTACATTTAGTCAAAATCCATCGGTTAAAGTATAAGTATTGACAGTTTGATCACATCATATATTTCAAATGTCTGTATCTACAACATAATGTGTGTGTGTAGTCTTAGGTTTCTGAATAAATTCTGAATCATCTGATTAATAGCTTACAAAGACTTTGTGAAATGTTTATAGACCATTCAAATATATTTTCATAATGACATATCCCAATAGCACTGAAAAAACAACAACATTTGTCTTTGTGTGTGTGTGTGTGTGTGTGTGTGTGTGTGTGTGTGTGTGTGTGTGTGTGTGTGTGTGTGTGTGTAAACATGCATTATGGAGTTGAAAATCAAGAAGTTTAAAGTGAAAGTGAGCCAATATGTGGTCTTATACTGCCCTCTGCTGGCCATTTTACTTATTAATGAAGTCTACTCACATATGCTTTTGCATTCATTATACACTAAAAATCACTTATATAACAATAAGACACTAAAAAATCACTTATATAACAATTACTATTGTAGCACAATCATGCTAGAATCATAGTAAATAATACTAGAATGTGGTAAATTGTTGTGGGAGGAGCCTATTTTACTAAAATGGCTATAAGTCAAGAAGTAAATGAGATATCTTCACCAAACTCAGTACACATGTGTATGGGTTCAATTTGAGGTCACAGTAAGCAATTTTATGGAGATCGGACCATAGGTGGCGCTATAACTGTTAAAAAAGCTTTAAAACCATATATTTCCTATGGTACATTGCCTGTATTGGCTGTAAATGGTCTTTTTCATCTATTATGTCAGTGGTTAGATGCTTGCTAAATAAAACTAATAACTTTTGATGCTTTTGTGCTTAAAGGCCTTAAAGGCCTTAACTGCTTGAACCCCGATAAATGCTGCTTGCAGCTTTAATTATTATTATTATTATTATTCTTCTGCCGTAAAACGCATCGTGCAGCCCAAACCGTAGGGGCTAGAGCATTGAAACTTTGCCAGATGGTAGTACAAAAATCGAGGAGAGGTTCAGAGATTATGACCACGATTGGCCCATAGGTGGCGCTATAGCGACCAAAAGCGCGAAACTGCTCATAACTCCTAGACCGTATGTCGTAGACTCAAGTGTCTTATATCATTGGAAAGCTGGACGCCTGACGAACAAAACGTATATCTCCGATTTCATTTCCGTCATGATAGATTTTCCGCCATTTTGAATTTTGTCAAAAACCTACTTTTGCGAACTAGTCCGTGGTTTTTTGCCCGATCGGAACCAAACCAGTGCAGAAATGTTCTCTAGAGTCTGAAGATTAATAATTATTGAAAAAAAGTTGAAATTTCGATTCACGGACGCTAAGGGTCGCCAAAATGGACGTTGTGGGAGGAGCCTATTTTACTAAAATGGTTATAACTCCAGAAGTAAATGAGGTATTTTCACCAAACTTGGTACACATATGTAAGAGGTCAATCTGAGGTCACGGTAAAAAAATCGCGGCGATTGGCCAAATGGTGGCGCTATAACATGAAAAAAACATAAAACAGGCTATAACCACCTGACCGTTAGTCCGATTGACTTGAAAATTGGTATGCAGTGTCTTGGTCCAAGGTGCCATGTATGTCTATGAGGACATTGGCGTATCTCAAAAAACATGGCCGCCATTGGCCAATGAAGTTGAGCACCTATTAGACAAGGTTAACGGAGGCCGATCAGAAGGAAACTCGGTGGGCATGTTCGACTCATGGCCCTAGAAGTCTGTAAGAATTTTGAAAGAAATCGGCCACTAGTTGGCGCTAACGAGTTTTATGGCTCTGTAATCACGTGGTGTTACACATATTATCACAAAATGCATATCATTTGATAGATCTGCTCATGCTGAACAACTTTGCCTCTAGAACCATTGCTGTCAATCAAACCTTTCATTAAATATTCATGAATATGTTAAAAACCTACTTTTGCGAACTAGTCCCTGGTTTTTCGCCCGATCGGAACCAGACCAGTCTAGGACAATTCTCTGGACTCTCTAGATCAATAATTATCGAAAAAAAGTTGAACTTTTGCATTTGGATGGCTTTAAAAGGGTCATTTATAAAATGGGCGTGGCAAAATACACTAAAAAGCCTATAAATCCTAAATGAAAACTCAGAACTTCACAAAAATTGGTGAGCATATGTGTCATAACATCATAAACAAGCATGCAAAATTTTATGGAGATCGGACAATAGTTGGCGCTATAACTGGTAAAAGGCTTTAAAACCATATATTTCCTATGGTAAACTGCCTGTATTGGCTGTAAATGGTCTTTTCCATGTCTGATCATATAATTTTCATATCATAATGTTAAAAACTAGTGCATAACCATTCTCTGGATTCACTAGAACAATAGTTGTCAGAAAAAGTTGAACTACTTCATTTGGATAGCTATAATAGGTTCACTTCAAAATGTGGCCTTTACCAAGTGTCCCCGAAAGCCTATATCTCTTTAATGAATGTTCAAACCTTCTTAAAAACAAGTCAGAACATGTGAAATATCACTCTGAACATGCATGAAAATTTTCAGACAGATCGGACAAAATTTGCCTCTATAACAGTTAAAAAGGTGAAAATGATATGAATTAATGGCATGTTAAGCCAATAAGTGGTATTTTACTGCCCCCCGCTGTTTAAAATAGTCATTTTCTCATATTGGTATTGGTATCAGCCATGGTAAATCATGATAAATGATGGTGTGTGTGTGTGTGTGTGTGTGTGTGTGTGTGTGTGTGTGTGTGTGTGTGTGTGTGTGTGTGTGTGTGTGTGTGTGTGTGTGTGTGTGTGTGTGTGGTACAAATATAACAAAGGTTTTATTTTCCAACATGAAAACAAACATAACAGAGTGCTAGTGCACAAACAATAACCGACAATGATAATGGATGAGAGGGGAACTTAAATACACAGATCAAGACAAGGACAACAGGTGACGGTTATGATGATGAGGAGCAGGTGATGATGAGGAGGGTGATGAGGAGCAGGTGCAGGTGATGACGACAGATAGTGAATGTGATGAAGACAGAAGGTGAATGTGATGAAGGTGAATGTGACACCAATATCACTAAAACATTTGTGTGTGTGTGTGTGTGTGTGTGTGTGTGTGTGTGTGTGTGTGTGTGTGTGTGTAGCATTATTGTGTGTAGCATATGTAGCAAGTATGCATTATTGAGTTAACATGGAAACACTGGTTTGCTTTAGTGCAGAAAACTGGTCAAAATCATGAGGTTTAAAGTGAAAGTGAGCCAATAAGTGGTCTTCTACTGCCCTCTGCTGGCCATTCTACTTATTAATTAAATTTTTCCACATGTGCTTGCATTTATACTTGAATACACACTAAAAATCACTTATATAGCAATAACTATTATAACACAATCATATTTTGTCAGTGTTAATCACTTTATTTGCACTGACACTTCAAATAATTGCTAGTAATGTGGTAAATCATGGTAAATCATGGTTAACTATGCTGTGTGTGTGTGTCTGTGTGTGTGTGTGTGTGTGTGTGTGTGTGTGTGTGTGTGTGTGTGTGTGTGTGTGTGTGTGTGTGTGTGTAAGCATGCATTGAGTTAACATGGATAAACTGGTTTGCTTTAGTGCAGAAAACTGGTTTAAAGTGAAAGTGAGCCAATAAGTGGTCTTCTACTGCCCTCTGCTGGCCATTCTACTTATTAATGAAATATTTCAACATGTGCTTGCATTCATACTTGAATACACACTAAAAAAATCACTTATATAGCAATAACTTTTATAACACAATCATATTTTGTCAGTGTTAATCACTTTATTTGCACTGACACTTCAAATAATTGCTAGTAATGTGATAAATCAGGCTAGAAACATGGTAAATCAAAGTAAATAATACTAGATTGTCGTTTATCTCCTGGTAAATAATACTAGAACGTGGTATATCATGGTAAATCATGGTTAACTAAACTGTGTGTGTATGTGTGTGTGTGTGTGTGTGTGTGTGTGTGTGTGTGTGTGTGTGTGTGTGTGTGTGTGTGTGTGTGTGTGTAAGCATGCATTGAGTTAACATGGAAAAACTGGTTTGCTTTAGTGCAGAAAACTGGTTTAAAGTGAAAGTGAGCCAATAAGTGGTCTTCTAGTGCCCTCTGCTGGCCATTCTACTCAATAATGAAATATTTTAAGTCAAGTCAAGTCAAGTCAAGTATATTTGTATAGCGCTTTTCACAATACAGATTGTATCAAAGCAGCTTCACAGTATTAAATTAAAATAATACAACAAGGTTTGTTTCTAGTGTTGTTCCATATATATCCCATGGCAAATTGCCTGTATTGGCTGTAAATGGTCTTTTCCATCTATTATGTCAGTGGTTACATGCTTGCTAAATAAATCTTAATAACTTTTGATGCTTTTGTGCTTAAATGCCTTAAAGGCCTTAACTGCTTGAACCCCGATAAATGCTGCTTGCAGCTTTAATTATTATTATTATTCTTCTGCCGTAAAACGCATCGTGCAGCCCAAACCGTAGGGGCTAGAGCATTGAAACTTTGCCAGATGGTAGTACAAAAATCGAGGAGAGGTTCAGAGATTATGACCACGATTGGCCCATAGGTGGCGCTATAGCGACCAAAAGCGCGAAACTGCTCATAACTCCTAGACCGTATGTCGTAGACTCAAGTGTCTTATATCATTGGAAAGCTGGACGCCTGACGAACAAAACGTATATCTCCGATTTCATTTCCGTCATGATAGATTTTCCGCCATTTTGAATTTTGTCAAAAACCTACTTTTGCGAACTAGTCCGTGGTTTTTTGCCCGATCGGAACCAAACCAGTGCAGAAATGTTCTCTAGAGTCTGAAGATTAATAATTATTGAAAAAAAGTTGAAATTTCGATTCACGGACGCTAAGGGTCGCCAAAATGGACGTTGTGGGAGGAGCCTATTTTACTAAAATGGTTATAACTCCAGAAGTAAATGAGGTATTTTCACCAAACTTGGTACACATATGTAAGAGGTCAATCTGAGGTCACGGTAAAAAAATCGCGGCGATTGGCCAAATGGTGGCGCTATAACATGAAAAAAACATAAAACAGGCTATAACCACCTGACCGTTAGTCCGATTGACTTGAAAATTGGTATGCAGTGTCTTGGTCCAAGGTGCCATGTATGTCTATGAGGACATTGGCGTATCTCAAAAAACATGGCCGCCATTGGCCAATGAAGTTGAGCACCTATTAGACAAGGTTAACGGAGGCCGATCAGAAGGAAACTCGGTGGGCATGTTCGACTCATGGCCCTAGAAGTCTGTAAGAATTTTGAAAGAAATCGGCCACTAGTTGGCGCTAACGAGTTTTATGGCTCTGTAATCACGTGGTGTTACACATATTATCACAAAATGCATATCATTTGATAGATCTGCTCATGCTGAACAACTTTGCCTCTAGAACCATTGCTGTCAATCAAACCTTTCATTAAATATTCATGAATATGTTAAAAACCTACTTTTGCGAACTAGTCCCTGGTTTTTCGCCCGATCGGAACCAGACCAGTCTAGGACAATTCTCTGGACTCTCTAGATCAATAATTATCGAAAAAAAGTTGAACTTTTGCATTTGGATGGCTTTAAAAGGGTCATTTATAAAATGGGCGTGGCAAAATACACTAAAAAGCCTATAAATCCTAAATGAAAACTCAGAACTTCACAAAAATTGGTGAGCATATGTGTCATAACATCATAAACAAGCATGCAAAATTTTATGGAGATCGGACAATAGTTGGCGCTATAACTGGTAAAAGGCTTTAAAACCATATATTTCCTATGGTAAACTGCCTGTATTGGCTGTAAATGGTCTTTTCCATGTCTGATCATATAATTTTCATATCATAATGTTAAAAACTAGTGCATAACCATTCTCTGGATTCACTAGAACAATAGTTGTCAGAAAAAGTTGAACTACTTCATTTGGATAGCTATAATAGGTTCACTTCAAAATGTGGCCTTTACCAAGTGTCCCCGAAAGCCTATATCTCTTTAATGAATGTTCAAACCTTCTTAAAAACAAGTCAGAACATGTGAAATATCACTCTGAACATGCATGAAAATTTTCAGACAGATTGGACAAAATTTGCCTCTATAACAGTTAAAAATGTGAAAATGATATGAATATAATGGTATATTATCCAATAAGTGGTATTTTACTGCCCCCTGCTGTTTAAAATAGTCATTTTGTCATATTGTTCTATAATTTATATTTAGACTTTATAAAATCACTATTTTAACATTTACAATTACATTTAGTCAAAATCCATCGGTTAAAGTATAAGTATTGACAGTTTGATCACATCATATATTTCAAATGTCTGTATCTACAACATAATGTGTGTGTGTAGTCTTAGGTTTCTGAATAAATTCTGAATCATCTGATTAATAGCTTACAAAGACTTTGTGAAATGTTTATAGACCATTCAAATATATTTTCATAATGACATATCCCAATAGCACTGAAAAAACAACAACATTTGTCTTTGTGTGTGTGTGTGTGTGTGTGTGTGTGTGTGTGTGTGTGTGTGTGTGTGTGTGTGTGTGTGTGTGTGTGTGTGTGTGTGTGTGTAAACATGCATTATGGAGTTAAAATGGAAAAACTGGTTTGCTTTAGTGCAGAAAAATGGTGAAAAACAAGAAGTTTAAAGTGAAAGTGTGCCAATATGTGGTCTTCTACTGCCCTCTGCTGGCCATTCTACTTATTAATGAAGTCTACTCACATATGCTTTTACATTTATTAGACACTAAAAATCACTTATATAACAATAAGACACTAAAAAATCACTTATATAACAATTACTATTGTAGCACAGTCGTGCTAGAATCATAGTAAATAATACTAGAATGTGGTAAATTGTTGTGGGAGGAGCCTATTTTACTAAAATGGCTATAAGTCAAGAAGTAAATGAGATATCTTCACCAAACTCAGTACACATGTGTATGGGTTCAATTTGAGGTCACAGTAAACAATTTTATGGAGACTGGACCATAGGTGGCGCTATAACAGTTAAAAAGCTTTAAAACCATATATTTCCTATGGTACATTGCCTGTAAATGGTCTTTTTCATCTATTATGTCAGTGGTTAGATGCTTGCTAAATAAAACTAATAACTTTTGATGCTTTTGTGCTTAAAGGCCTTAACTGCTTGAACCCCGATAAATGCTGCTTGCAGCTTTAATTATTAGGGGTTCAAGCACGAAGTGCTGAAACCCTATTGTAATTGTACTGATTTTTATTATTATTATTATTATTCTTCTGCCGTAAAACGCATCGTGCAGCCCAAACCGTAGGGGCTAGAGCATTGAAACTTTGCCAGATGGTAGTACAAAAATCGAGGAGAGGTTCAGAGATTATGACCACGATTGGCCCATAGGTGGCGCTATAGCGACCAAAAGCGCGAAACTGCTCATAACTCCTAGACCGTATGTCGTAGACTCAAGTGTCTTATATCATTGGAAAGCTGGACGCCTGACGAACAAAACGTATATCTCCGATTTCATTTCCGTCATGATAGATTTTCCGCCATTTTGAATTTTGTCAAAAACCTACTTTTGCGAACTAGTCCGTGGTTTTTTGCCCGATCGGAACCAAACCAGTGCAGAAATGTTCTCTAGAGTCTGAAGATTAATAATTATTGAAAAAAAGTTGAAATTTCGATTCACGGACGCTAAGGGTCGCCAAAATGGACGTTGTGGGAGGAGCCTATTTTACTAAAATGGTTATAACTCCAGAAGTAAATGAGGTATTTTCACCAAACTTGGTACACATATGTAAGAGGTCAATCTGAGGTTACGGTAAAAAAATCGCGGCGATTGGCCAAATGGTGGCGCTATAACATGAAAAAAACATAAAACAGGCTATAACCACCTGACCATTAGTCCGATTGACTTGAAAATTGGTATGCAGTGTCTTGGTCCAAGGTGCCATGTATGTCTATGAGGACATTGGCGTATCTCAAAAAACATGGCCGCCATTGGCCAATGAAGTTGAGCACCTATTAGACAAGGTTAACGGAGGCCGATCAGAAGGAAACTCGGTGGGCATGTTCGACTCATGGCCCTAGAAGTCTGTAAGAATTTTGAAAGAAATCGGCCACTAGTTGGCGCTAACGAGTTTTATGGCTCTGTAATCACGTGGTGTTACACATATTATCACAAAATGCATATCATTTGATAGATCTGCTCATGCTGAACAACTTTGCCTCTAGAACCATTGCTGTCAATCAAACCTTTCATTAAATATTCATGAATATGTTAAAAACCTACTTTTGCGAACTAGTCCCTGGTTTTTCGCCCGATCGGAACCAGACCAGTCTAGGACAATTCTCTGGACTCTCTAGATCAATAATTATCGAAAAAAAGTTGAACTTTTGCATTTGGATGGCTTTAAAAGGGTCATTTATAAAATGGGCGTGGCAAAATACACTAAAAAGCCTATAAATCCTAAATGAAAACTCAGAACTTCACAAAAATTGGTGAGCATATGTGACATAACATCATAAACAAGCATGCAAAATTTTATGGAGATCGGACAATAGTTGGCGCTATAACTGGTAAAAGGCTTTAAAACCATATATTTCCTATGGTAAACTGCCTGTATTGGCTGTAAATGGTCTTTTCCATGTCTGATCATATAATTTTCATATCATAATGTTAAAAACTAGTGCATAACCATTCTCTGGATTCACTAGAACAATAGTTGTCAGAAAAAGTTGAACTACTTCATTTGGATAGCTATAATAGGTTCACTTCAAAATGTGGCCTTTACCAAGTGTCCCCGAAAGCCTATATCTCTTTAATCAATGCTCAGACCTTCTTAAAAACAAGTCAGAACGTGTGAAATATCACCCTGAACAAGGATGAAAAATTTCAGACAGATCGGACAAAATTTGCCTCTGTAACAGTTAAAAAGGTGAAAATGATATGAATTAATGCCATATTAAGCCAATAAGTGGTATTTTACTGCCCCCTGCTGTTTAAAATAGTCATTTTGTCATATTGTTCTATAATTTATATTTAAACTTTATAAAATCCCTATTTTAACATTTACAATTACATTTACTCAAAATCCATCTGTTAAAGTATTAGTATTGACAGTTTGATCACATCATATATTTCAAATATCTGTATCTACAACATAATGTGTGTGTGTAGTCTTAGGTTTCTAAATAAATTCTGAATAATCTGATTAATAGCTTACAAAGACTTTGTGAAATGTTTATAGACCATTGAAATATATTTTCATAATGACATATCCCAATAGCATTGAAAAAACAACAACATTTGTCTTTGTGTGTGTGTGTGTGTGTGTGTGTGTGTGTGTGTGTGTGTGTGTGTGTGTGTAAACATGCATTATGGAGTTAAAATGGAAAAACTGGTTTGCTTTAGTACAGAAAAATGGTGAAAATCATGAAGTTTAAAGTGAAAGTGAGCCAATAACTGGTCTTCTACTGCCCTCTGCTGGCCATTCTACTTATTAATGAAGTCTACTCACATATGCTTTTGCATTCATTATACACTAAAAATCACTTATATAACAATAAGACACTAAAAAATCACTTATATAACAATTACTATTGTAGCACAATCATGCTAGAATCATAGTAAATAATACTAGAATGTGGTAAATTGTTGTGGGAGGAGCCTATTTTACTAAAATGGCTATAAGTCAAGAAGTAAATGAGATATCTTCACCAAACTCAGTACACATGTGTATGGGTTCAATTTGAGGTCACAGTAAGCAATTTTATGGAGATCGGACCATAGGTGGCGCTATAACTGTTAAAAAAGCTTTAAAACCATATATTTCCTATGGTACATTGCCTGTATTGGCTGTAAATAGTCTTTTTCATCTATTATGTCAGTGGTTAGATGCTTGCTAAATAAAACTAATAACTTTTGATGCTTTTGTGCTTAAAGGCCTTAAAGGCCTTAACTGCTTGAACCCCGATAAATGCTGCTTGCAGCTTTAATTATTATTATTATTATTATTATTATTATTATTATTCCGCCGTAAAACGCATCGTGCAGCCCAAACCGTAAGAGCTGGAACTTTGAAACTTTGCCAGATGGTAGTACAAAAATCGAGGAAAGGTTCAGAGATTATGACCCCGATTGGCCCATAGGTGGCGCTATAACAACCAAAAGCGCGAAACTGCTCATAACTCCTAGACCGTATGTCGTAGACTCAAGTGTCTTATATCATTGGAAAGCTGGACGCCTGACGAACAAAACGTATATCTCCGATTTCATTTCCGCCATGATAGATTTTCCGCCATTTTGAATTTTGTCAAAAACCTACTTTTGCGAACTAGTCCCTGGTTTTTTACCCGATTGGAACCAAACCAGTGCAGAAATGTTCTCTGGAGACTGAATATCAATAATTATCGAAAAAAAGTTGAAATTTCGATTCACGGTCGCTAAGGGGAGCCAAAACGTACGTTGTGGGAGGGGCCTATTTTATTAAAATGGCTATAAATCCCGAAGTAAATGAGGTATCTTCACCAAACTTGGTACACATGTGTATGAGTTCAATCTGGGGTCACAGTAAAAAAATCGCGATGATTGGCCTCATGGTGGCGCTATAACATGAAAAAAACATAAATCAGGCTATAACCACCTGACCGTTAGTCCGATTGACTTGAAAATTGGTATGCAGTGTCTTGGTCCAAGGTGCCATGTATGTGTATGAGGACATTGGCGTATCTCAAAAAACATGGCCGCCATCGGCCAATGAAATTTGAGCACCTATTAGACAAGGTTAACGGAGGCCGATCGGAACGAAACTCAATGCGCATGTTCGGCTCATGGCCCTAAAGGTCTGTAAGAATTTTGAAAGAAATCGGCCACTAGTTGGCGCTAACGAGTTTTACGGCTCTGTAATCACGTGGTGTTACAAATATCCACACAATATGCATATCATTTGATAGATCTCCTCATCCTGAACAACTTTGCCTCAAGAACCATTGCTGTCAATCAAACTGTTCATTAATTATTCATTAATATGTTAAAAACCTACTTTTTGCGAACTAGTCCTAGGTTTTTTGCCCGATCGGAACCAGACCAGTCTAGGACAATTCTCTGGACTCTCTAGATCAATAATTATCAAAAAAAAGTTGAACTTTTGCATTTGGATGGCTGTAATAGGGTAATTTATAAAATGGGCGTGGCAAAATACACTAAAAACCCTATAAATCCTAAATGAAAACTCATAACTTCACAAAAATTGGTCAGCATATGTGACATAACATCATTAACAAGCATGAAAAATTCTATGGAGATCGGACGATAGGTGGCGCTATAACTGTTAAAAAGCTTTAAAATCATATATTTCCTATGGTAAACTGCCTGTATTGGCTGTAAATGGTCTTTTCCATCTCTGATCAAAACTAATGTTCAAAAAAAAATTTTTTCAAAACTAGTGCAATACAATTCTCTGGACTCACTAGATCAATAATTGTCAGAAAAAGTTGAACTACTTCATTTGGATAGCTATAATAGGTTCACTTCAAAATCTGGCCTTTACCAAGTGTCCCCGAAAGCCTATATCTCTTTAATCAATGCTCAGACCTTCTTAAAAACAAGTCAGAACGTGTGAAATATCACCCTGAACAAGCATGAAAATTTTCAGACAGATCGGACAAAATTTGCCTCTATAACAGTTAAAAAGGTGAAAATGATATGAATTAATGGCATGTTAAGCCAATAAGTGGTATTTTACTGCCCCCTGCTGTTTAAAATAGTCATTTTCTCATATTGGTATTGGTATCAGCCATGGTAAATCATGATAAATGATGGTGTGTGTGTGTGTGTGTGTGTGTGTGTGTGTGTGTGTGTGTGTGTGTGTGGTACAAATATAACAAAGGTTTTTTTTCCAACATGAAAACAAACATAACAGAGTGCTAGTGCACAAACAATAACCGACAATGATAATGGATGAGAGGGGAACTTAAATACACAGATCAAGACAAGGACAACAGGTGACGGTTATGATGATGAGGAGCAGGTGATGATGAGGAGGGTGATGAGGAGCAGGTGCAGGTGATGACGACAGATGGTGAATGTGATGAAGGCAGAAGGTGAATGTGATGAAGGTGAATGTGACACCAATATCACTGAAACATTTGTGTGTGTGTGTGTGTGTGTGTGTGTGTGTGTGTGTGTGTGTGTGTGTGTGTGTGTGTGGCATTATTGTGTGTAGCATATGTAGCAAGTATGCATTATTGAGTTAACATGGAAACACTGGTTTGCTTTAGTGCAGAAAACTGGTCAAAATCATGAGGTTTAAAGTGAAAGTGAGCCAATAAGTGGTCTTCTAGTGCCCTCTGCTGGCCATTCTACTTATTAATTAAATATTTCCACATGTGCTTGCATTTATACTTGAATACACACTAAAAATATATAGCAATAACTATTATAACACAATCATATTTTGTCAGTGTTAATCACTTTATTTGCACTGACACTTCAAATAATTGCTAGTAATGTGATAAATCAGGCTAGAAACATGGTAAATCAAAGTAAATAATACTAGATTGTCGTTTATCTCCTGGTAAATAATACTAGAACGTGGTATATCATGGTAAATCATGGTTAACTATGCTGTGTGTGTGTGTGTGTGTGTGTGTGTGTGTGTGTGTGTGTGTGTGTGTGTGTGTGTGTGTGTGTGTGTAAGCATGCATTGAGTTAACATGGAAAAACTGGTTTGCTTTAGTGCAGAAAACTGGTTTAAAGTGAAAGTGAGCCAATAAGTGGTCTTCTAGTGCCCTCTGCTGGCCATTCTACTTAATAATGAAATATTTTACATGTGCTTTTGCATTCATACTTGGACACACACTAAAAATCACGTATATAACTAACTATTATAACACAATAATATTTTGTCAGTGTTCATCACCTCATTTGCACTGACACTTCACATAATTGCTAGTAATGTGGTTAATCATGCTAGAAACATTGTAAATCATAGTAAATAATACTGAAATGAGGTGTATCAAGGTAAATCATGCTAGAATCCTAATAAATCATTCTGGAACATGGTATATGATAGTAAATCATGCTAGAATCATATTAAATAATTCTTGAATGTGGCAAATCGTTGTGGGAGGAGCCTATTTTACTCAAATGGCTATAACTCAAGAAGTAAATGAGATATCTTCACCAAAATCAGTACACATGTGTATGGGTTCAATTTGAGGTCACAATAAACAATTTTATGGAGATCGGACCATAGGTGGCGCTATAACTGTTAAAAAGCTTTAAAACCATATATATCCCATGGCAATTTGCCTGTATTGGCTGTAAATGGTCTTTTCCATCTATTATGTCAGTGGTTACATGCTTGCTAAATAAATCTTAATGACTTTTGATGCTTTTGTGCTTAAATGCCTTAAAGGCCTTAACTGCTTGAACCCCGATAAATGCTGCTTGCAGCTTTAATTATTATTATTATTCTGCCGTAAAACGCATCGTGCAGCCCAAACCGTAAGGGCTAGAGCATTGAAACTTTGCCAGATGGTAGTACAAAAATCGAGGAGAGGTTCAGAGATTATGACCCCGATTGGCCCATAGGTGGCGCTATAGCAACCAAAAGCGTGAAACTGCTCATAACTCCTAGACCGTATGTCGTAGACTCAAGTGTCTTATATCATTGGAAAGCTGGACGCCTGACAAACAAAACGTATATCTCCGATTTCATTTCCGTCATGATAGATTTTCCGCCATTTTGAATTTTGTCGAAAATCTACTTTTGCGAACTAGTCCCTGGATTTTTGCCCGATCGGAACCAAACCAGGGCAGAAATGTTCTCTGGAGTCTGAATATCAATAATTATCGAAAAAAAGTTGAAATTTCGATATACACTCAAACATTTATAAATCATAAATAAAAACTCAGAACTTTACAAAAATTGATGAGCACATGTGACATAACATGCTAAAGAAGCATGGGAATTTTTATGGAGATTGGACCATAGGTGGCGCTATAACTGTTAAAAAGCTTTAAAACAATATGTATTCTATGGTAAATTGCCTGTATTGGCTGTAAATGGTGTTTTCCATTTATGATCTTATAATTTTCAAATCATAATCTTCAAATCTAGTGCAGTACAATTCTCTGGACTCCCTAGATCAATAATTATCAGAAAAAGTATAACTTCTTCATTTGGATGGCTATAATAGAGTCACTTCAATATGTAGCCTTGACCAAGTGTCCCCAAAAGCCTATATCTTTTAAATATCTTTCAGATCTAGTCAGAACATGTTACTCTTAACAAGCATGAAAAATTTCAGACAGATCGGACAACATTTGCCTCTATAACAGTTAAAAAGGTAAAAATGATATAACATGGCATATTAAGCCAATAAGTGGTATTGTACTGCCCCCTGCTGTCTTTTCATCATACTACTCCCTAATATTGTTATATAATTTATATTTAGACTTTATAAAATCATTATTTTAACATTTACAATCACATTTTGTCAAAATGCATCTATTGGAGTGTTACTATTGACAATTGTTTTACATTTAGAAAACGAAAGTAAAACCCAGTACAAATTCACTCATAACTCGAAAACGGAAAGTCACCGCGCACTCAAATTTTGATGGTAAGGACCTCTCCGGGCTCTTGATCGAAACGTAGCGTCGCGGGACGCTAGTCCGCGGGACCCCCGACTTTGAACGGCCGTAACTCCCGAACCAGATCACCCTTGGCATTCCAGAGAAAAATGCTCCAAAAGACATGCATTTGAATGGTCAAAGCTCCCGGCCCCAATCGCCCAAAAACACTGTGATGGTCTCATTCAACAGGGCTCCTCAAGCACGATCTATGCTCTGAGGTTTAGAATTTTTCGCCATCTGGTTCCCGAGATATAAGTGAAAAAACTAATTCCCATTCATTCACTTCAATTGTAAGATGGAGGCTGTAATTCCACTGTTGTCAACTAGAGGGAGCAGCAGTCTTTTTATCAGCTTTCAGCTTTGGCCAACAAGCAAATGCTTAAAGCTATTTATTATTATTATTATGGACTGATAATACAGATCACAAAGAAATATGTGAAATGGTTAGACCATTAAAAGATATTTTCACAATAACATCCCAAAAACATTGAAAACATATTTGTCTTTGTGTGTGTGTCTGTGTGTGTGTGTGTGTGTGTGTGTGTGTGTCTGTGTGTGTCTGTGTGTGTAAGCATGCTTAATGGAAAGAACATGGAGAAACTGCTTTGTTTTACTGGTGGATAAAGAAGTCTTTCAAATGAAAGTGAGTCAATTAGTGGTCTTCTACTGCCCTCTGCAGGACATTCTACTTATAAAAATATTGTTACCTGTGCTTTTGCATACATTTTTAGACTATATAAAATTGCTTGCATGAAAATCACCTATTATAACACAATCATGTTTTGTCAGTTTATCACTTCATTTGTACTGAGCTCTCAGTTTGAACAATTCTGCCTCTCAGTGATTAATTTGAAATCTGAAAATGGTGTTATACAGAGGAGATTTGCAATTATCATTTTGTTACCTCTCTTTTATTTTAAATATCTACATCTACAACCAAATGTGTTTGCATGTGTGTGTTGAAGCATGGTTAGTGTATTAAGTATTATTGTTTAAGTATTATTGTTTTCATTTACATTTTAACCACCAGAAGACCACTCATTGCTTCATTCTGCTTACTAAAATATTATTTCCCAGTTAGTTTCCATTTGAAATATTGTTTAAACTTTATAAAATCATTAAAATAACATTTCAAATCATATTTTGTCTGTTTATAAATCCCACAGACTCACATTGGCTGCAATACTAATGTTTTTGAAAGACACAGACCTGATAGTCTAATCTTTGTGTATTGTGCATATAGTATTGATATTATTACTATTGCAAATCATGTTATTGTAACTCATATCTTAACAGAATATTATTTGTAATTTTAATTCTTTATTTCTTAATTGTTTTTTTCTGATTACTACAGATATTATCAACAAAGATATCAACTACACCTTCACTTTTAATATTGATAAGCTGCACACACAGCGCAATCACACACCCACTAATGCATTCAAATAAATGTAATCTTACTGTGCTACTTTATTTGTACATGATTAGAATGAACAGACATCTAAGAATATTTTTCTTCTTTTGTTAAAGCCATTTCAGACTACAAGTAAGCATTATATTACTAATCAACTATTTTAAAGGTGCCATACAATTGAAAACTGTATTTATCTTGGCATAGTTGAATGATAAGAGTTCTGGACATGGAACTGACATACCGTGAGCCTCAAACACCATTGTTTCCTCCTTCATGTGTAAATCTCCTGTTTGCAAAAGACCGCTGAAAAATGAGTGAATTACAGCATAACACCGACTGTGACGTTGGAGTCGGGATCATTCATATTTATACCCCCCCAATTTGCATATACCAGCCCATGTTCTAGGCCAGGCAGTGTTAACGTGGACCTGCACAGCCGAATCATCAGAAGTTCTGCAGGTATTGTGAAGAAGCAAGCAAGGACAATAGTGAAAATGTCAGATCAAATGTTCGAGGCTGTGCTGCGGATTTCAGAACTTTTCATTCCCTTCCCACAAAAGAGAACTGCCAACAGGCATGGTTGATTTTTACAACAGGATACCTTACCATTTTAATTCAAAGCTGTTAGTTTGCTCTGCCCATTTCACCACTGACAGTTTTTCTAACCTGGGACAATATCAAGCAGGTTTCGCTCATCGTTTGATACTGAAGAAGGGGGCAGTTCCAACTAATGTTATATTTCCATTATAACCCCTACCGCAAGCAGAAAGTAACATTAGTGATTTTATCCACTACTTGACTGTTGAAGACATTTCTGTTTCAGAGATATCAGAGAACAATTTAAAATATATCAATGCATTCTGCGGCACCTTTAAAATAATTATTTAAAATGGAGATCAGGCCATAACATCACAAAAACATGAAAAGGGCTATAACCACCTGACCATTAGTTCGATTGACTTTAAAATTGGCATGCAGTGTCTTGGTCCAAGGTGCCATGTATGTCTATGCCGCTCTAGGCCAATAAAGTTTGTGCACCTCTTAGACAAGGTTAACGAAGGCCGATCGGAACGAAACTCGGTGGGCATGTTTCGACTCGTGGCCCTAGAGGTCTGTAAGAATTTTGAAAGAAATCAGCCACTAGTTGACGCTAACAGGTTTTACGGCTTTGTAATCACGTGATGCATGTCATTTGATAGATCTCCTCATACTGAATAACTTTGCCTCAAAAACTACTGCTGTCAATTAATTTGTTCATTAAATACTTGCGATTATGTTAAAAACCTACTTTTGCGAACTAGTCCTATGTTTTTCACCCGATCGGAAATATACCAGTGCAGTACAATTCTCTGGACTCTCTAGAACAATAATTATATAAAAAACTTAAACTTTACCCATTGGGTAGCCATAATAGGATCATTTAGAAAATGTGTATGGCAAAAAACACTCAAAAGCCTGTAAATCCTAAACGAAAACTCAGACAACTCACTAAACTGCCTTATGTGCTTAAAGACCCTAAATGCTTGAACCCCGCTAAATGCTGCTTGCAGCTTTAATTAGGGGTTCAAGCACGAAGTGCTGAAACCCTATTGTAATTGTCCTGATTTTTATTATTATTTTTCTTCTGCCGTAAAACGCATCGTGCAGCCCAAACCGTAAGAGCTGGAACCTTGAAACTTTGCCAGATGGTAGTACAAAAATCGAGGAGAGGTTATCAAATTATGACCCCGATTGGCCCATAGGTGGCGCTATAGCAACCAAAAGCGCGAAACTGCTCAGAACTCCTAGACCGTATGTCGTAGACTCAAGTGTCTTATATCATTGGAAAGCTGGACGCCTGACGAACAAAACGTATATCTCCGATTTCATTTCCGCCATGATAGATTTTCCGCCATTTTGAATTTTGTCAAAAACCTACTTTTGCGAACTAGTCCCTGGTTTTTCGCCCGATCGGAACCAAACCAGTGCAGAAATGTTCTCTAGAAACTGAAGATCAATAATTATCGAAAAAAAGTCGAAATTTCGATTCACGGACGCTAAGGGGCGCCAAAACGTACGTTGTGGGAGGGGCCTATTTTACTAAAATGGCTATAACTCCAGAAGTAAATGAGGTATCTTCACCAAACTCGGTACACATATGTATGAGCTCAATATGAGGTAACAGTAAAAAAATCGCGGCGATTTGCCACATGGTGGCGCTATAATATGAAAAAAACATAAAACAGGCTATAACCACCTGACCGTTAGTCCGATTGACTTGAAAATTGGTATGCAGTGTCTTGGTCCAAGGTGTCATGTATGTGTATGAGGACATTGGCGTATCTAAAAAAACATGGCCGCCATCAGCCAATGAAATTTGAGCACCTATTAGACAAGGTTAACGGAGGCCGATCGGAACGAAACTCGGTGGGCATGTTCTACTCATGGCCCTAGAGGTCTGTAAGAATTTTAAAAGAAATCGGCCACTAGTTGGCGCTAACGAGTTTTATGGCTCTGTAATCACGTGGTGTTACACTTATTGTCACAAAATGCATACCATTTGATAGATCTCCTCTTGTTGAACAACTTTGCCTCAAGAACCATTGCTGTCAATCAAACCGTTCATTAAATATTCGTAATTATGTTAAAAACCTACTTTTGCGAACTAGTCCTAGGTTTTTCGCCCGATCGGAACCAAACCAGTCTAGGACAATTCTATGGACTCTCTAGGTCAATAATTATCAAAAAAAAGTTGAACTTTTGCATTTTTCGCATGGCTAACAGGGTCATTTAGAAAATGGGCGTGGTAAAATGCACTCAAAAGCCTATAAATCCTAAACGAAAACTCAGAACTTCACGAAAATTGATGAGCATATGTGTCATAACCTGCTTAAGAAGCATGGAAAATTTTAAGGAGAGCGGACCATAGTTGGCGCTATAACTGTTAAAACGCTTTAAAACCATATATTTCCTATGGTAAATTGCCTGTATTTGCTGTAAATGGTGTCTTCTATCATATAATGTTCATATCATAATGTTCAAAACCAGTGCAGCACAATTCTCTGAACTCTCTAGATCAATAATTATCAGAAAAAAAGTTTAACTTCTTCAAAAGGTGATTTTACATGAATATAATGACATATTAAGCCAATAAGTGGTATTTTACTGCCCCCTGCTGTCATTTCATCATACTACTCCCTAATATTGTTATAAAATTCATATTTAGACTTTATAAAATCATTATTTTAACATTTACAATCACATTTTGTCAAAACTCATCTATTGAGTATTACTATTGACAATTGTGTTACACTGAGATATGGAAATGGACGAAAGTAAATGAATGAAATGAAACGAAAGTATAACGGCATTTAAGCCACGCCCCCGAATACAAATTCATTCATAACTCGAAAACGGAAAGTCGTTGCGCGCTCAAATTTTGATGGTGAGGACCTCTCCGGGCTCTTGATCGAAACGTGTCGTCGCGGGCCTCGGGAGCGCGCCCCCCGCGCATCGCCATCCCGCGGGACCCCCGATTTTGAACGGCCATTACTCCCGACCCAGACCACCCCGAACATTGTGTGAGAGCTCGTTGGAAAGGGCCCGTCCTTGGCTAGCTTCGATTCAAATGTGGTGTTATTTGCCCTGGGCATTCCAGAGATAATAGCCCGAACAGATATGCCTTATTACAGTCATAACTCCCAGCCCCAATCGCCCAAAAACACCTTGATGGTCTCATTCAACAGGGCTCCTCAAGCACTATCTATGCTCTGAGTTTCAGAATTTTTCGCCTTTTGGTTCCTGAGATATAAGTAAAAAAACAAATTCCCATTCATTCATTCAAACACTTCAACTGTAAAATGTAAGCTATAATACCACTGTTGTCCACTAGAGGGAGCAGCAGGATTACGCATGATCTTTTAATTCGCTTTCAGTATTGGGAAATAAACAAATGCTTTAAGAAGCAATCTTTTTTATTATGATGTTTTTTTTTTTATTATGATATTTGTATATATTTTATTTTTTTATTATGATTATGAACGGTTTGATTGACATTAGTGATTCTTGAGGCAAAGTTGTTCAAGATGAGGAGATGAAGATATTTTCACAATATCACATCCTAAAAACATTGAAAACATATTTGTCTTTGTGTGTGTGTGTGTGTGTGTGTGTGTGTGGATGTGTTTGTGTTTGTGTGTGTAAGCATGCTTAATGGAAAGAACATGGAGAAACTGCTTTGTTTTACTGGTGGATAAAAAAGTCTTTCAAATGAAAGTGAGTCAATTAGTGGTCTTCTACTGCCCTCTGCAGGACATTCTACTTAATAAAATATTTTCATCTGTGCTTTTGCATTAGTTTTTGGACTATATAAAATTACTTGCATGAAAATCACCTATTATAACACAGTCATGTTTTGTCAAAGTTTATCACTTCATTTTTACTGAGCTCTCAGTTTGAACAATTCTGCCTCTCAGTGATTAATTTGAAATCTGAAAATGGTGTTATACAGAGGAGATTTGCAATTATCATTTTGTTACCTATCTTTACTTTAAATATCTACATCTACAACAAAATGTGTGTGCATGTGTGTGTTCAAGCATGGTTAGTGTATTAAGTATTATTGTTTAAGTATTATTGTTTTCATTTACATTTTAACCACCAGAAGAAGAACACTCATTGGTTCATTCTGCTCACTAAAATATTATTTTTCATTTTTTTTCCATTTGAAATATTGTTTAAACTTAATAAAATCATTAAAATAACATTTCAAATCATATTTTGTCTGTTTATAAATCCCACAGACTCACATTGGCTGCAATACTAATGTTTTTGTAAAAAACAGACCTGATAGTCTAATCTGTGTGTATTGTGCATATATTATTGATATTATTACTATTGCAAATCATGTTATTGTAACTCATATCTTAATAGAATATTATTTGTAATTTTAATTCTTTATTTCTTAATTGTTTTTTTATGATTACTACAGATATTATCACCAAAGATATCAACTACACCTTCACTTTTAGTATTGACACGCTGCACACACAGCACAATCACACACTCACTAATGCATTCAAATAAATGTAATCTTACTGTGCTACTTTATTTGTACATGATTAGAATGAACAGAAATCTAAGACTATTTTTCTTCTTTTGTTAAAGCCATTTCAGACTCCAAGTAAGCATTATATTACTAATCATCTATTTTAAAGGTGCCATACAATTGAAAACTGTATTTATCTTGGCATAGTTGAATGATAAGAGTTCTGGACATGGAACTGACATACCGTGAGCCTCAAACACCATTGTTTCCTCCTTCATGTGTAAATCTCCTGTTTGCAAAAGACCGCTGAAAAATGAGTGAATCCCACCATAACACCGACTGTGACGTTGGAGTCAGGATCATTAATATTTATACCCCCCAAATTTGCATTTTCCATCCATGTTCTAGGCCAGGCAGTGTTAATGTGGACCTGCACAGCCGAATCATCAGAAGTTCTGCAGGTATTGTGAAGAAGCAAGCAAGGACAATAGTGAAAATGGCAGATCATGGATATAAATGTTATGTCTGAGGCTGTGCTGCAGATTTGAGAACTTTTCATTCCCTTCCCACAAAAGAGAACTGTCAACAGGCATGGTTGATGTTTACAACAGGATACCTCACCATTTTAATTCAAAGCTATTAGTTTGCTCTTAACGGAGGCCGATCAGAACGAAACTCGGTGGGCATGTTCGACTCATGGCCCTAGAGGTCTGTAAGAATTTTGAAAGAAATCGGCCACTAGTTGGCGCTAACGAGTTTTACGGCTATGTAATCACGTGATGCATATCATTTGATAGATCTCCTCATACTGAACAACTTTGCCTCAAGAACTACTGCTGTCAATCAATTTGTTCATTAAATACTTGCGATTATGTTAAAAACCTACTTTTGCGAACTAGTCCTAGGTTTTTCGCCCGATCGGAAATATACCAGTGCAGTACAATTCTCTGGAAGCTCTAGATTATTAATTATATAAAAAACTTTAACTTTACCCATTGGGTAGCCATAACAGGATCATTTAGAAAATGGGTATGGCAAAAAACACTCAAAAGCCTGTAAATCCTAAACAAAAACTCAGACAACTCACTAAACTGCCTTATGTGCTTAAAGACCCTAAATGCTTGAACCCCGCTAAATGCTGCTTGCAGCTTTAATTATTATTATTATTCCGCCGTAAAACGCATCGTGCAGCCCAAACCGTAAGAGCTGGAACTTTGAAACTTTGACAGATGGTAGTACAAAAATCGAGGAAAGGTTCAGAGATTATGACCCCGATTGGCCCATAGGTGGCGCTATAACAACCAAAAGCGCGAAACTGCTCATAACTCCTAGACCGTATGTCGTAGACTCAAGTGTCTTATATCATTGGAAAGCTGGACGCCTGACGAACAAAACGTATATCTCCGATTTCATTTCCGCCATGACAGATTTTCCGCCATTTTGAATTTTGTCAAAAATCTACTTTTGCGAACTAGTCCCTGGTTTTTTGCCCGATTGGAACCAAACTAGTGCAGAAATGTTCTGTGGAGACTGAATATCAATAATTATCGAAAAAAAGTGGAAATTTCGATTCACGGTCGCTAAGGGGCGCCAAAACGTACGTTGTGGGAGGGGCCTATTTTACTAAAATGGCTATAACTCCCGATGTAAATGAGGTATCTTCACCAAACTTGGTACACATGTGTATGAGCTTACTCTGGGGTCACAGTAAAAAAATCGCGACGATTGGCCTCATGGTGGCGCTATAAAATGAAAAAAACATAAAACAGGCTATAACCACCTGACCGTTAGTCCGATTGACTTGAAAATTGGTATGCAGTGTCTTGGTCCAAGGTGCCATGTATGTGTATGAGGACATTGGCGTATCTCAAAAAACATGGCCGCCATCGGCCAACGAAGTTTGAGCACCTATTAGACAAGGTTAACGGAGGCCGATCGGAACGAAACTCAATGCGCATGTTCGGCTCATGGCCCTAAAGGTCTGTAAGAATTTTGAAAGAAATCGGCCACTAGTTTGCGCTAACGAGTTTTACGGCTCTGTAATCACGTGGTGTTACAAATATCCACACAATATGCATATCATTTGATAGATCTCCTCATCCTGAACAACTTTGCCTCAAGAACCATTGCTGTCAATCAAACTGTTCATTAATTATTCATTAATATGTTAAAAACCTACTTTTGCAAACTAGTCCTAGGTTTTTTGCCCGATCGGAACCAGACCAGTCTAGGACAATTCTCTGGACTCTCTAGATCAATAATTATCAAAAAAAAGTTGAACTTTTGCATTTGGATGGCTGTAATAGGGTAATTTATAAAATGGGCGTGTCAAAATACATTAAAAAGCCTATAAATCCTAAATAAAAACTCAGAACTTCACAAAAATTGGTCAGCATATGTGACATAACATCATTAACAAGCATGAAAAATTCTATGGAGATCGGACGATAGGTGGCGCTATAACTGTTTAAAAGCTTTAAAATCATATATTTCCTATGGTAAACTGCCTGTATTGGCTGTAAATGGTCTTTTCCATCTCTGATCATATAATTTTCATATCATAATGTTCAAAACTAGTGCAATACAATTCTCTGGACTCACTAGATCAATAATTGTCAGAAAAAGTTGAACTACTTCATTTGGATAGCTATAATAGGTTCACTTCAAAATCTGGCCTTTACCAAGTGTCCCCGAAAGCCTATATCTCTTTAATCAATGCTCAGACCTTCTTAAAAACAAGTCAGAACGTGTGAAATATCACCCTGTACAAGAATGAAAATTTTCAGACAGATCGGACAAAATTTGCCTCTATAACAGTTAAAAAGGTGAAAATGATATGAATTAATGGCATGTTAAGCCAATAAGTGGTATTTTACTGCCCCCTGCTGTTTAAAATAGTCATTTTCTCATATTGGTATTGGTATCAGCCATGGTAAATCATGATAAATGATGGTGTGTGTGTGTGTGTGTGTGTGTGTGTGTGTGTGTGTGTGTGTGTGTGTGTGTGTGTGTGTGTGTGTGTGTGTGTGGTACAAATATAACAAAGGTTTTATTTTCCAACATGAAAACAAACATAACAGAGTGCTAGTGCACAAACAATAACCGACAATGATAATGGATGAGAGGGGAACTTAAATACACAGATCAAGACAAGGACAACAGGTGACGGTTATGATGATGAGGAGCAGGTGATGATGAGGAGGGTGATGAGGAGCAGGTGCAGGTGATGACGACAGATGGTGAATGTGATGAAGACAGAAGGTGAATGTGATGAAGGTGAATGTGACACCAATATCACTGAAACATTTGTGTGTGTGTGTGTGTGTGTGTGTGTGTGTGTGTGTGTGTGTGTGGCATTATTGTGTGTAGCATATGTAGCAAGTATGCATTATTGAGTTAACATGGAAACACTGGTTTGCTTTAGAAAACTGGTCAAAATCATGAGGTTTAAAGTGAAAGTGAGCCAATAAGTGGTCTTCTAGTGCCCTCTGCTGGCCATTCTACTTATTAATTAAATATTTCCACATGTGCTTGCATTTATACTTGAATACACACTAAAAATATATAGCAATAACTATTATAACACAATCATATTTTGTCAGTGTTAATCACTTTATTTGCACTGACACTTCAAATAATTGCTAGTAATGTGATAAATCAGGCTAGAAACATGGTAAATCAAAGTAAATAATACTAGATTGTCGTTTATCTCCTGGTAAATAATACTAGAACGTGGTATATCATGGTAAATCATGGTTAACTATGCTGTGTGTGTGTGTGTGTGTGTGTGTGTGTGTGTGTGTGTGTGTGTGTGTGTGTGTGTGTGTGTGTGTGTGTGTGTGTGTGTGTGTGTGTGTGTAAGCATGCATTGAGTTAACATGGAAAAACTGGTTTGCTTTAGTGCAGAAAACTGGTTTAAAGTGAAAGTGAGCCAATAAGTGGTCTTCTAGTGCCCTCTGCTGGCCATTCTACTTAATAATGAAATATTTTACATGTGCTTTTGCATTCATACTTGGACACACACTAAAAATCACGTATATAACTAACTATTATAACACAATAATATTTTGTCAGTGTTCATCACCTCATTTGCACTGACACTTCACATAATTGCTAGTAATGTGGTTAATCATGCTAGAAACATTGTAAATCATAGTAAATAATACTGAAATGAGGTGTATCAAGGTAAATCATGCTAGAATCCTAATAAATCATTCTGGAACATGGTATATGATAGTAAATCATGCTGGAATCATATTAAATAATTCTTGAATGTGGCAAATCGTTGTGGGAGGAGCCTATTTTACTCAAATGGCTATAACTCAAGAAGTAAATGAGATATCTTCACCAAAATCAGTACACATGTGTATGGGTTCAATTTGAGGTCACAATAAACAATTTTATGGAGATCGGACCATAGGTGGCGCTATAACTGTTAAAAAGCTTTAAAACCATATATATCCCATGGCAATTTGCCTGTATTGGCTGTAAATGGTCTTTTCCATCTATTATGTCAGTGGTTACATGCTTGCTAAATAAATCTTAATGACTTTTGATGCTTTTGTGCTTAAATGCCTTAAAGGCCTTAACTGCTTGAACCCCGATAAATGCTGCTTGCAGCTTTAATTATTCATTGTATTTATTAAAGTTGAATGATTTATGGCATTTATTGGCACTATTATGTATAATTATTGACACCCCACCCTGGACCTCACTAATTATTAAACCCTGGCTATGGCCGTATCCAGTGTTGTATGTTGTACACAGGGCTATGTAAAACACATGTTTAACACAACATATGTTAAACACAGGGCTTAATTTGAGCCTGAACACGCCGGAACATGTTCCGTCACCTCCGACATTGGATCCGGCACCTTTTGTATTGGATCCGGCACCTACTGTGTCACTAAAATTAATTGCCTAAATGAAAAATAAATAAATAAATACTGTTTGTGTAGTGTTCAATGTTTGTGACACATGACTTGCGCGCTTGTTGTACGAGTTGAGATTGCTGTTAGCCTCGATCGTTTCACGCAGGGGAAAAATGTCAAAAAGACAGGAAAGTTTGCTTAATTTTTTCAAATACGCTGGACAGTCAGATCCCAAACAAGCAAAAATCGTTTCCGCTGATCAAAAAGGAGACCACGGTGGACACAGTAGCCTAGTATCGACATAATATCTCGTTATTTCGACATAATAAGGGGACATTCTAATCTGCATTAAGCCACATTAAGCGTTCTTATGGGTTTCTATGGGAGGAAAATGCTTAACGTGTAATTGCGTTCATATTCTGGGCTCATTTGATTTGTTTTTCTGATTTGGGCTTTTCTGATTTTTGTACATAGCATAGCCTATTTGTTAGGATTTTAGTATCATAATGATTAATAAATGCACGCACAATTATCCGTGAACTTGATTTGAACAAATGCCTTTCAACTTGTGTGTGCAAAATTCAGAATTAAATTAATGTGCTGAAATTTGTACAAATAGAAAGTATGTAGGCCTACTACACTGTTTTAGCCATTAAAAAAGCGCATTTAGTTACATATTTGTTAAAATATTATAATGTTATTTTTTTTTCCATGTTGATTTATGAAAAGTGAACAACACGACCGAGAAGATAGGATGCGCAATATGAGACATGGAGCGGGTCAGACATGATTTTGACCGCTGAAGTTGAAGTTGTTTTGTAGAAAGCCTTTCTTTAAAGTGAATTTCGTTTTGTATAAATTGTATCTTAATTTTAATCAATTTTTCATCAACCAATTGCCTGTATAGGCCTACAAAACAAATATAACGGAGGCGCCCGCGCGCTCACTTCCATTGCACGTGAACTAGAGCACACCCTAACTTAACGAAACTCAGTGTATGCCTCACACAGACATGACAAATACATCAAATACACAAAGCTTGAAATGTCTTTAAACGAAATAATTCAAAACGAAAAAAGAAAAAGGCTACTCTCTGATTATGTAATCCATTAGTCTTATTTATGTGCATTTCTCTCTATAAGCGCGTTCACACGGAGATGGCGATCGTCAACTTCATCTTTGCAGCCGAGTCGACACTTTTAGAGAAAACACTTGTATATTAATAAAAATCAATACACGCATCACCGGATTTACAGATGCACGCACACATATTATTTCGAAATAACGAGATATTGTGTTGAAATAACATTATTATTAATAATAGCCTACATCTTTTAGAATAGGCCTATTTGATTGAATGCTGAAAGTTGCCCTTGTTCAATTTAATAAAAATAAAACTTTAATTGTGATCATTAACATAACTGAATATTAAATATTTAGTGGCCAAGTTTTGCGCGGCTCTCCGTCAAATCTAGCACCCACTCAGCACATGCGTTAAAAATTCTCTGGCGCTGTCCCTGCAGAGAAGCTACGTAGGCAGTGTAATTTTTATTTTATTTTATTTGTTTTGTTCCGTTACCTCCAACCCCCGTTTTGAGTCGCCGGATCTGCGCCCCACTTTACAAATTAAGCACTGTACATGTGTATATAGCCTGTTATAAGAGGATGCAAACTGAATGCAGTCTGTAAAAGTTCTTTGACAGTTTAATAAAAAAATTCTAAGAGCCATCGTAGAGAGCAATCCACTTTTCCACGTTACCGGAGACAAAAAACCTGCATGAGTACAAACGGGATGAGATGCCACAGCATGACACAGCACTGACATCACAGCCAACGTATAAATGCATCATTGACTCTAAAGTTTTACGCTTGCCTATGTACATGCCAACGTAAAATTACGATCTCATTAACGAACAAATGTTACGTGTGACGTTTGCATAGGTATTTGCTTACCTAACAGCACATCATCCCTCACGGAAAGAAATGTCGTCTGATGTTTATATATGTATACAGCAACGTGCCATCGCATCACAAATGCAAATTAAATCCTAAATAGAGCAACGCTATTGGCTGTTGTGCGGTCTGACGCGACACCCGAAAATATACTTCGTATTTACGCGTACAAACTGTGCGTGTTAATGCGTCCAAATTTCACGCGTTGCATATAATAAGTATTGTCCCCAAAGGCGTTCCATATGCCGCAGCTCAGTGCAGAGTAGACTGGTATTCAATAAGAGCGGTCGTGAGTCAGTGTGTTTTCACTAGTTTTTGTATTTCAATTTATCATCGTCATGGTAAATTTATGTGTTTGTGGAGCTTGCAAAAACTCCAGCCTGTCAGGACATCGAGTACACCGGTTTCCTAACAAGAAAAAGGACGGTGCTATCTTTCGTGCCTGGGTGCGGTTTGTGCAGGTGAAGAGACGGGATTTCTCTTCCGCGTCGGCTTCGGAAAACGCGGTCGTGTGTAGCGTTCACTTAAGATCGGAGGATTAGGCTATCGTCCCGGCGATATGATGGAGTTCAACATGGGATACCGAAGTAAGAACCGGGTGAGACTCAGAGCTGGTGCGGTTCCTTCAGTGCACGCATCTTCGGGTTCTCCCGCCGGATAGGCGCGAGCACAACATCAACTGGCAAACGCAATGTTAGCGGAACTAAACTGAGCTACTCGTTATTGTGTTTGTGTGGACCGTTTACCAGTTTAGACCAGTGCAGCGCGAGCCTGATCAAGCAACACTGTAACTGCGAGATCCAGTAAATAAAGCATTTGAATTCGCCACATTAGTAATAACATCGCTGCGAGATCTAGTGAGAAATATTCACATTTCTCCGTTATTAACGGATCAAACAGCGCTGACGTGGAAACCAGGAATAAACATGAACATGCAATGAATGAACGAACTATCCACAGATCAGCAACATTCACCATGTCTTTACTGTAGTAACACTAACTGCAACCATGGAAGTTTGGCATTTTCCACTAAGGCCCAGTATGCATCCACTTCCCTGCAACACTGACTTTCCTCAGCTGTAAACATTGCCTCGCATTTCCCACACAAGCACCTATGGAACAAAAAAATGTATCAGGAATAAATATATCTCTGTCTCTCGATGAGAAACCGCTAACACGTAACGTTAGTCTGGGCGGATGTTAATGAGCATGACAAACGCCTGATCAAAGCTTAGTTTCTGTTATTGTAAGCAGTGGTTTAGTGGTAAAAAAAGAGGTGGGTAAACTATAAATTCTGGTGGACCACGACGTGGTTACCCGGTAAGGTGGGCCACTGCCTTCCTGTGTATGTGTATCCTGATGACATCGGCTATCATTTGATGGTACTATGGTTGTTCCCTCATCATATGTCACACAATCACTATTCAATTCATACATTAATCTAAGTTCTTGTTAAATAGACTCAAAAAGGAATAATATGGTTGAAATTGAAGTTTACTAAATGACAAAACAGAGAGAACAAAAATATTTAAGAGAGATCGAGAGGGAGGCTTATATCCAGGGCTTCCAATGCAATGCACTTGTGCATAATGATTAGGGATTTGGCATTATTTTCATAGTTGATTAATCTGTTGAATATTTCCTCGATTAATTGATTGTTTGGTCTATCAGAAAAATCAGTGTTTCCCTGTAGAGGGAAAAGTCTTAAACCTGGTGCAGGCTTGATTCCCTCTGAATCTCTTGAACAGTTGGGTTTTGACATGCTCCCTACATTAAACCAGCTGCCTGTAATGAATAATAAATAAAAAAAAATCTTTTTTTTGCATCATTTTAATAATTTCCTGTTGCGGCTGCGATCAAGTTTCATTCTCGCGCAGCTTGTTTAGTGTTTTCTGCTACGTGTGTGCGCCGTTCTCTTTGTTCCGTGTGTGTGTGTGTGTGTGTGTGTGTGTGTGTGTGTCGGCGCGCTGCGCTCTCTGCTCCGTGTTTGCGCGCTGCGCATTCTGCTCTGTAGTTAACGGCCCAAATGCTCGAATCATGTGCCGATCGGCGGTCACGCACTGGAAAAGCAAAGTCCGCTCACATAATGTGAAATTTAGAGGTGGATAAACGCAATGTAGAGGTGGATAAACGCACTTTGGAGGTGGGCAAACGCTATTTCCAAATATTGGGAGGTGCGTAAACGGCGTTTACGTGCGTTTAGCCTCCACTACATCCCTGATTGTAAGTTCCAATATGTTCTGTCTAACATTAATCCTGGCCTGTCCCTGCTCTCTTGGCAGCCTAGCAGGCTCATAATTGAATGGCTGTGGTCCGTCAACAATTTCCTCAGCGTCCGAAATGTCATTGCGATCCACTTTTCCCTGTTGTTTGAATCGACCGCTCTCCCTCGTGCTACGTCACGCCCATTTTCAGATGCGGAAGTAAAATTTTCTCACAAAAACGACTCCAGAACATAGACAGTATAAGAAGTGGACAGAGCCATCTCATTACGGAGCCCGGGAAGTCACCTGTGGGAGAAAAAAAAAACAATCCGTGGCGACGGTTTGGCAATCCGTCCGCTCAGTTTATAAACAGTACTCACGAATTCTCAAACTGTTCCCTCGGTTTAACAAATCGTGCCCACGAGTATAATCCGTGCTCTCAGATTTGTAAACCGTGCCTTCAGTTTTTGTAATCTGTACCCACAAATTCATAAACCGTGCCCACGTACGCTTTCACAATCCGTTCCCACGGATTTGTGACTCGCCCTCATTTTAGAAGAACACGTTGTTAACGAATCTTATTGCATAGTGTTTTATTGAATATTAAGTGGAATACATCAAATTGACATACGTCTGCATGCTTAAAGTGATTGTCAATTGTAGGGGTATGGGTGGAATATACGATTTAATATGAATGACGTGCATCAAAATCTTTTGTTTATTTGTGATATAATCTTAGCACTTTATTATTATTTTCTAACCTGTATTATGACTGATATTTGACGAATTGCTTTGTTCATTTTTTAGTAAGTTTTGGACAAAAGCGTCTTCAAAATATGTAGCCTAAAATGTAATAATATTAATAATTATAATAATAATAATAATTATTATTATTATTATTATTATTTGAGTTAATAACTATAAATGAGTTCACTTAAGACAGTAATATGTTTATCATAAAATAAATTATGAATGCTTTATTTTTAAGCAAAAATTATGCAAAAAACATAGGCCTATTTTATCCAAAACTGTAAAAGGTTAGGTTATAGCCTATAATAATAAAACATTGATAAATTATTTGATGACAAACACATTACTGTATTACTAAGTTAACTCGTTTATAGTTAATTTATAATTTAAATAATAATAATAATAATAATTATTATTAGGCCTATTATTATTACATTTTAGGCTATATATTTGTCCAAAACTTACAAAAAAATTAAAAAAGCAATTCGTCAAATATCAGTCATAATACAGGTTAGAAAATAATAGTAAAGTGCTAAGATTATCACAAATAAACAAAATATTTTGATGCACGTCATTCATATTAAATCGTATACCACTCTGCTACAATTGAGAATCACTTTAAGCATTCAGACGTATGTCAATTTGATGTATTCCACTTAATATTCAATAAAACACTATGCAATAAGATTCGTTAACAACGTGTTCTTCTAAAATGAGGGCGAGTCACAAATCCGTGAGTACAGTTTACAAACCCGTGGGAACGGATTGCGAAAGCGTGGGCACGGTTTATGAATTTGTGGGTACAGATTGCAAAAATTGAAGGCATGGTTTACAAATCTGAGAGCACGGATTAGATACTCGTGGGGTTTATTAATCCGTGGGCACGATTTGTTAAACCGAGGGAACAGTTTGAGAATTCGTGAGTACGGTTTATAAACTGAGCGGACGGATTGGCAAACCGTCGCCACGGATTTTTTTTTTTTTTCCTCCCACAGGTGACTTCCCGGGCTCCGTACAATTGAGACAAGTGAAGCCCATTTTTAGCGATTTCTTAGCACTTCCTTTCCTGACGCGCAGACTCAAACAGAGCAAAGCGTTACACGGACCACGTGAGCAACCCGTCTGTCTTCTAGTAGCTGTGCCAAAGAAATCTGAATCATTCCCTTCCGAATATTGCAGAGACGGAGAGTGTGAGTAGGAGCTATCCATGATATTGGAGCAGGAGCAGCTTTTGCTAGGTATTCTGATTAATTATTTTGTCATTTTGCCTCCACGTCCCCCCGATTGCCCGCGAGCTTCTCCTCCCGTCCATACGGTAATCTCCCTACTGTGCGACAGAGAGTCGCGTGGTTATGACGCAATCGTTAGCCTACTTTTACAAAAACTGCTTCTACGGGGCCATAACATAAGCTACAAGGTAATGGAGCATTTTATACATTGTCGTGTTTCTTTAGAAATAAATAATGGACAAATGGAGTCTTCAAACGCCTCAGATGTAAAGTTATTAGCTGTCAAAGTGACGCCAAAATGAATGGGAGTCAATGGGATGCTAACTGCAGGTGAAGTTCTGCTACAAGATGGTGGCACGCGGCCGGCTTCAACTTCCGGTCGACTTCCTTCCCGCTTGCTCCAGAAGCCACTGTAGCGCATTTATAATTTTTTTAAAAAGAAAATCTAGTTCCTACATTATTTTTCTATACATTGACTTGTTGGGTCTTCTAACCTGCAAGATGGTCTCCATTATTATATGTTCTGCTTGACCCGCAACAACACAACCTTGTTTCTGCAGTGACTTTCAGCATGTTTCCTATAGCAACATCTGATGTTTACATTTTAAGTGGCGTGAGAAAGTGAAATCCAAATACTGTGGTCAGACTGAAATGGATTTCCAGAACATTGTAAAAATTTTTTTTTTTTTGCCATTCACACTTACTAAAATATGAGCAGATTCCAATTATATATGCACAAAATTCGGATATGAACTGACAGTCTGAACAAGGTGACATGAAATTAATACTAAACCGGACTGCCTGGTTTGTTTTAGTTTTCATGGACCTTTAGTTTTACTTGTTTTCCTTTGTTCCATTTTCCCGCTCTTCATTTGTTACCATGTTTTTTGATAAATGAGTTGTCACTTGTTCGTCATTGAGTTCATTCACCCTGTGTATTCAATTTCCTCATTTCATTTAGCTCTTTGTCTGGTATTGTTCATGTGTTGTTGTTATCTTTGTTTCATTTATGTTTCTTACTATTGGATTACCTGAGATTACTTTGTTTAATAAAATGACTTAGTTGATCTTCTTCGCCTCTCATCATCATCTGGACTAAAACGTGACAAATACAGCTTTTTTTACAAATTCAAAAATAAAAAATATTGATAATAGTGAATTACAAGAATGAGGGTGGGATATGTGCTTATCTTTCATGGAAATAAACAATTGTTATTAGAATTCTTAGGCTTCCTTAGGCAAAATATAATTTCCTTTTGATTTTCTTATATATTTTGGAGTGTCATGTGACCTTGGCAGTGCTGGGTAGATTATTTAGAAAGTTTAGTCAGTTACTGATTCCAAATTACATGATAAAAATTATAGTTGTAATGAAATCCATTACATTACACATTTAAGATAATATAATCAGACTATACTTTTTGATTACTTTTAGACTACTTTTGACCTAACCTGTTTATCACATTGATTTGAATAGGATAATCTACCATAGTGATATAAAAATACAAAGATAAAGTAAATATATTTAATTCTCTGTTATCAAAAACATGAAGTGCACTATACAGATATATCTAGCTATAGCTATCAGGCGCTGATATGCAATATTGCAATGTCGAGAAAACACTTCTTAAAAGTGAAATGATTTCTGTAAATCTTGTGATCAAATTAATAACAAATGATTTATACAACAGAAATTAATCAACACTGAACTTAAACTGGACAATGACTTTCTTCTAGATCTGCTGTACAGCTATAACAATCTTTGTTGCATTAATTTCCTGTTAACACTATGTGGGTCTAAGTTCTCTTACGAGAGGTCTCTCGTACTGCGTAATATCTTACGCTAGGGGAAAATCTCTTTTCTGCGAGATATTGAAGCCAAAAATTATCCTTAATTTTGAAATAATGTAAAACGCGTTGCGTGCAGCATGCAGACATAGGCAAGACGGCTCGCGTGCCTATTGGCTGCCGTGTGACAACCGCAGCAGCCTATCGAGAGAGGCCCCTCATGACATCAGATCCAATGGGGGAGCTTCGCGCCTACTGCGTCACGTCCCGCCGAAACAGGCGTGGCTTGGGCCTATAAATACAGCTCTAAGGCTGATAGAATCTGATTTTTCATCTCTTCAGCGAAGCTCTTGCATCGCTGGATCCTGAGAGGAAGAAGCCGCGCCGTTTGAGAAAGCCTTCTGCGGGACGAGCCGTTTGCATCTGAAGCCGCTGGCTGACAACTCGCCGCCTTCAGTCGCCGTTCCTGCTACGCTGTCCGCCGCTGCGACTCACACTATCTTCTAAAAGAGCCGAGTGTCTTTGTTAAGATGCCTCGCACCTTCTGTGGCTCGTGTCGAGCCCCACTCAGCGACGGGGACCACCATGTCATCTGCATTTCCTGCCTGGGTGAGGAACATGCAGCTCTCGCGCTCACTGACGGCGGCTGCCCTCACTGCGAGCTGATGCCCATGGTGACTCTGAGGACCTCCGCCTGCTGCGGTGCCGCGCCGCAAAAAGCGCCGTGCTCAGCGAGTCCCGGAACCTCCTCCAACCTGCAAAAGCTCGCCGGTTCGCCCACCAGCTTCACCGCCTGCTTCGCCCGAGTCTCTCACTGCCGGACAGTGGCCACCGTCTGCCGCCGCTTCCGTCATGGATGACGACGAAGAAGCCTTGTCTGTGGAGGATGACAGCTGCTCTATCCTGGCGTCGGGCAGTGGACGGCGTGCGAAGATAACGCTACCATCGAAAGCTTGCTGCACGACTTCAGCCATGCATAGTCGCGCTTACACCACCGCTGGACAGGCTGCATCTGCGTTGCACTCAGTGGCCATCCTGCAGATCTTCCAGGCTGACCTTCTCCGTAAGCTGGATGAGGAAGGACCGGGAGCTATCAGCATGCGACACGGACCTAGCTCTTCGCGCCACGGACCTAGCTCTTCACGCCACTAAGTCCGCTGCACAGGCCATAGGGCGGAGCATGGCCTCTCTCACCGTAGCGGAGAGACACTTATGGCTGACGCTCGCTGAGATGTCGGACACAGAGCGCACCGCGTTACTCGACGCCCCCATCTCTTCTGCCGGCCTCTTTGGATCGTCCGTCAAGGATTTCGCGGATAGATTCGCTGAGGTGCAGAAAACGTCACAGGCCATGAAACACTTTCTGCCTAAGCGCTCCAGCGCCGCAGCAGGCTGCTCAAAACAGCCGTCTGCTCGAAGCTCCCAGCCGCTTCGCAGCGTCGACAGGCCCGGGACCCGAGACCATGCTCTCGCTCTGCTGGCCGCCGCCCCCCTCCGCGTGGGCCCCGGCCTAAGATTGAGATAAAGCCCGAGGCCTCAAAGTCTTCCTAGCCCGCCTAGGAAAACTACGGTGTTCAAGTCCCGCTGCGGCCAGACTTCCACCAAAACTTCTCGCTCGTTCAGTTCCAGAAAATGCGACTGTTCCAGTGTATTTTGCAGAAAACAAGCCGGTACCACAGCCCGTTTGCCTGCACACAAACGCCGTTTTTACGGCGACCCAGATAAATCCCATAAAGAGTGTATTTTCCGGTATTCCGGCCACGGCCGATGGTGTTATGAGTGTAGTAAAAATGCCCACGGCCCAGTGCTCATTCCTACACACAAGCACAGCCCGCCACATTCCAGGGCTCGCACACATAAAATCGACTCATGTCGATTGTGCATTAAATTTAGTGAATGTGCCCACGACCCAGTGCCCACAAACACTACACACTGCATGTCTCACGGTTTCTGTAAAAGCGAAACCAACGCACATACAGTCAGCTCAAGCCGACGGTGTTTTCAGTGTAGTAAATGTGCCCGCTGTCCCACGCCCACATTCACTCACAGACATGACAAGCCCCACAGACATGACAAGCCCCACATTCTCTCAGCAAGCCGCCATAGGAGAGTCGAGCGCGGGCAGGCTGCCCGCTGTGATCAGCGCGCCCCCCGCCTCGACGCTGCAAGCACGGCGTCTATGTTACAGCATACCGAAGCTCTCCGGTCGCCACTATGTCGCGGCCAGAGCCCAGATTTCATTCAACCCCTAGCTATTCATGCAAGTGCATGGGCAATGCTTCCCGGGGTATCAGAATGGGTGCTGAACATTATAAAGAGAGGCTATTCGCTACAGTTCGCTCGACGTCCCCGCCGTTACGCGGCACGAATCGAAACTACGGTAGAAAAGGAAGTAGCACATCTACTTCGAGCCGAAATAGCGAAACTGTTGAGCAAAGGGGCCATAGAGCCTTTATCTCAAGCTCAGAGCGAAGGGGGTCTATACAGCAGATATTTTCTGGTACCGAAAAAAGACGGGGGTCTCAGACCCATTCTAGATCTAAGACAGCTGAACAAAGTGCTTTCGAAACGCCGGTTCAGAATGCTCACAACCAGGAAAATCCTCACGCAAATTCGCCAAGGGGACTGATTCATGTCAATAGATCTGAAGGACGCGTATTTCCAAATACAAATAGCGTCACGTCACAGGCAATTTTTGAGATTCGCCTTCGAAGGCCAGGCATATCAATACACAGTCCTGCCACACTCAGAGCTCATAGAACACAGGACCATATTACTCGAACATTTAGAGAATCTAGGTCTCAAAGTCAATTGGGCGAAGAGTTCACTGTCTCCCAGTCAGAGAATATCTTTTCTGGGCACAGAACTGGACTCGCTGTCTATGACAGCACAGCTATCGCCACAGCGCAGACTGAATATTCAGCGCATGATGAAATCCTTCCGCTGCGGCACTATAGTCCCGCTCAGAAAGTTTCAGAAAATGCTGGGTCTCATGGCCTCAGCATCATCAGTACTCCAGTTGGGTCTGCTTCGCATGCGCCCACTGCAGTTCTGGCTAAAAGCGTGAGTACCGCGTCGAGCGCGGACCTCCGGTCTTTTTCGACTCAAGGTCGATCAGAAATGCGTCTCAGCTCTGAAATCTTGGAGAGCGACCGACTGGTACCGGTCAGGTGTAAGCCTGGGGACTTCCTCGAGTGTGAAGGTGGTGTCTACGGACGCCTCCACCTCAGGATGGGGAGCGCTGCTCGAGGGCAGACCGTTCTTCGGCCAGTGGTCAGAACGGGAAAAGCTCCTACACATAAACTGCCTGGAGATGATGGCAGTCGACAACGTGCTGAGGCGCTTTTGTCCCCAGATAAAAGGACACCACGTCTTGGTCCATTCGGACAACATGTCGGTGGTGGCCTATATAAATCGCCAAGGAGGTATCAGGTCCCGAAACCTTTACAGGCTGACGGAGTGCCTCCTGGTCTGGGCTCAGCACAATCTGCGCTCGTTGAGAGCAGTGCACGTGCCAGGCCACCTGAATATGGGACCAGACAGACTGTCCAGAAACAATGTTCCGGCAGGAGAATGGTCTCTACACCCACAGACAGTCCAACTGCTGTGGAAGACATTCGGAGGTAGGTAGCGAAGGTAGACCTGTTTGTGTCTCAGGAAAATGCTCACTGTCCGGAGTTTTTCTCCAAGAGCAGGGATGCGCTGGCTCACATCTGGCCCCGCTGCCTGCTCTATGCTTTTCCCCCCGTCACGCTCCTGCCTCAGGTATTAGAGCGAATCAGGGAAAACGGATGCTCAGTGCTACTTGTGGCTCCGTTCTGGAAGAACCAGGCTTGGTTCCCAGTTCTGATGCAGCTGACAAGCACTGCCCCATGGCCGATACCAGTGAGGAGGGACCTCCTCTCTCAGGCCAAGGGCTCGATCTGGCATCCTCGGCCAGAGCTTTGGTCCCTTCATGCGTGGGCCATCAACGGGTACCCGCTAACCTCCCGGTGTGGAGTGTTAAACACGATCATGCAGGCTAGGGCCCCGTCTACTCGACGGCTCTATTCCTCGAAATGGTCTGTGTTCTCTAGCTGGTGCACATCTCGTGGCATATCACCCCCAGACTGTGGGGTGACGGAGGTTCTCTCCTTCCTGCAAGAGCTACTGGATAAGGGCAGATCCCCATCCACGCTCAAGGTTTACGTGGCGGCCATAGCAGCGTTTACTAAACCGACGCTTGGCCAGCCACTTGGAAGGAACGATCTGGTCATCCGCTTCCTTAGAGGAGCTAAGAGGCTGAATCCTCCCAGACCTCCCTCAGTCCCCATGTGGGACCTTTCTACAGTTTTGGAAGCCATGAAAGGTGCCCCATTCGAGCCAATCCAATCAATAGATATCAAACACTTGTCTTTCAAGACAGTGTTTCTTCTGGCTCTCGCTTCGGTAAAGCGTATAGGGGACTTGCAAGCGCTCTCAGTGAGCGCGACGTGTATGGAATTTGGGCCAAATGACTCGAAAGTCATACTCAAACCAAAACACGGGTACGTTCCTAAATCCCTCAACACACCGTTTAGGGCACAGGTGATTTCCCTGTCGGCCCTGCCGGTCTCTAATGGGGAAAAGGACGCGAGCTTCCTTTGCCCGGTCAGGGCATTAAGGACTTATGTGTCTCGCTCTACTGTCTTCAGACAGACGGAGCAGCTCTTTGTTTCGTTCAGCGGACATTCTAAGGGACTAGCTGCGTCGAAACAGAGTCTATCGAGGTGGATAGTTGATGCTATAGTGCTGGCTTACACTTCTAAGGGTCTGCAGTGCCCGTTAGGTGTCAGAGCGCACTCCACAAGAGGCATGGCCTCGTCGTGGGCTTGGTCTAGTGGGATTGCCTTGCAAGATATCTGTATGGCGGCAGGCTGGGCCTCCCCGTCTACATTTATAAGGTTTTATAACCTAGAGGTTCCCGCCTTGCAGGCTAAGCTGCTTTCGGTCTAATAAATCAGTATTGTCTGCCCCGATGCTATCGGCTCAGAATACTGAAACTGCTTGAGCGCCGCTCGCTGATCGATTAATTAACTCTATGGGCAGTGTGTAAGACCCTTAATATTCATCAGTTCAGGCCGAGTTTTTCGCCCTGACTGTGTGGAACACTATTGATATAATTTGCTCCTTATAGGACGCTACTTATTACGGGAATGATGCTGTTCTAGCCCCTCTTTCCCAGACTCTCTACGAGTCCCTGGTGATCATGCACTATATGAGCCCCGGGCACCTGCCCTTGGGACTTTGGTGTTGGGTCTCAGCACGCACAGCGTTTTACACTGTGTTCCCCTAGCGTAAGATATTACGCAGTACGAGAGACCTCTCGTAAGAGAACGTACTCGGTTACTAACGTAACCTCGGTTCTCTCTAGAAGAGGGAACGAGTACTGCGTATCTTTGCCGTGCCTGCAACACGCTCTGGTTCGCTTCGGCGATGAAAAAACAGATTCTATCAGCCTTCGAGCTGTATTTATAGGCCCAAGCCACGCCTGTTTCGGCGGGACGTGACGCAGTAGGCGCGAAGCGCCCCCATTGGATCACGAGGGGCCTCTCTCGATAGGCTGCTGCAGTTGCCGCAGGGCAGCCAATAGGCACGCGAGCCGTCTTGCCTATGTCTGCATGCTGCCGCAACGCGTTTTACATTATTTCAAAATTAAGGATAATTTTTGGCTTCAATATCTCGCAGAAAAGAGATTTTCCCCTAGCGTAAGATATTACGCAGTACTCGTTCCCTCTTCTAGAGACAACCGAGGTTACGTAACCGAGTATGTTTTCAGTGGGCAATTCCACAAACCTGGAACCTGTATATTTTGAAGGTATAAGCAGTATTACTTTTTTTAAAAACATTTTTTAAAAGTAATTACTTGTGATTACGAGTATTTTAAAATGTAATATAATTTTAATTACAAGAACTTAATTTTCGGAATCTGATTGCGTAATTCAGATTACATGTAGCCTAATCAATGATAGTTTTCACTTAATGATCAAATAATTGACTTTATAGATATTTCACCTATAAAGAGACTGGACATAAATGCAAAATAATAATAATGCACATCAAATTCCTTTTTTTATGTGTTTTGACCTATGACTTCTTACTGAACAATTTGATGTATGAACTGTAACACTTGGCATTTATAAGCTTTATATAATCATAAAAAAGAAAACTAAAATAAAAGAAAGACAGAAATGGTAAACTTTCTAAACTGTTATAAATGTGAGCCTAGATTTTAAAAAGGAGATTTATTATTATCACATTACTTATTAGGCCTATTATTACATTTGCATTTATAGCTAAATCAGTAATGTCCCTTTATCAAAGACACAACAGGCTCTAGAAACCTTTAAGAAACGGATGAGCATGTGAGATAGTTCTCATACCAAACACTGCTAAGCTTTTCCATTCCATTTTAGGCTCTGACTACAGAGGTTAGGGGTCAAAGGATTATGACCTCCAGCTAAATATGTTCACACAAAAAAATTAATTTAAAGCCAAGAGATGCCACAAGGAAGCATTTTAAAAGACTCACATTCACAGGCTGTTCCTGAATCAGACAACACCCCTTATGTGATAATCTAGTGTTGGGTATAACACAAGTGTAATCACATGACACTCATCATTACTGAAGCTGCTCATGCAGAACTATCATTTCAATCTGACAGAATGTCTGTGAGGTAATAGAGGTACAGTGTGTTCAGTAGATTGTATTATTGTTACTGATTGTTCAGTCGACAAAATATCTTTCCAAAAGACTTTCAGGAGACAAAAATTCCATAAAACAGTTTTGAAAGTTGTGAACATTTTAAAAGATGTGATCTAGGACCTTTGTACAGTGTGTACTATTGTAAAGACTGTAAGTCTCACTACCTCATTTTCATCCACGCAAAATTAAATATGGCATTTGTCCTTGGTTATAGTACAGCAGAACATATAATGGCCCCAAAACTCATTTGAACACTTATGCCACACCAAAAATCTCTTATGTTGGTAAAGTATAAAAAAAAAAAAAAAAAAAAAAAAAAATCAAAGCATTTTAAAAAATGATAGCATATTTTTTCATCCAAAATATTTTCCAAGAAGTTTAAAATGATAAAATAGCTGACAATTAGTGCAGCAAATAAAGACAAAAAATATTCATACTTGTCAAATGTTAGTGGAACATGTTCTCTGTTAATACGTACTCCGGACACGTGTTAAATTAGATGTGCAATTTAAATTATATGTGCAATCATCAGAATTACCATGTTCACCATTCCACTTTGTATAATGCATAGGTAAGATGGAATATCATTTGTCAAGTCAAGTCAAGTCATCTTCATTTATATAGCGCTTTTAACAATGTAGATTGTTTCAAAGCAGCTTTACAGAGATAAACGTATAATTTAAGGTAACAGAGATTGTTTTGGCTTTATAGCGGTTCTTTAATAAAGTTAATTTCCAGCTAAAGTTAGTTTTAATTGATTCGCTTCCGTCGTAACGATCATTTGTTATTAAATTAGGGGCCGTTAAGACAACACCATTCTCTCTACACAGACAACGCGAACCTGTGATAAACGCTGATGGCGTTCACATGAGCATTAAGAATTGGTTCTATAGTTATGTGTGTTTGAATATATGTGCGCAGGTTTGTAATTCCCTACAAACCAAGCCTAAACAAAGTACTGGTCTGTCCTTATAAATTTTGATACAGAATTTTATTTTATTTTATCACTTCGGGGTAGGTACGCAAAACGAATTTTCCGGCAACGCTTTATCTGTAGAGTGGTAACGGGATCCTCCATAGGGAGAGACTAGTTGGCACTTCAGCACTGCGTTGTCATCGGGTCCAGGCGAAGGTCCTTCGTCAGATCTGGATACGGCCTGGATCCGGCAGGCTGTGGGAAAACCTTAGGATAAACAAAGACACTAAAATTAGCGTAGATGCCATTCTTCTTATGATGTAACGAGTACATCAGGATTTATGGGAAGTGTTCCCGGTTCCGGCTGACCTAATCTATGCAGCCTAACATTGAATTATAGAAGTCTATAATGTATTATGTGAATGCTAGGTCAAAGAGATGTGTCTTTAATCTTGCTGTGAACTGACAGAGTGTGTCTGCTTCCCAGACAATGTTAGGAAGACTGTTCCAAAGTTTTGGTGCTAAATAGGAAAAGGATCTACCGCCAGCAGTCGATTTTGATATTCTAGGTATTATAAACTGGCCGGAATTTTGAGATCGCAATAGATGTGAAGGACTATAATGTGTTAAGAGCTCGCTCAAGTACTGCGGAGCTAAACCATTTAGTGCTTTGTAAGTAATCAGCAATATTTTAAAATGTATACAATGTTTAATATTCGTCTAATGCAGTGTTGACAGAACGGGGCTAATATGGTCATACTTCCTGGTTCTGGTAAGAACTCGTGCTGCTGCATTTTGAACTAGCTGTAGTTTGTTTATTAAGCGTGCAGGGCAACCACCCAGTAGATTTGTATCAACATACCTTTTGTTATATTCCACTGGCATTAAATAAAATAAAATAAATAAATAAATAACATTGCTGTTAACATTGCTGTGAGGGTGTTTCTAAAACAGTGGCTGAGGGGGTGACTGTAAATTTGATATCTTCAAGTGTGACTTGGATTTATAAATACTATAAATTACTAAATACTAAAATATGGGACCAATGTACACCACATTTTGATAGTTGTAATTCAGTAATAAAAATCTAAAACTTATTCACAGAGTTTAGTTTATTGTAATACACCTCTCCAGTCTGGTTATCAAAAATAACACAATTGGCCTCAGGAGACTGTCCTTATATAACCAACATACCATGAATTCTTTTGAAGAAGAGAGTATTCTTGTTTTAGTAAACAAAAGATAATGTGGGTATGTGTATATTTTTTATGTTAATAGTCAAGAGCCCTTTAAAATGGCAGTGAAGTTTACATATTTTTCTATATTACCTGACACCTGTTTTATGGTTTTCCTTATGTGTGATGTGGATGTACCTGTACATAATTTCTTTAAATCCTTATGTTTACTACTAAATTGTAAGAGATGAGTTTAGCATGTACAGGATGATGATGCTTTTGTTAATGTAGTCATTTGGAAAAAAAATCATGAAAGAGGACTGTTGTCCCAGCTAGTGGGTCAAGATGGGCCAAACAATACCCCAATCAAAGATCAAAATTATCCTTGACACAATATTGTATTTGTAAACTAGTTGTGTTGTTAACTTTGTTTGATAGGCGAATGTATAAACATGATGTTCTATTTCCATTCACTTTGCTTTATTTAAACAAAATTAATATAATAAAATTCCAACATGTAATGATCTAAAACTGCATCAGTGGGTTCACATAATTGAGTCTCATCTGCAAATACTGCTGCTTTGATAGTATGAAAATTAAAGAAATACTGGCAAAATTGCCATGGTTTTTCTATTCATATATAACTTAAATGTTGTAATTTAGGAACGAGTTGTTTGGGTGAATGTCACCTCTCAAAATGTAATCAAGCAGTTGAATGTATATAGGCAGTCTTACAATCTTGTCTTCATAGCCCAAAGATGACAAGCATTCCAGCATAAAAAAAACCTACACCTTGAGATATCGTAATACTTTTTTTCTTGATGTGCCCTTTAAACACCATCCTGTGGCCCATTGTGTGATGTCCATTCCAGTTGGCAAGTATAAGTCAATAACTGCAATTACCATATCTCTTAACTAATCTCCAGGGCCCAGTTGTTCAAAAAATTTAATCTAGATCAGAATTATCTAGATTTGGAAATCCCATGGTTTGCTATCCAGGATCAGGTAAACCATTTTACATTTTTCAAAGCAAAACTGGATTGGATCCAGATATACCCTGGGCCCAGTTTAAAAAAAAAAATAATAATAATAATAATCTGGATCAAATTGACCCGGATTTGGAAATCCCCTGTTTTGATATTCAGGATCACCTGATCCATCTTACTTTTATGGCAGTTTTTTTAAAGGAACATTGGATTGGATCACTGTGATCCAAATACCAAATTTCAGGATTACCAAATCCTGTTTACCAGAGCCTTAAATGGAACCAGCAGTGTAGCCTTCTGCCTTAGCAAAGAACAACAGGTAGGCAAAATACCGGTGGCCACAAATAGCCATTGTTTGGTTTAATTTTAAGAAACAGAAACACTGTAATAAACAGAAACATTTTACATTCCTTATTCTGTTATAATGTTAAATAACAAACGAAAACAATATTATCCAATAGTCAAAAATAATTTACAGGACAGATACCAGCTCTTTCCATCTCTGCCTTTAGTAGATGTATCTCCATCTGCACTTTTTTTCTGCTGCAGTTGGGTAAGCAAGATTTGTTCTTTACCCAGTTCAATTTGTAGGGTACTTCTGCTCTTTCGGTTTCCCGTTTCAGAAGCAACTTATAGCTGTCACCATCCTGGTTTGTAGCTGAGGAACAGCGTTTTCTTGTAGGAATGTCTTTGACTGTCTTCATTACATCCACTGGAGATCTATCTTCCTCCTCAATAACTGTAGTCAAGTCCAGGACAAACATTTCCTCTGCAGGAGAATTTTGCTTGCATTCTTCTGAAGTCCTAGTCTCTGTAATTGTGGCCTCTCCATCTGCTTCTATGCCTTCAGTGCCATGCATAGCCTCTTATTTTTCTCCTCCTATGATATCAAGGACAATATCAGTGAAATCACCCCTCTTATATGGCTTGTTACCTGTTAGGGGGTTCTTGGCTTCAGTAAGGTCTTTCGTTGCCTTGGCCCTAAGGTTCTTCCATCGCAACATAACTTGTTTTTGGTCTTCTTTTGGCCAGACCCCATGGCATTGACATGATTGGTTATGTTCTCCCAAATGTTGTTTTCCTATTTTGGTCACTTCTCCACCCTTTGCAGAGCTGAAACCTCCTACTATCGAGGCAAAATTGGCCCGAACACCCTCCAGCAGTGCACAGGTTTCTGCCACAGTGAAATTAGGCGCTTTTGAATCCATGGTTCAATTGCTCAATTAGGCTTACATCAATTGCTTGTTAATGGGTGACACCATTCAAACACATCATGTCTTTGCACCCATTTCACTTAGCCTACAGAGGCATCCACATGGCAGGTATTGTTCATCGTTACCGTAAGAGAAGTTACCATCAAAGGGTGCATGCTGAGCGTGCTAAACCACTCAAACAATACACATCAGAAGAACTGTATGCAAGGTTTCGCTTTGGGAGAGATGCCATTAAGTACATTGCAGATCTTTATAGGCCAACACTCCAACACCAAACCAAAAAGGAGTCATGCTTTATCTGTGGAGGAACAGTGCTTAATCACTCTGTGCTTTTAAGTAATTGGTGACAATATGGGAGTGAGAAAAGCAACCGTAATGTGCTGAAGGCTATGTCAGTAGCACTGGGCAGTCTGATCAATCAATTTGTTTCCTTTCCCAAGGATGACCAGACAGCTCAGACTGAGCACAAGTTTTTTCAAATTGGGAACATGCCTAGCACTATTGGTGCTATTGATTGTACTCATGTAGATATCCAAGCACCTTGTGAAAGGGAGTGGGAGTATGTCAATCGAAAGGGGAGGCACAGCATCAACATCAACTTGTGGGCAACGCCAACCTCATAATAACCAACTGTGTTGTGAAATGGCCAGGGTCTGTTCATGATGCACGTATTATAAGAGAAAGTGCACTATACAGAGAGCTTCAATCCCACCGACCAAATGGCATAGTATAGGGAGACACGTATCCACACATACCATAGCTAATGACCCCTTTTCCAGTTGCAAACACACCAGAGCAGGCACGCTTCAACTCTTCACATTGCAAAACAAGATGTGCCATTGAACGCTTAAATAGAGTCCTGAAGAGACGGTTTACGTGTCTTAACTACTTGCGAGTACAACCCAAGGTGGCATGCTGATGTAGAACCAGAACAGCCGCCAATGTTCTTACCTAATGAAGGACACACTGGACATGCTATTAGAGATGCAATTGTGAGAAATTACTTTTAACTAGGCTACTGAATGACTGAGTATATTTGTTGTCATTGCCATTAAAATACTGTGGAATTATAGTGAGAAACAGTGACATTTATTTGACAGCTGATAGCTTTGAGATTTTTTTTTTTTTTTTTTACCATATCTCATTAGATGTGACATGCTTCATATATGCTTCAAATATGAAGAAATGTATATATCATCAGTAAACATTGATTTTGTGATCATTCACTTAAAAAAAACTGATTTTATTTGGTTCGAAAAATCACAACTGAATCCACCCTTCTGATGGGATCAGGATAATCCTGTTTTTTTGGATCAAATAGATCCCAAACCAAGTTCAAAGTTTTGAAAAACCCAAAGGGCAGGTTTGATCCAGGTCAAATGTAAAATCGGATTACATGCTCTGATCTTAGTTCGGAATCCCTCTTTTGCTTTTGAAAAAACCATTTCCAAGATTTGATCCAATCCATAATCCGAAATCCCACTGGATTACTTTTGAAAACTGGGCCCTGGATATATACCCTGATCCAAATATACATGTACACTTTTTTTAGATTTCCAAATCCAGATTACTAGAGCTCTAAATGGGACCACATATCTCCAATGTAGGCTACTAGCTTGAGTAAAAAATTTTTTTCAGGATTCTTTGATGAATAGAAAGTTAAGAACAGCATTTATTTGAAATAGAAACTTTGTTTACTCGCAAAGAACTTTTGACTTTGTTCATCTCTTATGATTGTGCCAATGTAGTTTACAAACAGTGATTATATATATATATATATACAGTGGGTACGGAAAGTATTCATACGCCCGGTAAATATGATCAAAAATGGCTGTAAAAAATAAATCTTTCATTCAAAAAATGGAGGGGGGGGGGGGGGAGAGAGAATCACATTATGAAATAAATGTTTTTCTCCAAAACACCTTGGCCACAATTATTCATACCCCTAGAATGTTTTATGAATAAAATATCTCTGAAGTATATTCCCATTAATATTTACTTTTTTCAGCACACCAGGGTGACTAGGAACATGAAATTGTCCAGCCATGACTTCTTGTTTCACAGGATTTTAAATATGAGGAAACCAAATTCCCTTAATCATCCATCACAATGTGTAAAACCAAATAATACAGTTCTGATTTGCAGCAAAAGATTGTTGAGCGTCACAAAATAGAAAGTGGCTGTAAGAAAATGCTAAATAAATAATTGAAAATACCCATTTTGACCATCAGGGCAATAATAAAGAAGTTATAATCAAGTAAAAATGTTACAAATCTGCCAGGAAGAGGACGTGTGTCTATATTGTCTTAATGGGCGGTGAGGAGGATGGTTTGAGTGGCCAAAGACTCTTCAAGGATCAAAGATGGAGAATTGCAGAGATTAGTTGAGTCTTGGGGGTCAGAAAACCTATAAAAAAATAAAACAACCCCTACATCCCCACATGTTGTTTGGGAGGGTTTCAAGAAAAATGCTCCTCGCTCATCCAAAAACAAACTCCAGCATATTCAGTGGTCAGACACGACTGGAATTTCAAACGGCACAGGATTCTGTGGTCAGATGAAACAAAAAAAAAAGTGCTTTTTGGCAGCAAACACGCTAGATGTGTTTGGTGCACACAGGGATAAAAAGTACCCCATGTGTACAATTTAATATACCGTTGGATCTTTAATGTTGTGGGCCTATTTTTCTGCTGGAGGTCCTGGAATTCTTATTCAGATACATGGCATCGTGGATTCTATCAAATATCAATGGATAAAAAAATCCAAACCGGGCGGCTTCTGCTAGAAATCTTATAATGGGCCGTGGTTGGATCTTCCATCAGGACAACAATCCAAAACAAACATCAAAATCAACACAAAAATGTGTTAGGGAGCACAAAATGAAGCTTCTGCCATGACCGTCCCAGTTCCCTGACCTGATGAGTGGAGTGAACTGAAGAGAAGAAGCACCAACATGGATATGGGAATCTGAAGGATCTGGAGAGATTCTGTATGAAGGAATGATCGCTGATCTCTTGTCAGGTGTTCTCCAAACTCATCAGGCATTATAGGAGAAAACTCAGAGCTGTTATCTTGGCAAAAGGAGATTGCAAAAAGCTATTTACTAAAAGGGTATGAATAATTGTGGCCAATGTGTTTTGGAGAATTTTTTTTTATTTCATATTGTGATTTCCCCCCCAATTTGAATTTTTTTACTTAAATGAAAGGTTAGAATTATGGCAATTTTTGAACGAAAGATCAAATTTTTTGAATGATTTATTTTTTACAGCCTTTTTTGATCATATTTACCAGGGGTATGAATACTTTCCGTACCCACTGTATATATATATATATATATATATAAATTAAATATATTTTTGTTGGATATTTACAGCTGTTTGGGGATTATTTTATGGTGCCAAAATCTTTTTCATTTATTGTAGGCTGCTGAAAGGCTTAATAGGTAGCCTAATGTCTCCTAATTTATTACTACAACAGTTAAACTAATCAAGAGCAAAATATATATATAAAAAATATAGCCTACATGGATCATTACATGACCAGTTTTAAAGTTTTATTACATTTTTTTTTTCTTCCTGAAATCCACCCTTTTGCTGGGATCAGTATAATCCGATTTTTTTGGGGGGATCAAATATCCAAATCTTAAAAAGTTTTGAACACCACAACCTAATGATTTGATCCACATCCAAACCAAGATTGGACTTTGTGAACTAATCTGATTTCAGGATCCTTTTTTTTTTATTTGAACAACCCATTTTCAAGATTTGATCCAATCCGATAGCCGAAATCTGTCAGAATACTTTTGAACAGCTGGGCCCATGTCCCTTTATTGCCTCCATAAGGGTGCACAAAGCACAAAGAAAGCTGCATTACCTGATCCTGGATAGAAAAATGGGGGATTTACAAATCTGGATAATTCTGATCAAGACTACATGCAAACAAAAGGGCTAATACATACGACACTCATCTTTGGAATTTACACTCGTGCAAAATCCTCTTTAGAAAGAACTACAATGCAAACTAATAGCGCAAATAACCAAAAACACATTCTATCTTCTTAATAACTTGCGTATTATAGATTCTGTTGGTCTAAAACCACAAAATAAAGACACATCACATGACCATAGAAAGGTACTTTATTTGGATAAATGTACAGTTGTAGCACACGTGGTTTAGCGGTAACGGTGCAGCTGCAGGGTGTTGCGTCTCTTCCAGGCTGCACGACGAGAGCCGCCGATGGTGAGGTGGAACTTGTGGCCCTTGCCCAGACCACGGCTCTTCTTGCCAGCCGACGTGAGCCCACGCATTTCTCTGTGCTTGTGCACAGCTTTGGTGATCCATTGCGTGTCAGGGTTGCGCCTAATGGCTTTGTGGAAGGTGTCAATGAGGATCACTTCAAAGAACTTGTATGTGGAATCTTCACCAACCCAGTAAGAGTTTAGCACCCGCAGACCTCCGCAATGACGACCAGCGCGCTCCTGAAAACACAAAACCAACAGGGGGGTTAGAACAACAGCACAATACCACCAGGACACAGGTGAGAAACTGACGTCAACTTGTGTAAATTAAAGCCATTACAAAAAAAAATAAAACAAGCATATATAAAAACATAAGACATTGACATTTCAAATCAAAACAGAGATGTGTATTGAAGACAGCAGAGGAAACAGAGTGAGCTGCAGCAGGTAAAGTGCATAATCCAATTTGTCTAAAATATGAGACATGCTTTATATTAAGGGCTTCAAAATAACTTGTGAAATATAGTTAATGCTATATGCATCAGATGCTCTGACAGATACTTGTGCGGTTTAATGCGTTTAACTTGTATTTCACAGGTAATTTCCCCATCTGTTTATGTTAGAAAGTCATGCAAATATTTCAGTGGACAAGCCTTATACAAGCGAGTCTCTGCAAAACTTCAAAGACTTCAGTGAATGAGTGATGAAGTGCAACAGAATAGAAGTGTAATAATGCTGAACAAAATATAGCACATTGAATGTCCAACAAATATTTTAGATAAATGTATATGTAGAATTTTAAATCTGAATATAACTTGTGCTTAAAAAAAAAAGCATTATTTTCATTTTTAGATGGTCACCTTCATTTATATAGATGGTAATGTTGTGGCTAATACAGCATAGCCTACATGGTTACATTTACTTGTTTTCATAGCCTTCAATATGAACATTGTAGGACACCACTGGGCAGGGTGTATTCAAGTGTATACAGATCTATAGGGACTAAACAAAATACTTTTAGATGGAGCAAGCATGAAGGCGGCCTTCTAAACAGTAGTCAATTACCTCTGTCTAGTGACCTAGACTGGCGAGTTTGTGATCATGGGCCCGCATAAAAATTAATGGCCTGTTTGCAAGTACAATAAGAGTTAAATAAAATAATCAAAAAGAGTAGCCAAACTATTATAAAAATTACCTATTACCAATTGGCATTCCAATTTGAGGTCGTGATAAAATGGAGTCAGATAAGTTTAATTGGAATTAAATTACTTTGCCACACTGAAAAGAAAACCTTCACCCGCTTATCGGAAACCATCGTTGGGTCGATTGGACAGGCCTTACTAGAGTTCTCAACGGGCCTGAAAATTACAACCCAACCCGACCTGGCCCGTGTCTTTTAAAGCCCGGACCCGATGTAACCCGACACATCAACATGAACCCGGCCCGTGGCCCGACACCGCGTCGGATTTTTTTTGTTCTCATACACGTATTATCAGGGCCAGCGTGTGCACTTCTGCCGCTCTAGGCGAAAAACAATTGTGCCGCCCCTAGGGCTGGTCCGAATACCATTTTTTGAGCTTCGAAGCTTCGGTAGTAATGAACATCGAATATTTGAAGCTTCGGGGAGAGGGGGCTGAACATATTCTTCTCTCTAATAAAGGCAGGAATCTCTATATCAGGGCTCCACAGTGCGCCCATTTCACTCGCACATGCGAGTAAATATTTCGGCGTGCGAACGTGAAAAAATATTTGGGCGCACTCGTGCGAGTGACAGCATTTTTCTATATAAACAGCTGCAAATACATCATTATGAGGAGGGGCAGAGTAGGACACTATATTACCGGGAGATCAGTTATTTAGGCCTAAATCTTCAGTAGCTAGTCTGTAGCCTCATAAAAAAAAACTACAGAGCCCACACACGAACTATTTTAGGGCCCTATAATTTCCGCGATCACGGAATCGCGGAATCGGCAAATTAACGCGGAATCTAGTGTCAACGCGGAATTGTACATATTTGGAATAAAATTCTGTTTTTGTGTGGGAGAAAAACGTAGGCTATGTCTGAGGAAAATCGCATATTACTGAAAGAACCAGCAGAGAGAGAGGCCCGGTCGCGCGCGCGTCTTCAAACTGTCTTGCTCTCTCACTCCCTCGGGCTTATTAATCTAAATCAATTGAGAATTGACACAATGGTAAAAGATCGGAAGAACGAGGTTTCACGTGGAGCATTCGGATATTTTTTTTCCTGAATTAGGCTACTGCTGTGTGTGAATTGTGCAAAAAAAAAAAAACTTTTTTACCTTGCCTCCTTCTCTGAAAAGCGTTCCGCCCATTCAGCTGACATAAAAAAACACTTTCAATAAACTAAACAAAACATATCCAATGATGAAATGTTTTCTGTGTTGACAAATCTTGTGCGATGTCCTAAAACTGCCGGGATAATCACACAACGCGTACAAGTCAGCTTGTACGCGTTGTGTGATTATCCCGGCAGTTTTAGGACATCGCAAAAGTCTGCTAATGATACGTCCGATTCGCGAACTAATGACTCCTTTGAACCGATTCACTTTAATGAATGGTTAAAACAACTGATCTGTCCAACACTGAATCGGTTCGGTGTATAACAAAATCGGTAACACTTTACTATAAGGTTCCATTTATTAAACTCTAGTTAACTAGATCAGTTAACATTAACTATTAATAAACTGCACTTCTACAGCATTTATTAATCTTTATTAATGTTACTTCTTACTTACTACGTGAATGTTATTTCACCATTTAGTAGCCTACATTATTTAAATGAAAAGTTGTTTTTGTTAACATTAGTTAGCTTAATGCACTGTGTGAAGTAACATTAAAAATACAGGGTTAGGGTTAACTAAGATTAACAAAGTTTAATAAATACAGTAACAAATGTATTGCTCGTGGTTCATGTTAGTTAGCCTAATACATTCACTAATGTAAACAAACCAAACCACATTTAACATCTCTTAAAATGAGAATTTTGTTTGTTACCTCAATAAATTTAGGGTCATTCCTATTTTATTTGTGTACATTTTAATCATTAACATTAAAAACACTCTTTTTACAACTAAAATTACAGTAAAACGGAATTTGCAAAAATTAAAACGGAAAAAACGGAATTTGGGAAAAAATAAAACTGATTTTATAGGATTTTACTAATTCGGATCAGCACAGAGGGGCCCTCCCTGGAACTGTTTGATCCTACAAAATGTGCTGAAAATTGGCTGTCTGCTGGAAAGAGGTCAAGGCGACCAGGCCACAAAGCTTGGCCAAGTGACTCAGACATGATCTTCATTTCAGATAAAATGTGAAACATACATAGGGCCTACATACAATGATAAATGAAATCTACATGATGATAAAATAGAATTAAATGAAAATCTTTTGTTTGAAAGTTTTGGTCTGATGTTCTTAACCTTACAATGAGCATTGTAAATTTAATTGTTGAATAATTCTAATAATAAAACTATAATGATAAACTTATACAACAAAAATGACTGTGCCCCCAAATATTTGTCTGTGCTCCTAAATTTTTTTATTTAGGCGCACCAGTGCTCCTTGTTCAAAAAGTAAGTGTAGAGCCCTGTATATGCCCTGTCTGCTTGCATTTTGATTATTTCGAGAACCGTTCATCCAATCGACTTCACAAGGTAGTGCATTTGGTGCAATATAGATGGACACGCGAGACGCGACACGTTCAGAATTTATAAACTTTTTGTAGCCTATAGAACAGCGCGAGCAGGAAGCGGCGCGCCTCACGCGGGCAGGGCTTATTTGCTTATTTATTAAACGCACACACACAGGTCTGTTAACTTAAGCAAGGCTACTTTTAAGGTAGTCAATATTTTTCTGACTAAAAAATTACTGACACAGTAAAGGGTAGATTTAAATAAAGAAAAACGAAATTTAAAGAAAAACTAAATTTAAATAAAGAAAAAACTAAATTTAAATAAAGAAAAACTAAATTTAAATGAAGAACGAAATTTAAATACGAAAAACGAAATTAAAAAGATTTTAAATATTTAAAAACGAAATTAAGTTAAAATTAAAAACGAGATTAATTTAGATTGATAATAACGGGTAAAAAGGCTAATACATTTTGTTTCTGTTATTCTATTTTCCACAATGTCAAAGCAACGCAGCTTAAACCAAAACACAAGCTCAGGCACTTCTGTCCACACACACTCCGCTGTTCTGCTCTAGCCAGAGAATACTCCCGTTGTATGAACCCTTTAGTAGGCCAAGTGGAAGCAAATATATTAGTTTGGGTTCCTTCAACTGTCCATCCTATTAAAATGGCTATAGGCTATATAAGATAGGCGAATTGTAAAAAAAAAAAAAAAAAAGGCCTATTGTATTTCACCAGATTGTGTTGAACATATTCAAGCGCGAATGAGAACCGTTTCGAGAGGGATGCCAGGTGTGCAACATTTTTTTAAATAGAAATTCCGGTAACGTTAGCTGTGCTAGCGGTCTCTTGGTTCTGTGGTGGACTTGACGGCGTGTCATCCTTGCAAATACTCCCTGGATCAATATATTTTAACAACGAACCCCTCTGTTGTTGGTGTGCTTTCTCCTTCAAAAGTCTCGATTCATGAACGAAATTTAAATAAAGAAAAAACTAAATTTAAATAAAGAAATTTATTCATTGCGTATATATGTCAGGTGACAAATGAACGAAATACTCGGAAGGTAAAGTAATTAATAACGTTATATTCTGCATTATAATGATTTCTTAAATCAGAATATGATCAACATTGCGTAGGTGGATGTGATCGGGGAATTTGTCTGTTAAAAGTATAACATTTAACCCTTGTATGGTGTTCGGGTCTGTTGGACCCGTTTTCATTTTTTATCAAAAGAAAAATGATAGAATTAATTATTTTTTTCAAACTGAGACTCATTGGCCTTGGCTCATTTTCTGTGAGGAATATATATCAGAACACATTTTTAATGAAAACACACTGTACACCCCCCCTACACATTTATATTACACACAGGATGTTCGGGTCCACTGGACCCGGGGCTAATAAAAGTGTGGAAATTGTAGGTCCTGTGTACCTTTACTCTGTCCTCCTCCTGTCAGGGCCTGCTGTTAGTGTGTGCATGTTCTTGTATATGGTTTATGAGGACACAAATGTGTATAATGACATGGGTATTACAACGTAAACATGGTTTATGACGACATCTGTGTCCTCATACTAAAACATACTAAATGGTGTTTTTTGAAATTCAAAAAATGCCAAAAGTTTTCTGTGATTGGTAGGTTTAGTGGTAGGGTTAGTGTAGGGGGATAGATTATACAGTTTGTACATTAGAAAAACCATTATGCCTATGGAGAGTGACCATACACCACATATCCAAGTGAGTGTGTGTGTGTGTGTGTGTGTGTGTATGTGCATGTGTATGTGTATGTGTGTGTGTGTGTGTGTGTGTGTGTGTGGGGGGGGGGGGGTGTGTTTTGTGTGTGTGTGTTGTGGGTGTGTGTATGTGTCTGCATGAGTGTGTGTGTGCGTGCGTGTGAGAGAGAGATTGTGTGTAAGTGTGAAAGAGTGCAAGAGTGAGTTTTGTGCTTCTACTCCTGCCATTCCCACACGAGGTGCAATTCTTAAATGTGATCTAACAAAGGTAAAGAGAAAATATTGACCATATATACTGTTTATATTGCTTGTAATTGGGATGAAGTAAACATCTGTTGAGTATTTTAACATAACATTTTTGATTGTGTTGAATTAAAAACCCAAAAATGCAGCGGGTCCACCAGACCCACGAACACTGGCTGAGTAACAAAAATATGAACACCACACAAGGGTTAAAGCCACTTAAATTAACGAAATTACTCAAATAAAGATTCGTTCATTTTGATGAACGAAATCGAACAAGACAGTCAGTAAAATGATCTGAACTTCTCATCACTCTATGTCATGACTCGTGAAAGCAGGGGGCGGGGCGGGGGAGCGGCAGCTCAGCAAATCATATAGCCTATTTTGTGAATTGTTCATTCCCGGTTGGCACACATTTTGCCGCCCTTACAAAAGTGCCGCTCTAGGCAATTGCCTAGTTCGCCTATATGGACGCGCCGGCCCTGCGTATTATCATGACCAGCAGACGGGAATTCAAATCAACCTTTAATGTTCACGCCTTTTAACAATACAAACAATACAAACAACTGAAACAAACTTTAAATATATAAATAGGCTGTAGTAGCGGCGACAGTGAATTCACCTGCGGCAAGTTTACTTTTCACTAACTCCATCTTCTTCTCTCCAGGCTAAAGGCGTGCACGCAGCGGCGTCAGGTCTGCCCCCGCCCCTCTCCATGATGCACGTTGCATGCAGCAGCCAGACTTTCTTTACGGTGCGATGATTCATACAATTTTTTATTTTTTTTTGGATTTCTTTTTTTTTTTTTTTTTCACTGAGCGGAAAAGATTAAGCCCGAGGTCCGACCCGACCAGAGTCATTTGATTATATTTTAGACCCGAACCCGGCCCGAACCCGCAGGTCCCGTCGGGTTTGTCGGGCCAGCCCGACCCGTTGAGAACTCTAGGCCTTACCATTAGGGATGCACCGAATATTCGGCCACCGAAAATTTTCGGCCGAAAATGGCCCAAAAGTGCATTTTCGGTTTTCGGACGAAAGACTTTTATCACCGAAACAATACGGCCGAAATGTTGTGATGACGCAAACAGCAGACACCGCGACCTGCACGTGCTTGTCTGAAGCAACATTACATATCTGCGGTGTGGACGTATTTAAATATATCTAAGAGTGACCCACGGACAGCGATTTTCAAAACACAGACATCCCAAGTCTTCCGGAAGTTCCGGGAGTCTCCCGCGTATTGATACCGGCTCCCTAATGCCCGCAAATTAGTTTAAATCTCCCGGAATCGCGAGCGAGCATGAGCGCGCATACGTAGCGCGCGCGGCAGAGAGAGGGAGCGAGAGACCTTTGCGTGTGTGTGCAGAGCAGCCGTCATTTCTCAGAGGTTTACCTGAGCTGTTTATGGTTTTTGCAACTCACGTCCATGAGCATATAACTGCAGATATTATTTTGGGCTATGGCAGTATTGACCTAAATGCACTTTGTTTTTATGAGAGAACATTTCATTTTTAAACCTTTCTCCAGGCCAGTAGGCTTTTACATTATTATTTAATGTACACATGAGTGGGGTCAAGTTAAACATTTAATTTTATACTTTGCAAATGCTAAATAAATATTTGCATAAAATTTTAATGGATTTATTCTTTGAAACTTAAATATTAATTTATGCAATTGCAATGCCTTGATTTTAGTAAACTTAGTACACAGTCATAGCCATAAATGCAATGGTACTAACAATAATTGGCATAATTTCTTTCGGTGTTTCGGTTTTCGGCCTTGGTTTCCTCTTTTTCGGTTTTCGGTTTCGGCCAAGAATTTTTATTTCGGTGCATCCCTACTTACCATTATGTTTAAAGTAGCAACTCTTTAAAACAGATTAAAGTGCACATAATTTACAGTGAGCCTCTTTCATGCAGCATAAAGACATTGTTGATAAACAGAACCGATTGATGGAAACAATGTCACTCAGAGCATCCACAGTCGTGTGTGTGTGTGTGTGAGAGAGAGAGATTGTCAAAGCAATGACCCAAACAGAAATGTATTGATCGATTCAAGTTCAATGCACGTAGCCTACTTCGAAGTGGTAGGCTGAGTGTACCTTGTGATGACATCACACGATGCATCTAGGCCCAAAATCTGTGGCAATTTAGAAAAATTGCAAGCTCCTCCAAATTTTGCAGAGTTTGCTTTATTTTGCACTAAATTCTGCGATCACAGAATCCTGGAGGGACTGTTTAACAAAGATTTTAAATCCCAATGAATTTTTTTTTTTTATTGGAAAATACTTCCAGAACCAAGTCACTAGGGGTGTTCATATACGGAGAGAGTTGTGGCTTGATAGTAGAGATCACAAAAGTACCTGTATTTTGGTACCAATTCAACAAGAAACTATACCAGTCTCACTATAGTACCAACTAACTGTCTAAGTAACCACACACTGTCTAACGTGCAGCAGTTTTCTGTGTGCACGTGCTCTGTGAAGAACATCTTAAGAACATTTACACTGGAACTGATCCTAGCGTGCATTATTGACATGAACTACAGGTCATAAAATTCATAGCATCTAACCATTAAACCTTTAACACCCATTATTCTACACTTGTGCCTGATTGTGTAGATGAGCACTTTTAAGACATGTGTGAAGTGTGTACGGCGTGTAGATTCAATCAAATACAATCTGTCTGAACAAAACGTGTCAAGGTTTTGTGTCCAACTGTGGATCACCTCATAGGCTGAAATGCTGCTCACATACCTCAGCTACTGACTGCAGGCTGCGTGCGAACTTGATCTGGTTGACGCCATGGTGCACGGGTTTGCCGTAGGTAGCACCTTTAGGCACGGGACGCTTGCGACCTCCACGGCGCACACGTATACGGTAGATGACGTAGCCTGTTTGGTCAAGAGTACATGAGTTCAGATACACACAAAAAACATGAGGCAGAAATTACAGTTAAACATAAAATAGGTTTTTTTTCCTATTTAACAGTGGTTTAATAAACTAATTGAGTCTGTCTTTAAATTAATCATTTATTAGTTAAAAGTTTAAGGATAAAAAGTTATCTCTGCTAATGCTGTAGACCAGGGGTCTCCAACACGTCACTCGCGAGCTACCAGTAGCTCGTGGCCTGATTGGAGGTAGCCCGCCAAGGGCCGTTCACATGTCGAGTCTTTTGTGCGCTCAAGTTCGTTATTTCAAATAAATGAAGCGACACGCTCATTTTTTCCAGGCGCAGCAAGTCAACATGAAAGATGGGGGTGCACCCAAACACTACGGGTGTTTTTTTCTTCTCCGTAAATAAATCTTGTAGCAGAGCTACAGCAAGCGTTAGACGCCACGGGAAAATCGGACCAAATTTTACTATTAATAATAAAAGATAAGCTAATGTGCATTGTAAATGTCAATTTCTTTTTTTGACTCATTCTTTTTATAAAAATGATTTAAAGGCTGAAATATGCAAGGTTTATCTTTTTATAAAAAACTTGTCAAAACTTTATTTGAACTGTTAGTAGATAACGTTGCAAGACACTCCTTTAAAATCTGGCCATCATTTTTAATATTATTTTAATGTTTATGTAAACAAAAAGTGCATATTGATGCTAAGATTATTTGTTATTTGCTGGTTTTCGACATAAAACTTGGTGAATTGATTTTGTGTAGTATTAGTACTTTTTGAACAGGATTCTGTGATAATCGATCATTTTGGTCACTATAATCATGAAATGAAATTTTCATGCAATTTCATCTAGTTATCATGCACTATAAAATCAACTATAATTATGTGTTTTTACCAGAGGTGGGAGTAAGTCACACATGTGCAAGTCACAAGCAAGTCTCAAGTCTTTAACCTTCAAGTCTCAAGCAAGTCCAAGTCAATTTTTAGAAAAGCAAGTCAAGTCAAGTCAAGTCATTGCTTTATGTCAAGCAAGTCAAGTCAAGTCGTAGCTTGGGTCACAAGTCACTGGCAAGTCAACGTTTGATGATTTCACTGAATTTATATATTAAAATAAGTTAAAACGACAGAAGTTGTGGACTATGGTTTTATTTGCAACGGTTTTTTTTAAATATGCATTTCCACATAGGCCTACAGCTGAGTGATTACTACAATAAAAATCAAAAAAATAAAATTTCAAACTACATAGCCTAAAATGTAAATGTAACTGAAATTAGGCCAACATTAAAGCATGAAAAAATAAATATGCCTCAAACATTGCAGAAGACCATTAAAAGGTATTAAAACAATTCACAAAAAGTATAATGGTTCCTATGCCACCAAATGGTATTCTTCAAACTGGCATCCGCTTTATATAAGTTATATATTTTTAAATATGAAGTTAAATCCGCCTAGGCTAATTATAAAAATAACTCATACTAGGGCAATTTTTCCACCACTTTTTGAATTTTGGGTGCATATTAATTCTGCTGCCATTTTGCCCCCAACCCCCTGATAACATCTAACCCTGCTATAAGAGGAGTTTTTATGTTTAACATAAAACACGACAAAACATTAACATTTTTGATGTTGTTTTTTGTCATTGGAAAGAACGACATATTTGGCTTTAAAGCATGATTGGAAAGAAATGTGGCAAATGTTATACAAAACATATGCCATCATTAATCATCATTTGAATATTGACAACTTTAAGCTACATTTGAAAAAATAATTGAGTATAAAGAGGCATGCTGTTTTTACCAATATTCTCTCTAGATTTAAAGATTTAGTTTTAAAGAAAGTCAAATTAACAAACAGGTTAAACAAGCCATAGCTTACTTTTAGACGTGGTGAATGAAGTTCGACTGTTCGAGGTTGTGATGGTCGTCCGATATCCCATGCCAGTTATTATGCGTAGCCTACAGCAAATCTTCTTGTATGAATATGGTCAATTTTAGTCTTTATATCCAAAAAGAAACGATGCTGGGAGATGTTTTTGTATTTAGCGCGCTGCCGCGCTCACCGCAATGTGTTTTTTTCTGGGCTTGTGCAGCGTCACGCAATCGCGCAGAATCTGATGACTGGCGTCAATGGTTCCGTTGCTTTCATTTTGTTCATCAATTGATGTTGCGATGATTTATATAAAAATGTAGGCCTATATCAAGTCATTCTCGAGTCATACAGTTCAAGTCAAGTCAAGTCTCGAGTCATTGGATTTCAAGTCAAAGTCAAGTCGAGTCATTTTCTTAATTTAGTCAAGCAAGTCTCAAGTCCTTAAATTTGCGACTCGAGTCTGACTCGAGTCAAGTCATGTGACTCGAGTCCCCCATCTCTGGTTTTTACAGTATAATATGCAAAGTACAATTTTCTATAATTTTCTTTTTATCTCTGATTCTGTTCTTTTCTCTGACATTTAAGGGTGACGCCTAAAGAAACTATTTTAGGTCTAAAACAGTTTGGATAGTTGTTAATATGAGAGTTATGAGACATTATTTAAGAGATTTAAGTATTGTATTACATGAGTAGCTCTCGTCCACTTTCATTTTTAAAAAGTAGCTCTCAAATGAAAAAAGGTTGGAGACCCCTGCTGTAGACTATAGCCGCTTTCCGACCGGAGGAACCTTTTCACAGTTCCTAGAACTATTGGCTAAAATACCCGGATGTCGGCGTGTTCGCACCGCAGGAACTAGGAACGATTTTAGTTCTAGGAACTCCATTTGGAGGAACTCAATTACTCTAAGCCAGCACTATAGGAACTACCCGTGACGTTAGTGTACGCTGATTGCCTGAACGCACGCGGAACACCAGTACCCGCCATTTTTAAAACAGCTATATGTAAACACACAGATTATAGCCTCTATATTTACTCCAGAAACTAACTGTACAAACATGGAAAACAGTGATAGATGGGTCTCTAAACCTTTATGCTGAAGAGAAAATACAACGCAACTTTGAGGGGACCAAGCCAAACATGATTATGTTTATCTGCCCAGCTAGCAACACTGGACATCAACCACACAGCATAGGCTAATAACCTTTTTTTCATATACAGTTTACTTTCTATAACAGTTCTATCTAATAACATATTAAACAGTACTGTTAGACAGATCGCTAACTAATAAACAGAGAATGCGAGCATTGTTTACTCTGGCGTTCTCAGCGCCACCAAAATAAAGGTCCATCGCGCCATCAAAATAAAAGTCACCGTGCTTGCGTCACTCGCTTACCCCTCCTACCAGTTCCTATGGCCACTTGGCCAGTGCGAACGCAAACAGCAAAATCGAGTTTGGGGGAGAGTAGTTCATAGAACTGTTTAGAAGTGGACAGTTCCTATAACTAAGTTCCTGTAACTACTTGGGGTCAAGTCAAGTCAAGTCATCTTCATTTATATAGCGCTTTTAACAATGTAGATTGTTTCAAAGCAGCTTTACAGAGATAAGCGTATAATTTAAGGTAACAGAGATCGTTTTGGCTTTATAGCGGTTCTTTAATAAAGTTATTTTCCAGCTAAAGTTAGTTTTGATTGATTTGCTTCAGTCGCAACGATCATTTGTTATTAAATTAGGGGCCGCTAAGACGACACCATTCTCTCTACACAGACTTTAAATGCGAACCTGTGAGAAACGCTGATGGCGTTCACATGCGCATTTAGAATTGGTTCTATAGTTATGTGCGTTTGAATATATGTGCGCAGGTTTGGAATTCCCTACAAGCCAAGCCTAAACAAGGTACTTGTCTTTCCTTATAAATTTTGATAAAGAATTTTATTTTATTTTGTCACTTCGGGGTAGGAACGCGAAACGAATTTTCCCGACAATGCCTTATCTGTAGAGTGGTAACGGGATCCTCCATAGGGAGAGACTAGTTGGCACTTCAGCACTGCGTTGTCATCGGGTCCAGGCGAAACAGCTAATATAGGGAGCCCTTACTTGCACATTATTATAATAATAAAGGTTAACAGAGCACAAACTATTAGCCTAAATTCAGTTGCTATTAATTTTTTTATATAATAACACTAACAAATTGCATGCAAACATAGCTTCACATAAGGCAGTTTTTGCATTATGCAATTTTACTCCAATTCGTTGTTGAAATAATCATTTTCACGACAGATTTTAAACACATTAAATAATCAAGACATCACCAACAGGTCAAGTGAAATATAATGAACATATAGGCTAATATAGTTCATATATTTAGTGAAATAGTTATTTCTCTAGCTGACTAACCAGCTGTGGACACTAGGGCTGTCACTTTTGAGAAAAAAACAAATTCGAACGGATATCAAATATCAAGCAATGTATTCGAATATATTAGAATATCTACGAGTAAAATGAAGTTAACGAACAACCTCGATCCATCAGGAAACGCCACATGGTCGCTGAATTTCACTGCGCTTCATGAAGAGTTTTTCTTTTGCGTGAAAAAGCCGTTCGTCGGAGATGTGTTAAAAGATAGCGGAGTGCATTCATGATTAGGCTACCGGTATAATAATCCTCCTGGCGCCAGTTCTGAGTGAGTAATTTACTCTTACCTTTGTTCTTTGATTAACAATGACACTTTAAGACCAGCCGCTGCTGACAGAGACACGATCTGACACGCGTCCCATTTTCTCACAAATCTCTACATTCGTTTAAGACTTTATTTAAATAATTTATGACTGCTCTTATGAGGACACTCGACAAAACGGACTTTTGGCATAATGTGTGTTATGTTTGTTCAAGCCCAAAAGAGAACTCGATACTGACACGCGTCTTTTCTGTGGGTCGTGTGTGTGTGTAATAGGCAGGAATTACAGAGCGGTCTCTTTAGTCTTGTCGTTATCTTCCATTTTCAAAACAAGCTGGCTATTATTCTCTTGATTTGGTCATGGGCCTAAGCTAACGTTACAATATGTTTAGAGCAGCCGCTACTGGATGAGATGGCAAACAATAAAATAAAAAGCAAATGGTCTAATCATAGACTAAAAAATGCGCAAAACATGGCACTTTAAAAACTGGATAGTTTATTTATAGTACGATTTCGGATATTTCACGTCATGTTCGAATGCATATTCAAATATCGAATAAAAAGTGACAGCCCTAGAGGACACTGAATAACTTGCCTGAGGTAAATGTAATGCTACATGGGATATTGTTTACAAGCGGTTTACCTAATGTCTTTCCACTGTTGAAACACTGATTGAGTGATTACATGAGATATAATACATTTCAGTAAGTTGTACTTTATCTTACAACATACCTTCTGCTGCTTAAACTAAGACGCCTATAAAATGATCTGTCACGCCACATTAAAGAGCGTTAAAATGGCATTTATTGTTTGAATTTCGTGATAAAATGGACATAAAAATAACACTTATCGAAAGTGACAAAACACGGAGCTTATTGTGATTATTGGTGGTGGTTAATGGTGATTAGGCTACAACGCTATTAGTCTTGTACACAAGACACGAAAATTCACGGAACGAATACGTGTACCGTTACACTCCTAATTACTATATAATCAAATGTCAAGTACTTTTCTTTTTTTTTTTTTTTTTTACATAAGATTAAAGGTCAACCTCTTTTTACCTCAACAATGGGATTGTTTGTTGTGCATCACAGTTTTTTGGTTCAGTTTGAAAATCATTACACCCCTAATGAAAAATGCTGTGAGATATATAGCTCAGAAAAACCATACACAACCAGTAAACCCTTAGACACCGGACTGGTCACATCACTCACCCTGTTTGGCCTTGTATCCCAGTCTGCGGGCTTTATCGGGTCTGGTGGGTCTCGGAGCCCGGTGAAGGGAGGACAGCTGACGGTACTGCCAGCACCGCACACGGAGCAGAAACCTCATCACATCCGACTGCTTCTTCCTCCATAGCTCCTGCATGTACTTGTACGCTCCCATGATGTCTCACCTGTGACACCAAAAATTAGACTAATGTCAAGAAAACTCTTAATTAATGAAAAATACATCTACCAATTTACATATGCTGATAGCTTGGATATGTTGTTTTTTCATAAGTTGACAATGCTCCTAAAACTTTTACAAACACCATTTTACGCACGTGTGCACATTGTTTATAAGCTTATTGAGACTACATGAGCACTTACATTTTGAATAGTACATCACAAGCAGCCTTATACAGCCAGACACACTTTAAAGGAGAACTCCGGTCAATTCTAACATTGAACTCATTTTTTTGTAAATTTGGAGTACTGTCAGTACAGAGAACAAAGACAAAAATCGGTGTTGCCTACACCGTGTTATCCTCTTTTTAAAATTTGCACCCTGTTGACTTAAATGGGGCAAGTTTTAAACCTGCTTTTAGCCTCTTAACATCCTTGATGTGTCATTACAAGTGCACAGCCAATGTGAGTGATTCCTTCAGAGTGAACACGGTGAATCTGACTACAGTAGAAGTTAATTCGGCCAGCGCTCATACCTGTATTTATTTCCTGTTTTCGGTCGAGTTCTCCACTGTTGCTTAATTACCTATGATCACGCGCGTGAACTCGACAATCGACCACTATGGACTTCGACCGAAAACAGGAAATAAATACAGGTATGTGCGCTGGCCGAATTAACTTCATTTTTATTCATATCTTTCACATCTACTGCAGTCAGATTCACCGTGTTCACTCTGAAGGAATCACTAACATTGGCTGTGCACTTGTAATGACACATCAAGGATGTTAAGAGGCTAAAAGCAGGTTTAAAACTTGCCCCATTTAAGTCAACAGGGTGCAAATTTTAAAAAGAGGATAACACGGAGTAGGCAACACCGATTTTTGTCGTTGTTCTCTGTACTGACAGCACTCCAAATTTACAAAAAAATTTAAGTCCTTTAACTTGAATGTTGTGCTATATAGCTTGGCATTTTCAACCATAATAGGACGAGTCAGATATCTATTGAGCAGGTCACATATCAACTTATCAGGAGTAACACAAAATGATCGTATATTTAATATCTAAAGCAGTTGCTTTAAGGGAGAATTATGTAATAACCCATTGTAAAATATACCCATTAGCAGTGTCTGTTGTGGACGGCTTTGGCATGGCGACTGATACATGCAGTCATGTGAAAACAATTCAACTTTCAAGTCACAGACAACGATTTTAGTAATCTTTTAAAATGCAATGCAAGAAAATTACATTTGACATAATATAATAGGTTTAATTCAGTTCTGACTGAAAATTAAAAAAACGTGCAAACTCCGGCATTACATTAGCTACCCTACTCTTCACAATATAGCGTTAAAATTATGTACATCATCATTATGGGAGAAAAATAATGGTTACATAGCACAGCTAAGATATTCCGCATTAAATACATTAATTGTGTGATTTGGATGTCATTAAATACATTGAGATATTTGATGGATTCTAAGTGCAGAAAAATGAGAAAGTCTCGCTTACTTGATGGCGTACTAACCGGAAAGAGAGAGAAAATTTACCCATAATGCTTTATTAGACTTTATCTTGCGAATTTCCGGTTCCGTTGCTAAATAGTTCTGGGAAATGTAGTCTGTTTTTTAAGAATTATATTTTATAAATCACAACCAAATGTATTTAACCGATTAGATACACTGCGCTGAAACATTGTTATAACACATTTATTCTTAATCTCAAGTAATTTTTTTTTTTTTTTTTTGCCACCGTTCTCTTGTCAGCAATGGTGAAGGTTCAGACCACAGAGTGTTAAAAAAAGGTTCAGACCCAGAGCAAAAAGAGGCAAACGACTCCCGGAAGTAACGTAGTGATGATATTAAAAGTCTTATATTCACATTCATCTGATTTAACACTGATCGATTTCTTTGATCATATGTTTATTGTCAAGCAATCCGCGTAAGGTGAGTTATTGTTTATCAGTCTAGTAACTGTCATGAATGAATGCATGTCTGGTCTCAAGTTAAGACAACTGGTTAATGCCTTTCCTTTGACAATCATTATATAACAAACACTAAACTGAGCAGTATGTTTATTTTATTTAAGCTACGGAATATTTAATTTAAGTTTAAATACATATTATTGTCATATACTTTTTGCATTGAAATCTAAAAAAATAATAATTTGAAACATTTAAAATAAAGAAACGATTGCATCGAGGTCACTAATCAGGTGTAAAAGTACATGTGTTCCTTAGAACCTAATGCGAATTTCCTGCTTCCATTGCTCAAACATGCTAGGCAACATGAGCATCAGGATTTGTTCATTCATAAAAAAAAAAAAAAAAAAAAAAAATATATATATATATATATATATATATATATATATATATATATATATATATATATATATATAAAGCATATGCAAATAATTAATATATGTTTTTCCAGTTTAAATAGTCAAATTGTTATTTATATACAAAAAATTGTAATGTGGAATTAATAAAAAATTATACTAAATGAGGAAAAAAACAAGAAAACTACAAGCATTTTTGCCTATTTTCACATTCACCTGTCATGCTTTTTACACTGCTGCCCTGCTGGTGGTTCTGGTTGTGTTGTTTGTTTGTGTGTTTCAGGTCAGGTAACTATGGGTAAGGGTTGTAAGGTTGTGGTTTGTGGTATGGCATCAGTGGGGAAAACAGCCATCCTGGAGCAGTTACTGTATGGCTCTCACACTGCAGGTATGTGTGATCCATCCATTCAAAAGTCATATCAAAAACGCCTCCTTTCATAGTTCCCATGACTCCAAAATTCACAGTGTTCATGGCAGCTGCAGCTCATCAGCTTGATGGGAAAACAGACACTCTAGCAAAGGGTATCGGTAACGTACATGAATGTGACTTGAATCAGATAAAAATTGGATTTCAAATGGATATTTACAGTAAAGACATCATAATTAACAGTAACTTAGATATATAAAAAATCAACATGCTCTTTGTGAAGTCTGAACGCAGAGCAGAAGCTATTTTAAATTTATCTCTGTGGCAGAATCTTACTAATTTATAGACAGAACCAAGCTAACTGAGTATTATAGACAGTTACAAAAAAATATGGGTAATAAAATATTGTCCGCCTTTGGCTTGCTCAGTTGGGACTTAATAAAACAGCACAAACATTCCCAAATATTATCGATTTGACTCCAACGATACTTGGCAGAGAACGATCTTGGTAGAGAACTGAATTGAGCTGATTAATGACACTATTGTCTTTACAGCTGAAATTGAAGTCATTTCATTATTGATGAATTTTGCAACATTAAAACTGTAATTTAGTGAATAATTCATTTATTTGTTTGTTTGTTTTTGGTTAGTAATAAATTCTTTAATTTACACTTCATAAATAGACCAACTGCATATATTAAACTATAGCCTACATTGTATTTTTAACATATGCATGGGTTGCAGTGGAATTTAGTTAAAAAAAAAAAATAGTTTATCATTTTTGTTTAAAAATAACATAATTTATATAAAACATTTGTTTTTTTCTGCAGGACACTAGTGCGTAAGGGTTGAGAGTTTACTATAATAGTTTGAAGTAAACAAAGAGATTCATTCCTATATGCTGTCATTTTAATTAAAGGGATAGTTCACCCAAAATTAAAATACTGTCATCATTTACTCACCCTCAAGTTGTTCCAAACCTATATGAATTTTTTTCTGTTGAACACAAAAGAAGATATTTTGAAGAATGTCGGTAACTAAACAGTTGATGGGCGACATTGACTTCCATAGTATGGGCAACAAAAAAAAAAAAAAAAAAAAAAAATATTATGGAAGTCAGTGGACTACCAATCAACTGTTTGGTTACCCATATTCTTCAAATTATGTTTTTTTGTGTTCAGCAGAAGAAATAAATTCATATAGGTTTGGAACAACTTGAGGGTGAGTAAATTATGACAATATTTTCATTCTGGGGTGAACTATCCCTTTAACATTATAAGTGAACCTCAAGGAACATATTAAAATAATAAAAAAAATCATGTCATGACCTCTTTGAATTGTCTGAAATGTATGAATCATGCATCAATGATCCTGGGTTGTGAGTCATTCATGAAAGAATGAATAGTGTATGAAGATGCATATAAGTAGACAATTAAATGAAACATGACTGTCCTGTTTCAGGTGCAGAAACAAACGACACTCAGGAGGATATATATGTGGCATCTGTCGAGACGGACCGTGGTGTGAGAGAGCAGTTACGTCTCTATGACACAAGAGGGCTCCGTGAGGGTCTGGATTTACCCAAACACTTCTTCTCAGTGGCTGATGGCTTCGTGCTGGTCTATAGTGTGGACAGTCTGGAGTCCTTCAAAAAAGTTGAGCTCTTGAAGAAGGAGATAGACAAGTCCAGAGACAAAAAAGAGGCATGAAAAGATTTAAAAATGTCTTATTGACATTAAAAATGTCTTATTTTATATTATATAAATGTAGAATATATACAGTGAGGAAAATAAGTATTTGAACACCCTGCTATTTTGCAAGTTCTCCCACTTAGAAATCATGGAGGGGTCTGAAATTGTCATCATAGGTGCATGTCCACTGTGAGAGACATAATCTAAAAAATTAATCCAGAAATCACAATATATGATTTTTTAACTATTTATTTGTATGATACAGCTGCAAATAAGTATTTGAACACCTGAGAAAATCAATGTTAATATTTGGTACAGTAGCCTTTGTTTGCAATTACAGAGGTCAAACGTTTCCTGTAGTTTTTCAGCAGGTTTGCACACACTGCAGGAGGGATTTTGGCCCACTCCTCCACACAGATCTTCTCTAGATCAGTCAGGTTTCTGGGCTGTCGCTGAGAAACACGGAGTTTGAGCTCCCTCCAAAGATTCTCTATTGGGTTTAGGTCTGGAGACTGGCTAGGCCACGCCAGAACCTTGATATGCTTCTTACAGAGCCACTCGTTGGTTATCCTGGCTGTGTGCTTCGGGTCATTGTCATGTTGGAAGACCCAGCCTCGACCCATCTTCAATGCTCTAACTGAGGGAAGGAGGTTGTTCCCCAAAATCTCGCAATACATGGCCCCGGTCATCCTCTCCTTAATACAGTGCAGTCGCCCTGTCCCATGTGCAGAAAAACACCCCCAAAGCATGATGCTACCACCCCCATGCTTCACAGTAGGGATGGTGTTCTTGGGATGGTACTCATCATTCTTCTTCCTCCAAACACGTTTAGTGGAATTATGACCAAAAAGTTCTATTTTGGTCTCATCTGACCACATGACTTTCTCCCATGACTCCTCTGGATCATCCAAATGGTCATTGGCAAACTTAAGACGGGCCTTGACATGTGCTGGTTTAAGCAGGGGAACCTTCCGTGCCATGCATGATTTCAAACCATGACGTCTTAGTGTATTACCAACAGTAACCTTGGAAACGGTGGTCCCAGCTCTTTTCAGGTCATTGACCAGCTCCTCCCGTGTAGTTCTGGGCTGATTTCACCTTTCTTAGGATCATTGAGACCCCACGAGGTGAGATCTTGCATGGAGCCCCAGTCCAAGGGAGATTGACAGTCATGTTTAGCTTCTTCCATTTTCTAATGATTGCTCCAACAGTGGACCTTTTTTCACCAAGCTGCTTGGCAATTTCCCCGTAGCCCTTTCCAGCCTTGTGGAGGTGTACAATTTTGTCTCTAGTGTCTTTGGACAGCTCTTTGGTCTTGGCCATGTTAGTAGTTGGATTCTTACTGATTGTATGGGGTGGACAGGTGTCTTTATGCAGCTAACGACCTCAAACAGGTGCATCTAATTTAGGATAATAAATGGAGTGGAGGTGGACATTTTAAAGGCAGACTAACAGGTCTTTGAGGGTCAGAATTCTAGCTGATAGACAGGTGTTTAAATACTTATTTGCAGCTGTATCATACAAATAAATAGTTAAAAAATCATATATTGTGATTTCTGGATTTTTTTTTTTAGATTATGTCTCTCACAGTGGACATGCACCTACGATGACAATTTCAGACCCCTCCATGATTTCCAAGTGGGGGAACTTGCAAAATAGCAGGGTGTTCAAATACTTATTTTCCTCACTGTATGTGTGTGTATGTAACCTATAGGCCTACAACAACAATATCTAAGTTTGTGATTGGTTTATTTGATAAAAAAATACAGTAAAAACAATAATATTGTGAACTATTATTACAATTTAAATGAACTGTTTTATATTTGAATATATTATAAAATGTCATTTATTCCATTGATGGCAATGCTGAATTTTCAGTCTTCAGTGTCATGATCTTTTAGAAATCATTATAATTATGCTGATTTAGTGTTCAATTATTAAAGGGATAGTTCACCCAAAAATGTTGTCATCATTTACTTACCCTCAAGTTGTTCCAAACTTGTATGAGTTTCTTTCTTCTTTCTCTCTTTCAACTTGACAGTTGACGGTAGCCATTGACTTCCATGGTATTTCTTTCCTACTATGGAAAAGTCAATGGCTACTGTCACCTGTTTGATTACTGACATTCTTTAAATTATCTTATTTTGTGTTCATCAGAAGAAAGAAACTCATACAGGTTTGGAACAACTTGTAAATGATGACAAAATTATCATTTTGGGTGAACTAACCTTTTTACATTATAAATGGCTTTACTGTCACTTTTGATCAATCACTGAATAAAAATATTAAATTATATATATACACTCACCTAAAGGATTATTAGGAACACCTGTTCAATTTCTCATTAATGCAATTATCTAATCAACCAATCACATGGCAGTTGCTTCAATGCATTTAGGGGTGTGGTCCTGGTCAAGACAATCTCCTGAACTCCAAACTGAATGTCAGAATGGGAAAGAAAGATGATTAAAGCAATTTTGAGCGTGGCATGGTTGTTGGTGCCAGACGGTCTGAGTATTTCACAATCTGCTCAGTTACTGGGATTTTCACGCACAACCAATTCTAGGGTTTACAAAGAATGGTGTGAAAAGGGAAAAACATCCAGTATGCGGCAGTCCTGTGGGCAAAAATGCCTTGTTGATGCTAGAGGTCAGAGGAGAATGGGCCGACTGATTCAAGCTGATAGAAGAGCAACTTTGACTGAAATAACCAATCGTTACAACCGAGGTATGCAGCAAAGCATTTGTGAAGCCACAACACGTACAACCTTGAGGCGGATGGGCTACAACTGCAGAAGACCCCACCGGGTACCACTCATCTCCACTACAAATAGGAAAAAGAGGCTACAATTTGCACGAGCTCACCAAAATTGGACAGTTGAAGACTGGAAAAATGTTGCCTGGTCTGATGAGTCTCGATTTCTGTTGAGACATTCAGATGGTAGAGTCAGAATTTGGCGTAAACAGAATGAGAACATGGATCCATCATGCCTTAGTCATGCCACTGTGCAGGCTGGTGGTGGTGGTGTAATGGTGTGGGGGATGTTTTCTTGGCACACTTTAGGCCCCTTAGTGCCAATTGGGCATCGTTTAAATGCCACGGCCTACCTGAGCATTGTTTCTGACCATGTCCATCCCTTTATGACCACCATGTACCCATCCTCTGATGGCTATTTCCAGCAGGATAATGCACCATGTCACAAAGCTTGAATCATTTCAAATTGGTTTCTTGAACATGACAATGAGTTCACTGTACTAAAATGGCCCCCACAGTCACCAGATCTCAACCCAATAGAGCATCTTTGGGATGTGGTGGAACGGGAGCCTTGTGCCCTGGATGTGCATCCCACAAATCTCCATCAACTGCGAGATGCTATCCTATCAATATGGGCCAACATTTCTAAAGAATGCTTTCAGCACCTTGTTGAATCAATGCCACGTAGAATTAAGGCAGTTCTGAAGGTGAAAGGGGGTCAAACACAGTATTAGTATGGTGTTCCTAATAATCCTTTAGGTGAGTATGTATATATATATACAGACAGTACTGTGCAAAAGTCTTACGCACTTTAGTATTTTAACAAGAAAAAGTGGTTTTAAGCCAGTTATATATTTTGCTGTAGTGTGTTAGTAGGAAATGTCAAATATCAGTTTCGATGATGGTGAGATCAGATCTCTGTGTGGAGCATACCGGCTGTTGTCAGACTCCTTGGGCATACAAAAATATCACTGGATTATTACAATTAATGGCTAAAGGAATGTTTGGAAATGTAAAGTGATATTTCCTACTGACACACTACAGCAAAAAATACTGACTTAACCCTTTTTGGGGGTGAAAATACTAAATACGTGCCTAAGACTTTTACATATCTAATTTGTTTACACATCATTATTTTATTTACTTCAAGCTGATTTAAATTGGATTACAGTAATGAAAATCTAAGAAAACATTTGAAAAACTTGAGAATTACAAAAATACTCCAGTAATAAGAAAGATATATTTCTTTTAGTATGGTAATGATTTCCATGAAAATTATGTCCCAAAACAATTCTTTTGATTTTGGAGTAAAATAGAACCTGGGACTAAAATAGGACAATTTCATTTCATACCATCCTACACCCATGATAATGTGCTCTGATCTGGTGTAAGCTGTGAAGACGTTCTCACATTGACTGTATTTGCTTGTGCAGGTGATGGTGATCGTGTTGGGGAACAAGTCTGACCTGCGTGAGCATCGACAGGTGGATCAGGATGCTGCCCAGCATTGGGCACGTGGGGAGAAGGTCAAACTTTGGGAGGTGACCGTGACAGAGAGAAGCTCATTAATCGAACCCTTCACCAGCCTCACCAGCCGCCTCACACAGCCACAGAGCAAGTCTGCCTTCCCTCTGCCTGGACGCAAGAGCAAGGGAACCCCCTCCAACGACATCTGAACACCGCACAGTTTCAACACTATATTTGGTTGTCTATTCTTCGTTCAGGGTACTTAAGATGTTTAAGGGCTTCTAGAGAAAGAGCTTAGCTTGGACTAGATCCATTTACACATAAATGCACTATTTTTTAAGGTTATGTTTGTGCTCAGTGATGGGAAAAAGTTAGAACATAGATGCAGTGCACTCTATAGCGAACTGCTGCGTTAGTGTGCTTGGCTTACTATAGTCAGTCAATCAAGAGTTTTTTCGGACCATTAAGATTTTTTTTGGTTACACTTTACAATAAGGTTTGTTAAAACGAGTTAACTACATCAGTTATGAAATAACCATGAAAATAATTTCTAAAGCATTTATTAATCTTAGCTAATGTTAATCTCAATATTTATGATTAAAATCAAAAGTTGCATCTGTTAACATTAAAGAACCTGAGCTTAACATGAACTAACAATAAACATGTTAACAAAGATTAATAAGGACTGTAACAAATGTATTCAGCGCCGCCGCTCCCACCACGTGCTGTGTATAGGGCACCAAGTGCTGAGGGGCACCAAAAATAGCCTAATGAAAAAAAAAAAAAAAAATTTATAATGCCGATATTATTTCATTAGCCTATAGAAATATTATTAGGCACATTTTAGCCATGTATATGTAACAAAAAAGGGGGAACAAGATAATTTAGTTGCTCTAGCTCTAGTCTAGCTCCCCCGTTGGATGGTCCGTGCCGGTTGTTCGCGCAGGCGCCTTACGAACGTTTTTTTTGCTCGGGCTCGGGGGCATCATAAAGGAATTATGCTTAGGGCACCAAAATGGCTAGCAGCGGCACTGAATGTATTGCTTATTGTTAGTTAATATTAGTTAATGCATTAACTAACCTTAACTAATGGAACCTTATTGTGAAGTGTTAATGATTTTTTAAAAAGATTATTAGGAACTAAAACTGTAAAGCTAAAGATTTCATTCTCGTTAACGCAACTTCTCCAAATTTTTGACATTGAGGTTTTGTAATTATTCTCATTAACTCATAAATAAAACACTGTAATGCTTTTTGTTGTTGTTGAATCTGGCAGTACAGCAAATCCTACTATGATTATTTTTCATAAATGATGGGGCGGAATCTAACCTGGACATGAGAATCACCAGTTGCATTTATGCAAAATGGTATAATGGCATAGTATAAAGAAAATGGACCGTTTCACTGCTCCTTCCATGTCCTTCAGATGTGAACTTGAATTTCATTCAGCCATCAAGTGCTTTAAAATTAGTTAAAAATATGTAACATTAGGTTGTATATTTAAGTCATATAGTATGATATCTTCCAGTATTATTTCCAAATCTAACTATAATCTTAGCTTTAAAATCCCAAAGCGATGTATCTTATAATCATGTAGCTAGTGGGATGAAGTTGTGTAGGCTGTTAGTGTAGTCTATCGATTAGTGAAAATTTCCAGTGTTTATAACTCAAAAATTGTGAAATCCTTGTTTTAGCACATGTTCTAATTTATATAACAGATATTTTAAAAATACTTCAATTATGCACTATTAATGTTGTGATTCAACAAAATAAATATTTATTGACTGGCTTTTCTTCTGCCTGCCACTGTATTCCAGTTCATTTTAAAAATGTGCACATCAATAAAGTTGCTTTAACAGCAACCTGTAAGCTCTTGTAATACAATGAGAATGAGACTTCACAATGCAGAAAAGTCTTAATCATATATATATATATATATATATATATATATATATATATATATATATATATATATATATATATATATATATATATATATATACATACACACCTTTGATTTTGGAGTGAAACATGCTCTAGAGATGCTCTTGGCAGTCTTTGTGACATTTCCCCTGTACTAGAAATATAAAATCAGTGTTTCCACCTGAATTATTGCATTGTTGTTGGCATGAAAGATACTGCACGACAGTGTACACCAACTTCAACTTTAATATTGGTGGGGAAAATACATACATGGAACAATCTTGCTAAAGGCTCATGCCATGACTTCATTTGACAAGAATGACGAAGCTCCAAAAAAGATCAATTTACAACAAGGTGGCAAAGAAAACACACATTAAGATCCATTTTTGTCAAATCATGATGCTACTTGAGCCAAGGGAAACAAACAACAAACAAACAAAAAAAAGCTGGGAAAGACAAAATAATTGAAATGGGAATTTAAATTCCATCATAAAATCCACCCTGTATCTCTACCCTATGAATCCCCATTCCTCCCCCATCCCCCCCACAGATGTCTGACAGGCATTGCTCTGCAGTCAGAGGAAATTATGTGGCGTAGCGTTTGGTCCACTGTTTGGCTATCCTGTCGTGCTCTGGTCTGTTGGTTGTGTACTGCGTGGCGATGCTTCCTACCAGAGGATCAGCTGTAGAAGAACAGTCACATGTTTCTTCAGGTTAAAAACAATCATTGGCTTAGTTTCAAAACCTAGTGAGCTATATCTACAATCTATATAGGCAGATTTCTAAGGTAGTATCTAAATCAAAAGGGAACCTCAAGCAACTGAACTGAAGTCCTTTGAACACCTCATTAGTGGTCAAAAGTGATGTCAGGTGGGGATTTTGATTTTAATGACCCTACATGTTCGATTAAACCAGTGGTTCTCAACCTCTCCTGCAGGGACCCCCTGACAGGCCATGTTTCTGTTTTAACCCTGAAATGGCACACCTGATTCAAATAATTAAAGGCTTAATGAGTAGTTGACTAATTGATTAATTGACTAAGTCCTACTCTTCCTACTCTAATAACTACTCATTAATTGAGTCAGGTGTGCCATTTCAGGGTTAAAACAGAAACATGGCCTGTCAGGGGGTCCCTGCAGGAGAGGAACCACTGGATTAAACCATCAAAATATGAGGAAAATATTTGTATTTTTTTAATATTTTAAATATGAGGGAAGAACAAAACACTACACTTGGTTAAGATATTTATCTGACAATTATTTGGCAAAAAAAAAGTAAAAAAACTGATACCAGTTTTATTTACTATGCAAAAAATAACTAAAAAAAAATGCATCGAAAAACAAAAAGCTTACAAGAAAAAACATGCATTGAATACAACAATTATATATTAAAATGTAGTTGATTCTCTCGTTTTTGCATGTGTTCATCTCTTGTATGACAGCCTGGCCAAAAATTATGTCCGCATAATTTATCATCACAAATAAAAGAATTGACTCCAAGCACAACTACACAATATGCTTTTGAAATCTTAAACAAATTGTTAATAATATTTGAGTAAAGGGTAAAAATCCTAGGCCGGACATCACTTTTGATGTTGTTTAGGGAAATTTATTTGTTCTTTAATTGCTCTATTACAGGCTAAACTGCCCTTAACCAAAAAATATGGGTATCCATTTGAAATGAGGCAACCACTGAAATTGCTCATGATCCAAATATAGATGCTACACACATGTAGCATGAGCAGTTGTTTTTGCAAAAACAGAATGGTCTGACTTTAGATTTGTGAAATTTTGCTACATACACTTCGCTTAAAGGGATAGTTCACTTTGAAATTAATTTTTGATATGTTTTAGCTTACCTCAAGGGCATCCAAGATGTAGGTGTCTTTGTTTCCTCAGTAGTTTCAATTTTGATATTTTTAGGTCAAACCGTTCTTGTCTGTCAGTCATATAATGCAGGTCGATGGTCACTGTTTCAAAACACAAGCACAGAGTCCAAATTAAAACAATTCCCCATCGTCCAAATGAAACAATTCCCCATCATAAGTACACATTGATGGCCTAAGACACGAAACGAGCGGTTTGTGTGAGAAAACGAACAGTATTTATATTGTTGTTATCTCTTGAAAACAGCACACGTCCAAATGATCTGACGGCGCGGGCGGGTATAGATATATACATAGATGTCGCCTTGGCTACTGCAGTTCATTGGAACGAAACCGTAGCCAAGCGACATCTAGTGTATATATCTATACCCGCCCGCGGGCGGGTATAGATGTATACACTAGATGTCGCCTTCGCTACTGCAGTTCATTGGAACGAAACCGTAGCCAAGGCGACATCTATGTATATATCTATACCCGCCCGCGCCGTCAGATCATTTGGACGTGTGCTGTTTTCAAGAGATAACAACAATATAAATACTGTTCGTTTTCTCACACAAACCGCTCGTTTCGTGTCTTAGGCCATCAATGTGTACTTATGATGGGGAATTGTTTCATTTGGACGATGGGGAATTGTTTTAATTTGGACTTTGTGCATGCTCTTTGAGACAGTGACCATAGACCTGCATTATATGACTGACAGACAAGAACGGTTTGACCTAAAAATATCAAAATTGAAACTACTGCGGAAACAAAGACACCTACATCTTGGATGCCCTTGAGGTAAGCTAAAACATATCAAAAATTAATTTCAAAGTGAACTATCCCTTTAAAGTGAACAAACAAAAACCAGACTGAATGAAAATGCAAATTCACTCTCCTCCAGTAGGTGGCACTTACGGAAGAGCAGAAATTGTGGAAGGAAGCATTGTGCTTATTAACAGGCATAAAAAATGGCCAAACGGCCAAAAAATTTATGCCGCCCTGCCCTGCCCCACAGTGTTCAGTGCTTAGGTTTCACTCTTGCTTTAGCAATTATCATGGCGTGGTGTGAAGATCCGTTCAATATTCCCCTCAATAGAGCTCAGTTGCTCATTCATTATTTGGATAATTGGTCAAAAAACTAATTCTGTTAAATCTGATTCTGTTGCACAGAACTGAATAAAGAATAATATATTATATTGGTTTTTAATATTAATATATTTCAGTCAATTTTTAGTGTTACTTTAAATAAAAGTGTGGTTATTTTTTTGCCTTGTATTTTTAAAAATTCAGTATTAAAATTATTGAATTTTAAAAAGTCTAAAAAAATTGTTTTTAAAAAAAAAAAAAAAAGAAGCAAATTTAAGATAATAAATACATTTTAAAAAGCATTTACGTTTTTTGTACGCAGTTTTATACATGAGCATTAAGCAACTGCATATATGCCCACACCTGTAACTGCCTTTTCTGTAGTCTAGGTCAAACAGGTGGAGCTCCAACATACTGACAAACACTGGAGCTTCAGCCCATGACCAGCAAATCAGCTCTTTCCAACCACTTCTTGTTAGACAAGTTAGAAGTGTTTCACATGGTTGTGTATCTTACCAGGGTTACAGTCTGTGAGTAGAGAGCAGATGGACAGCAGCACTTTGGAGATAGTGAGTGCTGGGCTCCAGTTGTCCTTCAGGATGTCCAGACAGATCACACCCTGACTGTTGATGTTGCAGTGGTAGATTCTCGTGCGAAACGTCACCTGAGAGATCAGAACAGGACAAGATTTGTTAAGAAATCCCCTTAATAAGTGACTCATCAAATAACTTAAATTGCTTGATTCATTTAGATTTATTTTATGATCTCTTTATGAACTTTCTATAGTGTCAAAGTTTATTATATCCTAATTTTTGTTTGAATGATGAATGAGAATCTTATGGCTTTGGAATGATAAGAGGGTGAGTAAATGACATAAAATACATTTATTTTTATTTTTGGGAGAACCATTCATTAATGTAGAGATACTAAGATAGTATTTGCAGTGAAATGTACAGGGGTTTGGTTACAGCAAAGTCGCTTTCAAGGAAAGTCTGTTCACTATCAGAAAAATGGAGCGCAACTGGAAGAAAACAAAACTAGAGGTATTTCGCATTTCATGGAAAGAGAGCTCGATTGCATACAGAGAGGCCTTAAAAGCTGCTAGATCTGCTTATTTTTCAACCCTATTATAAGAAAATAAACAAAACCCTAGGTATTTATTTGAAACAGTAGCTAAACTAATGAAAAATAAAGCTTCAAGCACCGAAGTTTCCAAGCAGCACAGCAGTAATGACTTTATGAACTTCTTCACTTACAAGATTGATAATATCAGGGAGAAAATTATAACTATGCAACCATCTACTACAGTATCGCATCAGGCAGTGCATTGTAGTGTCCCTAAGGAAAAATTTTATTCATTCATTGCTATAGAAGAGGAAGAATTCGTTAAACTCGTTAAATCATCTAAATCGACAACATGTATGTTAGACCCTATACCGACTAAGCTACTGAAAGAGATGCTTCCAGAGGTCATAGATCATCTTCTTAATATCATTAATTCATCTTTGTCATTAGGATACGTACCAAAAACTTTTAAGCTGGCTATGATTAAACCGCTTGTTAAAAAAACGCAACTTGATCGTACAGAATTAGTCAATTACAGGCCGATCTCGAATCTACCTTTTCTGTCAAAGATACTAGAAAAGGCAGTATCCTCACAACTATGTTCCTTTTTAGAAAGAAATGACATCTGTTAGGATTTTCAGTCAGGATTTAGACCGTACCATAGTACAGAGACTGCTCTCATTAGAGTTACAAATTATTTGCTCTTATCATTCGATCGTGGTTGTATCTCTCTATTAGTGTTACTCAATCTTAGTGCTGCATTTGATACTATTGACCACAACATTCTTTTAAATAGACTCAAATTATGTTGGCATCAGTGGAATTGCATTAGCATGGTTTAAATCATACTTATTTGACCGTTATCAGTTTGTAGCAGTAAATGAAGAGATGTCTCATCGATCACAAGTTCAGTATTGCGTACCACAAGGCTCAGTACTAGGGCCGTTGCTTTTCACTCTGTACATGCTACCCTTGGGAGATATCATTAGGAAGCATGGAATTAGTTTTCACTGTTATGCCGATGATACTCAGCTCTATATTTCTTCACGCCCTGACGAAACTTCACAAAATTAACGGAATGTATAGGTGAAAGATAGGTGATCTTTCATTTGAGAGTCACGTGTCTAGTATCTGTAAAACTGCATTTTTCCATCTTAAAAATATATCTAAATTACGTCATATGCTCTCATCGACAAATGCAGAACAATTAGTTCATGCATTCATGACATAAAGGCTAGATTATTGTAATGCTATTATGGGTGGTTGCCCTGCACGCTTAATAAACAAATTACAGCTGGTCCAAAACGCAGCACTGGCTCCCTATTAAACATCGTATAAATTTTTAAATATTGCTGATTATTAAATCAGTGAAAACTAGAGAAGCACTAAATGGTTTAGCGCCGCAGTACTTGAGCGAGCTCTTAACGCATTATAGTCCTTCACGTCTATTGCGATCTGAAAATTCCGGCCAGTTGATAATACCTAGAATATCAAAATCAACCGCTGGCGGTAGATCCTTTTCCTATTTAGCACCAAAACGTTGGAACAGTCATCCTAACATTGCCCAGGAAGCAGACACACTCTGTCAGTTCAAAGCTAGACTAAAAACACATCTCTTTGACCTAGCATACACAATAACACATTATAGACTTTTATAATTCAATGTTAGGCTGCATAGATTAGGTCAGCCAGAATCGGGAACACTTCCCATAAATCTTGATGTACTCGTTACATCATAATAAGAATGGCGTCTATGCTAATATTAGTCTCTGTGTTTATCCCAAGGTTTACCGCAGTCCACCGGATCCAGGCTGTATCCAGATCTGATGAAGGACCTGCGCCTGGACGCGATGACAGCGCAGTCCTGAAATGTCAGTTAGGCTCTTCCCTGTGAAGGCCGGCCTCCCTCCCCTCCCTTTACCTATCTACAGATAAAGCGTTGTCGGGATAATTCCGGTTCGCGTGGCTACGTGGAAGCGATACAAATTCTGTATTATTAATTTTAAGGCCAGACAAGTATTATGTTGAGGGTTGATTTGTAGGGAAGGACAACACACCTGCGCACATATATTCAAATGCACATACATAGACTGAACTCGTAATACGCATGTGCACGCCATCGGTGTTCTCACTGGTTCGCGTTTTTGAAGTTTGCGCAGAAAGAACTTAAGAGTTCTCTTACGAGAGTTCTCTCGTACTGCGTCTTAGCTAAGACGCTGCGGGAAAAGTCTCTTTTCACGAAATACTGAAGCAAAAAATTATCCTTAATTTTGTAATATTGTAAAACGCATTTGCAGCAGCATACAGCCATAGGCGAGATGGCTCGCTCGCTCATTAGCTGCTCTGCGGCAACTGCATAAGCCTATCGAGCGAGGGCTGACGCAACATCAGACCAATGAAGGCGCTTTGCGCCCTCCTTGCCACTTCCCGCCGGAACGGGCGTGGCCTAGCCCTATAAAGGTAGCTCGAAAAGGCTGACTCACTTGATTTTTCATCTCTTCAGCGAAGCTCACGCATCGCTGGATCACGAGAGAAGCAACGCGTCGTCTGAGAAGCACTTCAGCGGGACGAGCCACTTGAAGCCGCTGGCCAGCGCCGCCTTCCACTGCCGTACCTGCTGCGCATTCCGGCCCCTATATCCTTATATATTCTGTGTATAATGTGTATTGTATGTACCTTTTACACTAAAAGAGCCGGGCGTCTTTTTCAAGACGCCCCCCTTTCCTAGAGGATCTCGCAGCTCTCGCGCTCGCTGACGGCGACCACCCTCACTCTGAGCCGATTGCCTATGGTGACTCTGAGGACTCACCTGGCATCCTTCTCCGAGGCTGCTCCTCCTGGAAGCGGACGGTCGGGGTTAGTTTTTCTTTACGTTACAGGAAAAACTACCCTGCCTCTGCGCGTCATTCACCGGCGAAAGGAGAAAAGTGTGTTCGTAGTTACTGGCCTCTTTTCTCTTACATTTCCCAATTCCCTGTCGGCGACTGGAAATGTCATTTGCAGCAAGCGCACGCCTGCCAGCAAACGCAGAAGAATACATGTTGACGCTCAACGCATACCAAAAGCCTGTATCCCCCTGTGGCTCAGTGGTGGAATGATAGGTTTTTTGCATGGGAGACCGGAGTTCGTTTCCCGGTCTTGCGGCATATATTTATGGCGCCAATGCTCCGCTCTGTCAGTCCCCCGGGGGCGACTGCAGAGGTGCATTTTTAGTACCCGCAGTACCCGCTTGCCTGCAACCGAACACCGTTTCTACGGTTCCCGTGCGTCACTGGCGAAAAGAGAATGGAGTGTTTTAGCCCCGCTGAAACCGGGCGATATCCACTCTTCTCACATTCTGACACTTTCCAGGCGTCTGAAAATGTCAGTATTGCATGTTGTGCTACACACGCATGCCTGCAACAAATGCTAGTGTGGTTAATACTGAAAGCCTATGTGTCTTCCTCTGTGGTCCAGTGGTAGATTCATAGCCTTTGACGCAGTCGACCCGGGTTCGATTCCCAGGTCCGATGGCAGAAAAATCTATGCCGTCACATACAATTCGCTCTATCAGTCCCCTGAAAGGCGACTGCAGATGTGAATTTTTGCAGCCGACGAACACGTGGTACAACCCGTGCCCGCTTGTCTGCACACGAAAGCCGTTCTACGGCTACCTAGAAAAATCCCATTGGGATGTATTTCTGGTGTTCCGGCCACTGCCGATGGTGCTATATGTGTAGAGAAGATGCTCACTGTCTAGTGCCCATACCTACACACAAGCACAGCCCTTCATACAGGGCCCGCGCTCTTAGAATCGACTCAGGTCGATCGCGCTCACAACGTAGTAACGTGCCGCTGCTGGTGCCCACAAACACTATGTTCTGCATGCCTCATGGTTTTTCTATAAAAGAAGCCTGTCCGCATTTGCTCTGCTCAGGAGACAGTGCACTCAATGCAGTAAATGTGTCCGCTCTTCCGAGCCCACATTCACTCACAGACATTACATGTCCTACGGGACTCGCCCAGCCCTCCCTCACTCAGTTAAACACCGCGGCGAGGTCGAGTGCGTCTGAAAATGTCGATATTGCTTGTTATGCTACCCGCATGCTTGCAAAGAAATACTTGCGTTAACTGAAAGTCAATGTGTCTTCCACTGTGGTCCAGTGGTAGATTCTATGGCTTTCGCACGGGCGACCCGGGTTCGATTCCCAGGTCTGACGGCAAAAAGTTTTTATGCCGCCAAATACAAATCGCTCTGCCAGTGCCCTGAGAGGCGACTGCAGATATGTATTTTGCAGCCGACGACCACGTGGTACAACCCGTGCCTGTTTGCCTGCACACAAAAGCCGTTTTACGGCTACCCAGAAATATCCCATAGGGATGTATTTTCTGGTGTCCCGGCCACGGCCGATGGTGCTATAAATGTAGTGCTGATGCCCAGTGCCCATCGCTACACACAAGCACAGCCCCTCACACGGGGCTCGTGCCCATAAATTCGACTCAGGTCGATCGCGCACCCAACATAGTAAAATGTGCACATTCCCCAGTGCCACAAACACTATGTCACACGTGTCACGTGGTTTCTGTAAAACGAAACCTGTGCACGCTCGCTCTGCTCAGGCAGACAGCGTGTCAAAAGCAGTAAATGTGCCCGCTTACACCCACACTTACTCACAGACAACATGAGTCCCACAAGACTCGCTCAGCCCTCCCTCTCTCGGTTAAGCACCGTAGTGGGGTCGAGGACAAGCGCTCTGCCCGCTGTGATCAGCGCGCTCCCCGCCTCGAATGTCACAGGCATAACGCCTACGTTACAGCACACCGAAGCACCTCTGTCGCCCAGAGGTTTCGGAATGGGTGCTAGACATTATAAAGAGAGGCTACTCGCTACAGTTTTGTCGTCGCCCTCCCCGCTTCACAGCGCGCGTCGAAACTACGGTGAATTCAGAAGTAGCACACCTACTTCGTGCCGAAATATCAAAACTGATGAGCAAAGGGGCTATAGAGCCTGTATCTCAAGCTCAAAGCGAAGGGGGGCTATACAGCAGATACTGTCTGGCAAGAAAGACGGGGGTTTCAGACCCATACTGGATCTAAGACAACTGAACGAAGCACTAGCGAAACGCAGTTTCAGAATGCTTACAACCAGGAAAATCCTCGCGCATATTCGCAGAGGAGGCTGGTTCATGTCAATAGATCTGAAGGACGCGTATTTTCAAATACAGATAGCGTCATGTCACAGGCAATACTTGAGATTCGCCTTCGAGGGCCAGACATACCAGTATAACAGTCCTGCCGTTCGGCCTGTCCCTGGCGCCTCGTACATTTACGAGGTGCATGGACGCAGCACTCGCTCCTCTCAGACTCAGAGGCATGCGAGTGCTGAACTATTTGGACGACTGGCTGATTCTGGCTCAATCACGATCAGAGCTCGTGAAGCACAGGGCCATTTTACTCGATCACCTCGAGAAACTTGGTCTCAGAGTCAACTGGACGAAGAGTTCACTGGACCCCAGTCAAACGATCCCGTTTTTGGGTATAGTTCTGGACTCACAGTCTATGACGGCGCGGCAGTCCCGCTCAGGGAATTTCAGAAGATGCTAGGTCTCATGGCCTCAGCATCACCAGTTTTTCAGTTGGGCCTGCTCCGCATGTGCCCCTTGCAGTTCTGGCTGAAAGCGCGGGTACCGCGCAGAGCGTGGATATCCGGTCGGCTGCGTCTCAAGGTCAATCAGAGCTGTGTTACAGCTCTAAAACTTTGGACATCGAACGACTGGTGCCAATCAGGTGTAAGCCTGGGGACTTCCTCGAGAGTGAAAGGGGTGTCGACGGACGCCTCCACCTCGGGATGGGGAGCGCTGCTCGAGGGCAGACCGTTCTTTGGCCTGTGGTCAGAACGAACGCGCTTTCGTCCCCGAATCAAGGACCATCACGTCTTAGTCCGTTCGGACAACATGTCTGTGGTGTCCTACATAAATCACCAGGGCGGTCTCAGATCCCGAGACCTGTACAGGTTGGCGGAACGCCTCCTGGTTTGGGCTCAGCACAACTTGCGCTCGCTGAGAGCAGTTCATGTGCCTGGGCTACAGAATCTGGGTCCAGACAGACTGTCCAGAAACAACATTCCCACGAGCGAATGGTCTCTACACCCACAAAGTCCAGCTGCTGTGGGAGAGATTTGGCAGAGCGGAAGTGGACCTCTTTGCGTCCCACGAAAACGCTCACTACCCCGCGTTCTTTTCCAAGAACGAAAGTGCGCTGTCCCTAAGGTGGCCGCGCTGTCCGCTCTATGCTTTTCCCCCCCGTCTCCCTCCTTCCTCAGGTGATAGAACGGGTGAGGGAAACGAAATGCTCAGTGCTGCTTGTAGCACCACTTTGGAAGAACCAACCATGGTTTCCAGATTTGGTGCAGTTAGCAGACACTGCCCCGTGGCCGGTGCCGTTGAGGAGGGACCCCCTCTCGCAGGCCAGGGGCTCGATTTGGCACCCTCGACCAGAGTTGTGGTCCCTCCATGTGTGGGCACTCAACGGTTACCCGCTGATCTCTCAGTGGGAGTGCTAAATACTATCACTCAGGCTAGAGCTACGTCGACTCGACGGCTCTATGCTTCAAAGTGGTCGGTATTCTCCAGCTGGTGCACAGCTCGGGGATGTTCACCCCTCGATTGTGACTTGACGGAGGTTCTCTCCTTCCTACAGGAGCTGTTGGATAAGGGCAGAGCCCCCTCCACGCTCAAAGTTTATGTGGTGGCTATCGCAGCGCTCTCTGAAACAACGCTCGGTCAGTCAATAGCAAGGAACGATTTGGTCATCCGCTTCTTCAGGGGAGCTAGGAGGCTGAATCCTCCCAGACCTCCCTCAGTCCCTGTATGGGACCTCTCTACGGTTTTGGAGGCCATGAAAGGTTCCCCTTTCGAGCCCATCCAGACGATTGGCCTCAAGCATCTGTCATTTAAGACAGTGTTCTTGCTGGCTCTCGCTTCAGTGAAGCGCATAGGTGACCTGCACGCGCTCTCGGTGAGCCCGACGTGCTTGGAGTTTGGGCCTAATGACTCAGGAGTCATACTCAAACCTAGGCACGGTTATGTGCCAAAATCCCTCAACACACCGTTTCGGGCTCAGGTTATTTCCCTGTCTGCCCTGCCGGTGTCGGAAGAGGAAGGAGACTTAAGTTCTCTTTGCCCTGTTAGGGTTTTAAGAGCTTATGCGTCTCGCTCTGCTGTCTTCAGACAGACTGAGCAGCTGTTTGTCTCGTTCAGTGGACGTTCCAAGGGAATGGCTGTTTCGAAACAAAGCCTATCCAGATGGATAGTTGACGCCATAGCGTTAGCTTACACTTCCAGGGGTCTTCAGTGCCCACTGGGTGTCAGAGCGCACTCCACGAGAGGCATCGCCTCGTCGTGGGCCTGGTCTAGTGGGATATCCTTACAGGATATATGTATGGCGGCAGGTTGGGCCTCGCCGTCTACATTTATCAGGTTTTATAACCTAGAGGTTCCCGCCTTACAGGCTAAGCTGTTGTCGGTGTAGCTGAATCAGTAGTCTGATTGGAACACTGAGATCGCAAGCGCAGCGCGCTGCCTACTGTCATATGGGCAGTATTGCGTAAGACCCACATGCCTTGACTAGAGCTGAAACAACTAATCGATTTAATCGATTAAAATCGATTATTAAAATAGTTGTCAACTAATTTAGTCATCGATTAGTTGCTAAATAACTTTTATTTGCCGTAAGCGGCTCATTTCGTGCATATTTTAAATCTGCGGTGACCAAAGTGTGGCAGTAATGAGCCACCGGAGGTTTTACTCAGCCAGTACAGCAGGAGAAGTAGCGAATAGCCAATAGCTGGCCTTGTTTTATGTCACATGCTTCCCGCACAGCGTGTGCAGCATTCAGCGAGATGGCGGAGGCAGACGGCAGTGGAGCTCGAGAAAGAAAAAGAAAAAAGCGGAAGATAAAACTAATCGAACGAAGCAGCATTCGGCAGTTTAGGATATCGCACAAGATTTGTCAACAAAGAAAACATTTCATCACTGGAGAGTTTTTTTTTCGACGCCATCGTATCAATTGATTTTGATTAATATGCGCGAGGGAGAGAGAGACCAAGACAGAGCTCGGGTGAGTGCGCGCGCGCAGCCGGGGCTCTCTCTCTGCTCGTTCTTATGCCCTGTCAAGCTGACAGGACTTAAAAACACATGCAAATGATACACTTTGTTTCACTCTATGATGGTTAAACTCTGCAATTAATTGTTTTTTTCTCGGAACTAATGTTTTGTTAGGAACGAAAGTTTACATCGTATGTTTCTCCGGAATCAGCGCGAAGGACGTCTATATTCCGATTGGTTGCTGGCGTTTGCCGCTGAACCGCGTCATATCTTATTACCATAAAGTTGAGCTACTTTCAACTTTCTAATTGATTTCACAGCATAAGCTATAAAGCTGTTTCCCAAGTATAAGCTGTGTGTTTACAGGAAATAAATAAATAAATAAAACGCAATTTACTGCAACAGTATTCTGTTTTATTCTTATTCTTCGTGAAAATATGTTCTGCAAGATTCATTAATAAGCTTTGTTCGGGATGTTAAGCTACTTTAGGAGCCCAAAGGACTGCCATGGTGAAAACATTATTTGAAATCTCCTTGTGAAATTTGCTAGAGTACGTATGGGTCAGTGTTTTGATTGCAGAAGAGTTCGACAAAGGATTACTAACACATAATAAAACAACTCCAGGTATGTTTTTGATGAGGATATGACAATGACAATGCAAAATGGTTAAAATCTCTAAAAAGTCTATGTTGAATGTAGGGGTGACCCCAAATAGTCGAAGATTCGATGCTTCGATTGGAGGAGCCTGATTCGACTACCGATCTCATGGTCGAATCTTCGCAGAGGTGTTATGAAACGAGAATCATGCCACTTTGGCTATATGAGGGCGCTCAATGTCTGAAATCACATAGAACTACCGGTTTTCTGTCAATACGTTAATATTCAGCATATTTATGATAATGCTGTATATAAAAATGTGCAAAGAAATAAGCTTTTAATAAATATTTTTTAACGTGCGTGAATAAATCCAAACAATCCAACCCCGCGTCCGCGTGACAGATTTAACTTTCACTTTCAATCCGTAACCGACAGAGGAGCGTCTTGGTCTCAAGGATTTAAATCTTTAAAATAACAATGTCTGGGATAAGAAAATATAAAGTGTGGATGTACACCGTCAGAAAGGATATTCTCCCAGGCTGGATTTAGCATCAGGAAAACCATGATCGCACTTCTGCCGGCAAACGTTAACAAGTTTCACGTTAGAATGTATTTTATCGGCGCGCACAATTTGAAAAGACTCCAACGGACACAGACAGAGTGAAAGATTGGATTTGTTCTCTCGATCCGGTAGGGTACAAGTGATTTCAAAACTTTTTAGCCGGTTCTAATTAGATTTTTGGATGCTGTCAGTGTGAACATTTTTAGCTAAAAAGACTGCCACTTCAGTTTAGCATTTTGTTTCTGCAGTTAAAAAGACAAAGTTGAAAATTCTGGCTACTATTGTTATTTTAATAGTTTCTTTATTTTTATTTTATTTATTGATCTGTCAGGGTTATCTAATCTAACTATTTGTGGCTTGTGTTTTGAATATGTTCCCCTGCACTTTAGGCATTTTGCACACATTTGCTCATCTTTGTGACTTGATTCTGATTTATTTCGTTTTGTATTTTTATTTATTAGAAAGGTATATTCTGTTCTAATTTAATTTAGTAAATTAATTGTTTATTTTTTCGGTTTATCGATGTTGTGGTGTATAGAGCCTGCTCGCACAGGTAGCCTAATTTAGCAGATTTAATTTGATTTGTATGTGAAATGCAAATCCTGTCTGTGGCCTTTCTGGAGTTATTTATGTTATTTCTTAGTTGTATTGATCCAAAATGTTTTTATTGATTTTCTTCTATATCTTTGTGTGATTTTCTGCACATCGCGGCTTCGAAATGTTAAAGCCCCGCCCCCAGCCCCACCCCCATACACATGATTCGACTATTAGTCGACTATAAGCAAGACATGACGATTCTGATTCGACTATGAAAATCCATAGTCGGGGACACCACTAGTTGAATGATAAAGACCCTTTGTTAATAATTTACTTGGGGGGGGGGGGGGGGGGGGGAAATGGGCAAAACTAAAATAGAAGTTAATAAACCGATTAATCGATTAATCGTAAAAATAATCGTCCGATTAATCGATTATCAAAATAATCGTTAGTTGCAGCCCTAGCCTTGACTATGTGATGTCATATTATTGCGTCTGCGGACGCTGCTATATATGGGGACGGAGGGTTCCCCCTCCTGTTCTAGGACTCTCTGTGAGTCCCTCTAGTGATTGTGCACTGTAAATCCTGGGCTTCGCTTCCAGGTTTATTGGTGTTTGATCCCTGCACGCACGGCGTTTTACATTGGGTTCCCGCAGCGTCTTAGCTAAGACGCAGTACGAGAGAACTCTCGTAAGAGAACGTACTCGGTTACTAACGTAACCTCGGTTCTCTCTAGAAGAGGGAACGAGTACTGCGTTCCTTGCCGTGCGTACGATTCACTCTGGTTCGCTTCGGCGATTAAATAAATCAAGTGAGTCAGCCTTTTCGAGCTACCTTTATAGGGCTAGGCCACGCCCGTTCCGGCGGGAAGTGGCAAGGAGGGCGCGAAGCGCCCTCATTGGTCTGATGTTGCATCAGCCCTCGCTCGATAGGCTTATGCAGTTGCTGCAGAGCAGCCAATGAGCGAGCGAGCCGTCTCGCCTATGGCTGTATGCTGCTGCAAATGCGCTTTACAATATTACAAAATTAAGGATAATTTTTTGCTTCAGTATTTCGTGAAAAGAGACTTTTCCCACAGCGTCTTAGCTAAGATGCAGTACTCGTTCCCTCTTCTAGAGAGAACCGAGGTTACGTTAGTAACCGAGTACGTTTTCTGTTAACTCTTCGGAGTCTTGGGCTATTTTGGCCGTTTTTGAGTACTTTTTATTTTTTTTATTTTGCGACATAAACAAATGTTTACCATACCAATGTTTGGTATTGTTTTTTTCAGCACAACATCACCTATATGAACAGACAATTATTTTTTCACTTTTATGTACTGTATCAACATACTGGACCCAAAATCACACAAAAAACACAAAATCCGAATAGAAAAATTATAGTTTTTTTACTACAAAAAACACAAACATGCTCAATGAAGCATTTTAAAAGGTTTAAAATGTAAACACAAGTTGTAAATGTCAACATATACAGGTAAAATTCAGATATAATCAAGCTATATACAAAAAAAATATGATTTACAAAAAAAAAGCGAGTGTAGCCATAGGCTTTTTTTTCTCTTTTTAGCTTTGCCACTTTTTAAAAGTTTATGCACACAATTATACAGAGAGCTATATTTAAGGCCTTGCATTCCCAGAGTATGAGGGTTCCCAATTAGTGCAAATACAACATAAAAAAGGTAAAATTGAGATAAAATCTAACTATATACAGCAAAAAGCAGGTGTGGCAATAGGCGTTTTTTTCTTTTCTTTTCTGCTTAGAAACTCTACAAAACACTTAATGAACAATTACACAGACAGCTACATTACAGGGCTTTCCTTCCTTGAGTAAGAGGGGTTCCTAAAAAGTGCAAATATACTATGCAAAAGGTAAAATAAACACAAAGTCAAACTATATATACAACTATTTACAACGAATATCAGGTGAGTTTTTTTTTTTTATCTGTGCCACTCCTCAAAACAGTTTCTGTCAACAATGAGACCCAAGACATTCGCTTCATTTTCCTTCCACAAAAAACTACCTAAACTACCTAAACTATCTACACTACTCCTAAACTACTCTCAAAATCTATTCAAACTTTTCCAAAAACTAGCAATAATATCTCTCTCTCTCTCTTTCTATATATATGTCTCTCTGTCTACTCCGTCAATCTCCCGACTCCCGCGGGCGCCTTTCAATTTCACTTCTTTGCTCAGTTAGCTCCTCCTCCACTCCCTAAAATGTGCAGCCTGAAGAGCAGAGTCAGCAGATTCACACATTTTTCTCCGTTTTGCTTTATGACAAAAACCGACGAAGTTATGAGAATAAATGCAACGCCTGTCGCATCCCATCTTGCGTTCCTTTACGAACGCGTCAATATTTTCAAAAAAAATTTATATAAAGTTTAAATTATCATATCTCCGTTTTTACTTGGTCTATCAACACAAAACAAAAAGTAAAATAGAGTTTCAAGCCAGCACTTTCGACAGAAGTGGACAGCAGCGCTCAACGTGACTTTGTTTTTATGCTTCGACGTCTTAAACTGGTCATGTGATTTGATCACGCCGGCGTGATCGGCGACTCGGAAGAGTTAAAACCGGTGTCGTGTTAGCGGCCCCTAAGTTAATAACTAATGATCGTTGCGACGGAAGTGAATCAATCAAACTAACTTTAGCTGGACAATAACTTTATTCTAGAGCTGCTATAAAGCTAAAACACTTAACTTTAATTTCCTATTATCAAATGTAAAGCTGCTTTGGAACAATCTACATTGTTAAAAGCGCTATATAAATGAAGATGACTTGATAGCTCATTAAATCCTAAACCAGAGGCTTTTCTTAAATAAAAAAAAAAAAAAAAGTTTGCACACTCCCTCACTTCCTTCCTCTTTACGGCCCCAGTTCCTGTCTGATATGTAAAATAGCTTTATTATCTATTTCACAATATCACAAACAATGAAATCAGGTGAACACTAAAAAGCAAGCAACTACATTTTTTTTTTTTTTTCAACATTCTTGTCAGCTCTTTTTAGTTGAATATGGCTGTCGGCCTGGTTTGAATTTCTAAATATGGTTCTGTTCATGCACAATTTGATAATGAAAGGTTATGTTGAATGCATTAACTGTCAGTTTGTGTTGTCTGTCACATCATTAAAATATGGCATGAGGCATGTGCCTCATAAGTTATTCTTTGCTGTCAAACTAATATAAGTGTTTTTCACCTCTCTCAGGTTATGAATAATGTTAGAAAACAGCAGTATGATGCAGTCAGAAAGTTAGACAATCCTCCTATAAAGTGTTAAGACGGGGAAAAAAAAAGAATCCGGGAAAAAAATGGAACCAGTGTTTTTTTTTTTACAAAACATCAATGCTACTGCCCTGGAATGTCAAACAGTTTCTGAGACTCATACAATCGGAATTTACAGTCAAAACTATCCGCCTAATAGTAACAATTCAATTCTTAAAAGACATGGGGGCAGGGCTGAGGGGCCTGATGATCATATTCTACAAACGCCCCTGAAATAAACTACCACTCAAAAGTTTGGGTCAGTAAGATTTTTTAAAACATAAAAAAAAGAAAAAAAAAAAAGAATAATTTATTTGATTAAAAATACAGAAAACCCTATTGCAAAATATAATTTAAAATAACAGTTTTCTATTTGAATACATTTTAAAATGCAATTTATTCCTGTGATGGAAAAGCTGAATTTTAATTTTGAGGAAACGAAAGTTCAAAAGAACACATTTACTTGAAATTGATTTTTTGAAGAGTGTAAATAAATATAATACATTGTTGCTAAATAAATGTATTAATTGATTTTTAAAAATGTTACTGATCCCAAACCATCCCAAACCATCCCAAACACTAACTGTGTGAACAGTCATTATGTTGTCAGATGTAAGTGTGCATTATTAATATTGATTTAATTGATGGTAACAAGGAGCTGGAGGAAGGCTCTGACCTTGGGTGGTTTGAAGGGGTAGTCTGGTGTGAAAGCGATGTCCAGGAAGAACACTCCTCCCTCATACACTGAACCTGGAGGACCCAGGATAGTGGACCTCCACTCATAAATGTTGTCTCCTTTAGGGCCGGCACTGAGAACAGAAGCAGAAAGGTTAATTTTCTCAAACAATAGCACAAAAGTGTGTTATATCTGCTGAATTTTAAGCAGCTTTGTCTAGAAATACATCAAAATAGTGCATGTAATCATTTATTTTTAACCACATGCAAGCTGTTTTCTGTGAATGTGCGAGAAGAACAGTGCAGCAAATTGAAAAACTATTTGTGCTACAAACCAGTGTGTTTATAATTAAGACAATACATTGAACTACTATGGTAAGAAATACCAGTTTGCAATATCAAGCAGTATAACAAGCGGTTTAGCACAGCTAAAAATATCTGGAAGCGGATGACACCGAAAGCCAGACACACCGAATTTACAAATATCTGCGCCCGCCATTACGTTAAAAATAAGGTAGATTCTTTAATCTTCGGTAGCGTGGCTAAAAGGTCAAATACAAACAAAAACAAGTCAAAATGCCAGACTTGGCAAGTATTCACAAAAACACACTGTTGGTAAATCTTAAAGAAATAGTTCATCCTTAAATGTTGTGTTTTTCTTAGTCTTGATTTCTCATAACTTGTGTGCTTTTCTCTGGGCATGTCGGAGTGAACTGCGGCGCTAATGGCGTTGAGTAGCCATGCACAGAAGACTGATTTTCAATAAATACATTACATTTCAGTTGCTTAATTACCAAACCCTATTGTATACCCCCAAAATATACGACATGATGAATCCGACCATTCTGTGATACTTCTGTGTCATTTTTTAAAAGCTTGATTCTGGTCGATATTCACTGCCATAGCGCAATAAACTATTGCGAGTGGGACTTTTTTTTTTATTAGCCTTTTCTGGTCCAAAAAAGGAAGAATGGCATACTGCATTATAAGGCTGCACAAATAAGAAATTAAACCGCTCACAATTTGGCAAAGGCTGCGATTATTTTATGCGCAGCTTGTCAGTGCAGCACGGCTCTGTCTGTGATCAGTAGTAAATGCTGATCCATCTGAAAGTCAGAGGGCGCTCTCACGCAGAAACTCCAAATATGCCCTGCAGAAGCAAGATAATGCACGTCATTCCTGGAAACCCCTATGGGCATCATACTATCTGTAGCTGAATAAATAGACGATTGAAACGATTTGATCGATTAAACATGACTAATAAACAAACGACTGCCTTATTCTGTGTAATCATCTGACAGAAGGATGCTCAACTGTCGTTATGAAGTGAGTTTGGAGTAAGAACATATTAAATGTTGTCTTTTTGTTGGACAAGAGGTTCATAAATGATGAAAGATGTTTGACACGTTGCTTTTCAAATGCACGTTATAAGCGACTCAAACTCACAGTGGTTTCAGATGGAGCAGCATTTACTACAGATCACAGAGCCGTTCTCCATTAACAAACTGCGATCGCAGTCATTGCAATTTCATAAATCGCACTAAGGCAAATCGGTTTAAGCATGATCATGTTATTCGCAAATAATCATGCAACCCTACTGCATTAGAATAATACCAGGTTGAGAAAATTATGACTTAATTTTCATTTTAGGGTGAACAACGTTGCCCTACATCAAATGGCAAACATAATGAGAGCGGAACGAAACTGCGCTACTCATTATTTTGTGCTTCACGGACCGTTTATCAGTTTGGACCAATGCCAGTGCAGCGTGAGCCGATCTTGATCAAGCAACACGGTTACTACACAACACTAATTGATCCAGTAAAGAAAGCATTTGAGCATTAATTCGCCACTGAAGTAATAACATCGCTACGAGATCTAGTGAGAAGCATTCAAATTTCTCCGTTATTAACGGATCAAACAGCACTGATGTGGAAACCAGTAGAAACATTGTGCCATGAATGAACTAGTTATAGGCTTTAAGTCCACAGATCAGCAACATTCACCATGGATTTAACCCTCTGAGGTCGGCAAACGCGCAGGCGTGTTTTGCTGGATTTTCTTCACATTGTAGCACAATAAACTTAAATTACTCCGTCATCTGTGGTCACACAGAAAAAAGAAATATGAAAAAGGAATCTGTGAGATGTCTACTTTTATATGTGTCCACTTACAATCAAATCAAAACATTGTGCTTTTGTAAAATAAAGAAAATAAACAGGGTGTGCTTTCTGCCTCTCTGTCACTGTGAACTTTTTTTTCTTGAGCACGCCTATAAACTGAAACAAAACTCAGCGAATACTTGTCACACATTTATGAGCCATATATCTTTATAAACATTTAAGTGTGTACTTTTAAATCATCAGATTCAAACTGAAAACAAATATTCTCTGTTTAAGTAATTTGAATAAAACCAACAAGATGTCCAGCTTATCAAACACTTGCTCATTTTTAATTTGACCACGCTCACGCGCTCAAAAGAGATTCACATGCAAATCTCCGCATGGAACACGAACGCGCTTGTTACCTCAAAAACAAAGCACCAAACTTCATCAGTCTGCTTTTCGTCGAGTTTGGAAGACACGCCTGAGATTACATTGGATTTACCTCAGAAGAAGAAGAAGAACACGATTTGAAGACAAGAAAGATGTAAGGTAAGAAATTCTTAATTATATTAGTTGAATATTATTGTTGCATAAACTTCACATTGCAGTTGAACTGTTGCTAGATATATGGTGAATATTGTAATATTTAAACCCGTGTTTACTGTTAAATACTGTTTGTGGATATCTGCTCAAACGTAGATATGTATAATATGGTAACCATGATGTTTCATATTTTGGAGCGCGCTGTGCGTTTGAATGTAACGTATTTTGGAGCACGCTGTGCGTTTGAATGTAACATATTTTGGAGCGCGCTCTGCGTTTGAATTTTTCATATTATATCATCATAACGAATGGAAACATTTGAAGTAACATGATAATCAATATTTTTTTTTTCTAGTAGTTGTTACTGAAGTGATCCGTTTGAAAGATTTATAGGCTGCTATAGGTTATTGTTATTATTATTATTATTATTATTATTTTGATGCAGCACTGCGCGTAGCCTAGCCTACAAGGCACAAGAAACCTGGTGTTCATTATATATTGTTGGAAACATTTGTGTGTGTATTCTGTGAATTTTAAAAAGCAATTTTAACCAAAAAAAAAAAAAAAAAACATTTTAACCGTACAGCCCTATAGTTTCTCTTGATATCAGCATGTTCACAGTTTTTATTTTGATTTTTTTTTATACAGGGACCAGATGCCACTGGTCCTGCTGACTTCAACATTCACATGAGTCTCTGTACATGAACATGGTAAAGTGAAAATCAAACACCTAGGAAATGAAAGGTATGTACAAAGTTTTTAGGAATGGCAGAAAGGGCTCTGTCTTTGGATCACTGTTTTCAATAGTGTGCTTTTTTGTCATTTGTTGTGTATCTTTGGATTATGTTGTGTTGTAAATAAATCTAAATCAAAAAGCCATTATTTTTTAAATCTCCTCATTCTTTGTGCAAGGTTGCTCAGAATGGCTGGGCCTGATAGCTCCTAATAGGGCCATTAGGGGTGGGTCTTTGTCTTTCTCAGGTGTGAAATCCATACATATTAATGATGTGTTTACGCCTCTTCGCATGAAGCTTTCTTACACAAAACACGTCTTACAAATTTTAAATCAATATATTGTCTTATCTGAATGAGCAGTCAGGATGATTTTCACATAGTTTTGGAGCAAATATTCTAGGCTACGTGATACAATTTTCAAAAGTCTCGTGAAGAAATAATCAGTATGGGTTTCATGGCCTTATTTCAGTGACAATTTTTTTTTGTATTTTCACAAACCACGCATAAATGTCATTATCTCAAAACTACAAACTTTTACATACATGCTGCTGATATATTATTGTAGCACAGTTTGTGCTAAATACAGTGTAATCAGACTTTAGCCATGAAAATGTCACAAGTAACAGAAATAAGCACAAATGTCAGAGTATGTCAGAACACCTCCAGGGCCAGAAAACACCCCAGACCCCAGAGGGTTAATGTAGTAACACTAACTATAACCTTGGAAGTTTGGCAGGAATAGTAAAATGCTTTCAAGTACGTCACACATCTTTTTCCAGCACTTCAAAACTCAAATATTATCATATTTAAATGTTATTTTTTAATGTGATGACCAAAACATTATTTGTTCATCCTTCAAATATACCCCTTTTATAAAACTAAACGTTTCAAGATGTAGGAAAACTCACACTTGTTTAAAAATATTTTTTCTTTTAATAAATAATTGTATTTTTTTAAATCAAGGAAATTTCTCTGGCATTTCTTTCTTTTTGCTGTATTGAAAACGTACCTAACCGTGACAACACTGTGTCGTATCGAACCGAACCATGAATTTAGTGAACCATTTTAATTATTACAGATGTTGATCTACCTCAAAGATTGCTTTGATTGTTCTACTTTTACATTGCACACATTTTGTAACATTTTATTAAGTTCAAGAGTGTCTTTAACACTTACTTTATTATCTTAATATAAGACAAAGATGATATGTGTGACTGCTAAAACTAATATAATTTGTTCAGTGGTTTGAATCAGTGGTATAAATTCAAACTTTTTTTTTAAAAAAAGGGTTATAAAAAATGTCAATAATTATCGATACCTAACGATATGAAACATATTGTGATACATTTTTTAGCTATATCGCACAGCCCTATGTATCAGTATATTGCACCCATGCATTAGGTATTAAGTTAAAACAGCCTAATATACCTGCTGCTGTCTGCCTGTGCCATTGATAATCAACAGTAATCTTATTTCATCACAGTAACCTTATTTCCAGCCAAATATACTTCATATATACTGTGAAGATAATTGCTCATAAGATTTTGGTCATATCGCCCACACCTATTCATGTTAAATAATCATGATTACAAAATGACCTATTTTTGGAAATTTTGGTCAACATAATGTGTGACCATAATGTGATTACAATTTTTTCCATAACCCAGCAGCCCTACTTTAATATGGTGTTCATCTGCATTGGATGAGGAATGCGTTTTTTCGGTTCCCGTACAAAGGCCATATTTGATTACATGCAAAGGCAATATATTTGTTTACAGGAATGAAGGAATTCTTTTAATAGCCATGCCAAGTGGTGTGGTTTCAGATCAAAGCTGTTACATAATATAGAATAAAGGCTATATCTTAAAGACAATCAAGCACAGAACCAGAGAAAGCTCCACTGACCATTTTACTTACAGTAACCGAAGGTGAATATTAACACCGGTGCAAGACAAGCTGAAAGAATATTTTTAAGGTTAAATTACAGATCTGAAACTTACAGCAGGAACTTCATTTACAGCTTGTATAAAAGTTGGCTAAACACACCTGCCCCTCTGTGTTTTCAGAGCAGTGCAAATAATCTGACCAAAATATATATCCTAAAAATAATCTGCAAGGCAAATTTAGGCAAGTTTAAGTTTACAAGTTTCAGCAACAAAACCAAAAAAAAAAAAAAAAGAAAAAAGAATGAATTAATACATTTAGCAAGAATGTATTAAACTGATCAAAACTGAATGTAAAACCATTTGTTACAAAAGATTCCAAAATGAAATTTTAAACTTTCTATTCATTAAAGAATCCTGAAAAAATGTATCACGGTTTCCACAAAAATACAAAGCAGCACAACGGTTTTCAACATTGATAAGAAATGTTTGAGCATCAAATCAGCATATTAGAATGATTTCTAAAGGATTGTGTGATATTTCACAATATTACTGTTTGTACAGCCTTGGTGAGCATAACAGGCTTCAAAACAAATCTCTCTATATATAAAACGTTTGAATGGTTGTGTATATTTTAGTGTTATACTGACCATCAACCACCTTCATCTGTAGATATGGGTACAAACCACATTGTTTGATCACTTGCTTATTGCGATGTTAATTACAAATTTATTTATTTAATATTAGTGTCATATATTAAATTGCCTCATCACATATTAAGCCTAGAACACACCAAGCTGACGCCGACGAACTAGCACTGATGAAAGCCGACTGTGTTGTCGCCTCTCGTCGAGGTAAAAAGCTGCACTTGAACACACCGAGGGAACTACTGCCAACTGTCAGCTAGAAAGCGCGTTCTGCGCCTGCGTATAAATGAGACAACTGTCTATTTCTGCAGATATATTTGTCTATATTCGTCATTCAAAAAGGGAAACCGACGCTGCCGGCTGCAGACACACAAACCGTAAACAAAGCAGTGCGTGCTTACCGTTTTGAATATCAATCCTGCTAAACACTTTCTTTATTCCACTCCTCTCGTGTTAATATTGAAATATTCGCCAAGGAACACTCTGGTAAGGTGACGTAACATTAGAACAGCCTTCTATCTGTACCGTTTTGACTTTGCTCGCTGTTTTGCTATTATTCTCGTGCACTGACTCGTTCACTTAAGCTGAACAACCAATCAGAGTTCCCTCTTTCACCGACGGCCCGACGCCGATTCAACATGTCGAATCGGCCGGAAAAAAGGCGACGAGGACCAATTTCAGCCGACGGTGCGGAACACACTGAGGAAACTTAGTCGGCCGACTCACAAAAACTGCCCGACGGCCGACCGTCGGCTTGGTGTGTTCCAGGCTTTACAAGCAAAAATCCTCAGAATTTCACTTCATTTTAAATCGTCTGTTGTAAAAAAAACATAAGTTTGTTTTAGACTGCATGCAATGCAAATTGCCCCAGGTGACCATATTAGCAGGTTACAGCATTCACAGTGTGAGCAGTGCGGTTCAGTGTAGCAGGAGTGTAGGTGCAAACAGAGTTTTGCACTGAACCTATTTTTGCTCCAAATAAGTAACACCGAACAATAGTGCACTATAAACATATTTATCAATATGGTTTGTAAAAAAAAAGAAAAAAGGTGTGGATAAAGACATCTACTGCTTATGTGTGATTCGAAACAGACCAACCGCACAGTCTCATGTCCTACTGCTGTATCAAACACCCAAGCAGTCACATGAGCAATAACAACAGCAGCATTGACTATAATTATGGAGACAGGCTATTTCATTATCTTTTTTATTTCCAATCATTTCACATTCAACTGCAAACCCATGCAAAGTAAAAGTGTTCACCTCTTCACCAAAAGTCCCACTACATGACAACCAAACAAAGAGCAGCTTAACTTCGCTATAGATAATCACTTCACAAGTCTGTCAGATACTACAGTACTGAGACCAGAAAACAACTGCAAGGCCTTATATCTGTTCACAAGTAACACTGAGCTATTAGAATTCCTCAATGTCTTCAGATGCAAAGCGACTGTTCTCTTTATGTAGTTGAAAGTTTGTGTGGCATAACAGGCACAAGCCCTTGAGAACAGCAGCTCTAAAACAGGTTCTGTTTGTCCTACAACAATCTCTGAGCTGACATCTATAAACACACACACTTGTGTGACAACATCAAAGGTCACAGGATCCTTCTGGAGAATTTACAATGCCAACTTCTGCTTTGAGACAACACACACACACACACACACACACACACGAGAAAGCCAGAGGTCTGATGTCTTAGAAAAAAAAAAAAAAAAAGGAACAATACAATAAAACACATAAACAGAGGAAGAATATAGGTTAGCACTTCCTGCAAAGGCAAACACTAGGCTATTGCTCATTCAAGAGTTAATGATCTGATGAACTACAGACATGAATGAAACCTCAAATCACATGGTTTGTTCACCTCTGTAAAGTTGGCACCCCATAAAACAAAATAGGCCTAATCCCCAAATCTATGCTATTCGTTTGTGCTACGTTTGTGCTGATTTGTGCCGCAAATGTGTTGGCTGGCGTAGTGTTTGAGATATTAAACACTATTGTTTTGGTTGTGTACCATCACTCATTGTTCAAATCACTTCAAATAGTTGTGGTGGTTTGCGCCGTTAAAACAAACACTGTACTGTTTTCCTTTCACAGATATAACAAATAATTCGGGAGTTGTAACGCCACTCTTCACCCCATTTCATTTAAATCACACAAAACTGGTATCATACGTTTGTGTGATTAGTGCCTGTTTGTGCTGTTAAAATGAACATTGTATTTATTTGAAATAACAAATATAATTCGGGGCAGGGACGTCACTCTCCACCCCATGCAGTCCAAATTGCTCCAAAACAGTGCTGTTGGTTTGAGCTCAATTTGTGACATTAAAAGAAACCCTGTAAGCGATGACCGTTTCTTAAATAATAATTTAAAAAAAACCTCTCCACCCCATGTCATCCAAATCGTTCCAAACCGGTGCCATTTATTTGTACTTTTTTTCTTCATATGACACCCTAAACTGAAAAAACGTTTGCAAAGGCAAAAGTCTAAACCTACAGGTTTTCCTAAATGCTGAAAAAAAAAAAAAAAAAAGTTTGAGTTTACAGCAAAAAAAAAAAAAAAAAAAACACATTCAAGAGTTTTCTTGAGCCATGATGGCAGAAGATTTCGTTTCAAAGCAAAATGTAAAAGCAACTATTTAAGCGAGTTTGTCATTGTACTGGATTGTGTTTTTCCATTAAGAATAATAATGAACCCACCATTTCAAGCAATTGCCACCCCTGAATTGCAAAAAGCAAAAGTATAGCCTAATGCACAAGGCTGCATGGACATTCATAATGTACTGGCACCAAGCGAGGAATGAACTGAAAATGCTCACTCTGCTCTGCTCCAGTGGACACGCAATGCAAGCGATTTAAAAATGAGGTGGGAAAAGAAGGAAAAACTCCCAACGGGAAACCTGGGGTCAGTCTGTTATAGCATGCAGGCCTGTTATTGTAACAACATTTACCTGCACCAAAAATCACGGTAAAAGGAAACAAAACTGTGATTTGTTACTATATATGTCAGTGACATGGCCTCCTGACTAACTGGGTGGTTCTTGACCAATTGCAGAAGCTATGGAGCCTAGACCTTGTGTCGTCAGGCAAAGGCCAGGCTTTGTGACTTTTGTGACTCTTATGCCTAAATATAAAAGAGCGAGCAAGTAAAATCAGCTAATAAGTATGGACACATGAAATAACAAAAGAGATGAAGTGTAAACAGATGCTAAAGATGAAGTCGTTTAAAGACGAGGTGTGTCAGCTGTGCAGTTCTGAGTAACCTTCAGATACAGTCACAAAAGACGGTTTACACAATTCATATTGGAACATTTCTGTGGAAAAAAAGCAGTATTTGCCCACATCTATAACCATATTTTTCACTCATCAAATCACATCACACTAAGCAACAAAGTATGACACTTCCTCAGAATGACACTGATCAATAACTGTATGTAAGATCAGCGAGGTTTACCACAATCTTCAACTACAGAATACCCACAAAAGGAAACATTTCAAACAACAGACAAACAAACCCACCCAAAAAATGATTTGGTCCCATTTATGACTTAAAAGGTTTTCCATAGAGCATCTTTCTAACCATGGAAACAATTACATTAAGTTGTTTATTGTTGTCTATACTTCTGCAGCTGAAATGGAAATGGATTATCTGATGATGGGGAAGACATTATGGGAGAAATTTTAAAATCTTAGAAATTTCTTTTTTTGCAAAGTGGTCAAGTAAAAATCTTAACTATTTGCTTATCTGGACCAGCAAAAAAAAAAAATCCTTAGTGCTGAGCCTTCAACACTACAACAGGGGTGTCATTAGACAGTTTTTACTGGGGCATCCCCCGTGAAAAAAACATGTGTCCCAGTACCGCATTAAAGCCGTGACATACCAAGCTGATGTCAAAGAACCAGCAGCGATTAAACAACAAAAGGAGTGCAGCTGACTGCTAACTAGCATGCGAGTTGTACACCTGCGTGTAAGGAGACTACTATCTTTATTAGCAGTTATCAGTAATCTATACGTGTCATTCAGAAAGGGAAAACCAAAACTAGGACTGTAGATATACAAACTGTAAACAAAGTGGCGCTTGCTTACCATTTTCAATATATATCAATCATATTGATCACTTTCTTCATTCCAGGCAGATCATGTTGTTATGGAAATATCTGCATATTGGAATGATCATGTAAGATGACAAAATTAGAACAGCCTTCTGTTTGTGCTGTCTTGGCTTCTTTGCTCACTTTCGCTTTTATTCCTGTGCTCTGAATTGCTCGCTAAACTGAATAGCCAATCAGAGTGATATCTCTCTCACCGATGGCCCTGACGCCGATTCAACATGCTGAATCGGCCGAACTCCCGCCAATGTGTGGAACACACCGCAAAAACTAGCCTGACAAGCACTCACCGACAGCCAACCATTGGCTTAGTGCGTCATGGCCCTTAGTGATAAATCCTTGTCTGACGATGGAGATTACCACAAAACTGACCTGAGAATCACTGTCCTTAATGATATTTCTGCAATCATGTCATGTGTTTTCTATCAGCTGTTTAGAATCATAATCTATGCCAGATTCATGAATAAATCACTCTTCTGATCTAATCAGTTAAATGGGTTTACCAAAAGATTGGAAACTGTTAGCGGTTCAGTTTGATTCATTCGGACAGTTCACAATGAATCGTTTGCAGCAGTTCTGCACAGCGAAATTGTAACAGGATCATTTATAGCAGTTTTTCTCAATTCCAGTCCTGGGGAGCCACCTACCAGAATGTTTTAGATGCAAATTTTTTTAAGAATTGCGATTCTACAAGTATTACGTTTTTTTTTAACACTAGACCGTGAGGAAAAGCTAAATCATACACTTATACAGACTGTACATGATGTACAAGAGTCATATTAACAAAAACAATTCATCACATCTTTCTGAGTTTTATTTCAGAAGCATCACACAGTACTACATTCTCTTGAATAAATGATTCAATAACAAATAAATGAAACAGTCACTTGTCGCCACCTAGTGGCGAAACAATGTAATCGATAAATGCGTTTTTTTAAGCGCCACGTTTCTATCAAAAGATGATTTACTCTATTTTGATCGCTACTGTAGACATCAGTGTTTACATTTGAACGTTAAACTTTTGTATCAGAAATAAAGATGCTATGAGGTTGAAAAGTCTTTGTTAGGCTGTTTCATGACAACTCTCTGCAGCAGCGCCAACACAGATTTGAACGTTGCGATATGATTTAATAGACAGGTTTAATAGACACATGAATTGGAAGATCGCGTGGGTGTTTGAATCAAGATCACAGTCTTTTAAAGATGAATCGTGCAGCTCTATTGTCTTATCTCTCTCTCAGCATATGAGTAGCACGAGGGCTTTTCAGTGCATTCAGTCTCACATCGCTTTCACACGTCCACTTGGGACATTACGTCACTCAACACTCATAGATAACGACATTTCATCCTCTGTTGGAACAAAAGTTGCTAACATCTGTCAACTTCGTCTATAAGCAAGGACAAAAATAAAGCAATTTAATTTGAATTATTATCGATTCTGGAATTAAAAAATCTATTTTAAATCGTAAGAAAAAAAATATTTGCGATAGTTAGGCGAAACGATTTTTTCTCCCAGCCCTACTTCTTAGTGTATTGAATAGGGAGACATCTAAAACGTTCTGGGAGGCGGGTTCCGAGGACTGGAGTTAAGAAACACTCCATTATAGGGTCGAGAACACAAAAGAACGCTAGATGAGGTGGATCTTTATCTACAGTCCATTGTAGGAAACAAAACTCGCAAAGATTTTAAAACCATTTGACACCAGTGAAGCAGCTCTTTACCGTACATGCACATTGGGAACGACTTCACATAAATTGCAATTAGTTGCAGTATGAAGTTCACAGCGTAATTTTGGGAGGAGTGAAGATCTAATCTTTCAATTAACTGCTGGAGCATATAAGCAGCCACTCACCTTGCTCTGGCATCAGCTGTTTTGGCATCCCTCCACCTCCCCAACTCCACCAACATAATTTAGGCATCTTGCTACTATACTCATCATCCAAGCATTATTAGTCCCACTGGGGGTATATCTAAGCTCGAGCTGAAGCTGCTTCCTTGAGCCCCTCCATTGCGGACAGCAAGCCAAATACGCTTAACCTTATTAGCTTAAAGATTATATGGTCAAACAAACTCGTGAAATAGTATCAAAAAAAGTATTGAAATATGGGGACACTTTTTTTAAAGGAGAGCCTGTGACCCAGTACTAATGAAAGGCTAAACTCCCCCTGCATTACCCAACATCAAAATTATAATAGCACATGCATTTCCTCTTAACAATATCGCCAACGCCATATCAATATCACCATACAACAGAGATTTACATTAGCATTTAGCAGATGCTGTTCCAAAGCGACTTACAAAATTGGAACAAAAGCAACTTGTCAAGAGCCAACAAGATAATCAAAGATAATATAATGATACCACACTCTCTGTTATACTGTGTTTTCTGGAAAAGTCACATAAATATGACATTTTTTACATTTATTACCAACTTGACCCCACAAAGACACACAAACACATCAGATCCTGCTGTTCTGGTGAGCATATCATGCTCAGGGGGTTAGACTGGAGCTCTCTGGGTCAAATATATAACACACTTTCCTGATATTCTACTCTTAGAAAAAACTAAATAAAAGTTAAGTATCATGCTTATCCCTCACTCCTGAGACAACAACTGCTGGGAAAGGTTTACGGGTTATCTAGAACATGACACTGCAACAGCATCAACCACACTTTGACTCAGTTGAATCAGTTGCATGAATGTATTTAGACAGGTAACTGATGCCAACCACATACAATTAAAGAGCTAGAGGATACACTGCAACAACTACAACCAAGACCAGAGTTAAAGAGTGGTCACATTACCACTGCTTGCCGAAATTTCAATAGGAATTGTGCAATTAGGAGTCTAATGGACAAAGTACCCTGAGCAAATTTTGAGAAGTTGGTCACACAAATTCGCCATCTTCACCAACAAAAATATTTTTTGTTTGAAAGTGACTTCTGTGCAAGCTGTGCTTCAATACATAGCTACTCTATTGACAATAGACAATGGACCTTTTTTGGCCAACAAAATCTTGCTTATGTGGCCGCACCTCTATATGCTGTAAGAAGTCTGTTTGTTGCATCTGGTTCTTTAATCTAGCATGAACCAAACATTGATACCCACTAATGCAAGTGGAGAATTTCAAATAAAGCCAAAGCATTTCCTCACCTGCAGTTTGGTGGGGGGTCCAACATGATGTCAGCTAGCTCTTTCTGAATCCTGAAAGAAGACATGAAAGCTGTGAAACCGGTTGTCCGAGGAAAAAAAAAACCCTGCCTAAGATGACGTGACGGCGCCTTCAAATCCTTCATCTGGTCAGCTTTTGAAGGCAGCATAATTGTATCATTGGCTGCCTCTGCTATCCCACAATCCTGTGTGTGTGGTTCCATGGTTGATGAAAGGATAAAAATGGTATCTGATGACAGGCCTGTAACAACCTTTGACAATAATAAGATATGGCCAAATTATCCCCCCTCAATATTTAATATTTTTCATGCTGCTCTGCTGCACACATTTATGCACCACTCCACTCGATGACAAAAGAGTTTTACAAGTTAATTTTTTAGGATGCTTATAAAACATGAAAGATGTCATTTTGACATTGATGGTCTAATAACACCAGTCAGCGTCAAAATAATTGAGGTAAATCAAAGGCTGCAAAGCCAAAAATGAGTTCCAGCACAATGCTTGTTTTAATGTTTTATGATAGAAATGTTATACGACAGACAGCAATATCCAGTCAAGCAAAGTACTAAACTTTTTTTTGTCTAAATTTGCAAAAATTTGGCTATTGGCTATATTTTAAGTTTGCGGTGTCCAAACTCGGTCCTGGAGGGCCACTGTCCTGTAGAGCTCCAACTTGCCTCAGCACACCTGCCTGGATATTTCTGGAATGACTAGTAAGACCTTGACTAGCTGGTTCAGGTGTGTTTAATTGGGGTTGAAGTTGAACTTCACAGGACAGTGGCCCTCTAGGAGCAGTATTGGACACCCCCGTTTTAAGCGATTTATGTAGTTCATAACTAAGTGTACGTTTACACGACAACGATATGCTTAAAACAAAGTAGTTTTTCCTTTGCGTTTTCACGTACATGCAACACCATTGTCAAAACGATTCCCATTCACATAGATCCACGAAAACGACTAAAAACCCTGTGACCAGCATCGGCCAATAATGAGCCTACGTTCTGACGTACAACCCAGAAGTGCTGCGCTGTTACACTACGTGAACTCACTCAGAGGCCCACACAGAAGAAAATGAATAGTTGAATAAAGTCGTTATTTTTTGTTTGTTTTTCGCACAAAAAGTATTCTTGTCGCTTGATAAACTTATGGTTGAGCCACTGTAGTCACTTGGACTATACCACCAAACACTTAATTTTTCAACTTTTTAATTTTTCTATTTTGAAACAATCTCTGTAGTTATTAAATATTTGCTTATCTTCAAGGCTCACTTAAATTCGATTCAAATAATTTGACACGATGCTCGACTGAATCCATCACTGACTACCTTTCACAACTGCCTTGATAACTTCGGGTTTGTAAAATCTTGAGTCGCAGGAATTTGACTGTTTAGACTGAGATCACATTGCAAAACATCTAGCCTGTATCTGATTTAGTACCACACATGGAAGTGGCACAAATCGGAATTGAAAAGATCAGATACCATGTGGTTTGAGCTGTTCACACTGGCATGAGAAAAACAGATTTGAGTTAGACTGGGTAAACCCAGCCTGATCTGCCAGCGATTTGATTTCGTCCTGCAGCTCAGGCTTTACAAATTTGCGGGAACTAATCAAAAACTGGCTTATCTACCTGGCGGGTTTAATCCAATCCGTTATGGCTCAGTCCAATTCCTTTTAACCTCTCGACGATGCTCAATGGCAAACAATCGCTCGAGTGGGTGTAAATACCACTAACTTTCATGTTTTTTTTTTGTTTTTTTTGCATAACCTGCAAAAATCGCTCGATTCCATTGCTGCTACTGCAAATCGCTGATCAACACGTTTGGTTACACATTTCCTGCCTGGAGTTTTCGCGTCGCTCTGTAAAGTTGTTCACCCGGATCGTTGGTCTGATTGGTTGAAGGACTATCTAATTGCGTACAGAGTCATTTGAACTATGCCCATTGATCATGCCTCTTGTGCAGTAGAGAATACATAGCAGACTCCCCAGACCAATGTTCAATCTTAAAAGATTGAGCTTGGTCTGGAGATAGCCAGACTAGATTTGAGTCACATGTGAACAAAAAAGAAATAAAAAAATCTGCTTTGGGCCACATTTGCCAACAGTCTGAATGTAGGAGTGGGGACTCATGGGGTCTGCTCACCTCTTGGCGCTGGTGGAGAGGAGTTTTGAGGTCTTGCTCATGTTGGCTTTGTTGTCTCTCTTTTTCCCAGGTGTGTCTTTCTCCTGCTGCTGATGGGTGGAGGAGGATGAAGAGGAGGATGAACTAGAGCTGGCTCGCGAGTCCTCATCCGACATCCCGATCTATGAGAGAGAAACAAACATACACTTGAGAAAAATTATGTAAAATATTGTGTGAATAGAACAGCGTATCTACGCAAAGATGTAACAATGTGTAACGATGCAATGGGGGTGTAACAATGTAACGTTATGAATGTAACCATGTATCAAGTGTTTCGACGCGGGTTTGACCTTTAACTCCAGACCAACAACACGGCGCGAACCTGCGCGATTAGCCTACTCCTTGTTTCATCTCAGAATAACAGTAAAACCACCTCTAAACGGTCAGACGTTAATCCGTCGTTTGTGTTTGTCCCAACGCTGAATGTGATCGAACCGAGTCCGTAGGCTACACACGCGATCAATGACACGAGATTAAACCGAAGGAAGTCAAGCACAAACACGCATAAATGTCGAGTTCACCAAACTACAACTTTACCCCGTCCCACAAATCCGGTGAATAGATACGGTAAAAACACCGTAATTGTGTCGTCATAACTATAGGATCGTAGTTGCCTGAGCTCAATCTTCATTTAACATCGATGGGTAATTGTTTCTGACCCTTACAATACAGACGAGAATAAAGACATCCTAACGCACCACCGACGTGAAGTGAATGATAGAAATTTGAAGTATATTGTAAGGTTTGAAGGGTTGTGTACCTCTCTTTGTGTCGGTGTGTGTCCGTGGACGCGCGTGTCTCTCAGAGCGGAAGTGCTGCTGCAGAGAGAGAGAGAGAGAGAGAGAGAGAGAGAGAGAGAGAGAGAGAGAGAGAGAGAGAGAGAGAGAGAGAGAGAGAGAGAGAGAGAGAGAGAGAGAGAGAGAGAGAGAGAGAGAGAGAGAGAGAGAGAGAGAGAGAGAGAGAGAGAGAGAGAGAGACTCTCAAACACGTAATATCAGCACAAAATGGTCCTTGAAGAGTTGGAGTGTCAACGGACAGTTAAAGGGCAATTAACATAATCTTTTCATATGAATCCACTCCAACCCATTTTATTTTATTTTATTTTATTTATATTTTATTATTAATGTTTATTTTTTACACGTTTACATTTATGTGTGTATTCTCTGTAAAGTAGGCATACGTTGTATTTTTTAAATTGTGCTATAATAGCACAATTTTAAAAACATACAACGCACAGAGAACACACACATAAATATCTTTATTGATTATTATTAGCTTAATTATTGTGTGGTACTTATTAGGCCTGTTGATCACATTGGTTGTTTTATTTATTAGGTAATATGCTATTACTCGTTTATTTGCTCTGTTGTTACTTTCTAAAACTTAATTTACACAATACTTCTTCTGTATATTCAGGTGCAACTACCACACAATAATAAGGTTAATAAATAATAAAGATATAATGATAAAAATAGTTTATGGTGGAAACACATGAAAAGAGTTAGACTAACTAGTTTACTGACACAAAAGCAAAGCCTAGATCTCTATGATCTGCACAGACTCAAAACAATTTATGTATGCCATAATCTTATTACAAACTCTTGCATTATCAATTCCCAGTCTAAGCTGATAAAAGACTATTAAAAACTAAACCATAAATATTAAAGTTGCAGATGCCGTATAAAGGACATTGTAAAGTCATTTAGTTGAACATCTATCCAGTTTGGAGAGATTAAACTAATGTTTATTTGAGTCAAGTCGTTTATACAGAACATATTAATAATTTCACAAGTAGGCTATGTGAAATGCCTGTCACAATCACAATCACATGAACACATACAGTATAAGTTGCACACAAGCATGGGATCTTAGAGACACGGGAAGTTTTTATTTGTGAAACTTTCTTTTTCCATAAAGGAAATAAAGTTATCTGTTTTCCAGTTTACTTTATGAGAAGTAATAGGATATCTGTAGTGGATTGCATTTTTGAACATTTCCCCAAAACAGGTCACATCAGAGGTTCTCAACTGTTTCTGCTTTAGGATCCAAATTGTATATTACATCAAGTGACTGTTCAACATGTACAGTACCACACTTGTTTATCATTCAACATAAACAAAAAATGTCATTAAAATCACAGTGTGGACTATTCATATTACCAATAATGGCATAGGCCCAATGATTTGTTAATTTTATTTACAAAATATATAGGAAGTGAATTACTTCCCTTTTAAAAGATGATGAGCCTATTTATGTTACATGGTTAGTTATGTTGTTTTATTTGCTTTTGCCGCTGTTGATGACCATCAGAACAGACTTGCAATCCACTTTTGGTATTTTAAGAATAGCTTATTTAGGGCCTTGTAACTGTGTTATAAGATCTGAATGTCACACTTGTGATGTAATACTGGTAGAGTAAAATGTGCGGTCAAGTTTCTTCCTTCTTCCAGGCAATGATCACTGTGGCATGATCTCACCCACATCATGTGCCATTGTTTTATAGGAAACCCCCTATTATTCCATCTTAGATATTTGAAGAAACAAACACCCTCCTCACATTTGGAAAGGGGAAGGTGAGCCGATCTACTTCCTGTCTGTCTGCTTTACAGACTCTCGATGTGGTGTTGCACACTGGATGCAGTGCAGGCTGAGTGCAGCGAAAAAACTTTCTTGATGTCTTTTATTGATGTGGGCAGATAGTCTGACTGCTGCAGACAATCATTATGAGTTACACTCGACAACCGATGCCACATACACACTCGAAGTCAATAAGAGATTCTTTACTTGCCATTTAAAATCGTTGTTTTGACTCTAGAAAGAGGGAATGACTTCATACATCGCTTAGATTCTCTAAAATCACTGGTTATGTTCACAATGGAATATTAGGTCTTACTGCAAACAGTGTTAGTTGTTGTTATGGTTAGTTATGGTTAACTAACCAAACCAAATAGTATGGTATACTATAGACTTAATATTTCATGTTTACATTGTTGTCATGTTTAATGTAATGTGTATTCATAATGGCTTTTTTAAATGATGTATTAAACAAGTGTACACTGCACTATTTTCTAATTTGTTTTCAAATAAAGTCGCCATAGTTCCTGCAAATGACAGGGAAACGTACAGTATATACTGTACAGATTTGGGAATGGCTGTGCAAAGAGAATAAATCTGAATTTCTCAGTTCTGAGAATTACGTTTTTTTCTGCTTTCTTTTTTCCATTATTTACTTTCAGAGGCAGTTTGGCAGAAATTACGGTGAGTGGAAAAAGATGGGCCTTGGTGTCAGGATGTCAATGTTACTGTCAGTAATTATATTTTCTCTCTTCAAAACCACAGTACCAGGAGCCTTCAATCCTGCTACCGATATTATATTTATAATTTGAACAGATCAAAATTCATACCACACCAAATTTTTAACAGTCAATATTTTTCTACCTTGAGCCAAATAAAAGAAAACTATTTTTTCTCCAGTAACATTTGAAATATTCATCTTGACAAGGCAAGAGTAAACATAATAAATATAAAAATACACTAAATGAGGCTTGACTTTTTATTCCAACAAAAGCAAAATTATGTAGAATGTGATATTTTTGTTCTATAATAACCTACTGAAATGGTGATAAAGGAGAGATGCAAATTGTCTGTATATGATATCTGCAAATGAACAACAACAGGTTCCTTAATAAAACTGAATATTGTGCACATTAAGAGTTGTGATTTTCCAGCAATGGTGAGATTATGGACTATATTGTTTGACTACCATTGTTGTTTTGCAACAACTGCATTTGTGGTAATGCGTATGATGGTTGTGTCATGAACATTCATAAAGCTACTCATAACAATAGGTTTGTGGTTTTGATGCCTGTCATATTGAAAGGTGGATGGAAAATATTAACAAGCCACAGAGCACTACTGACAAGACTATTAGTCTGGTTAAACATGTGGTAAGCCATTCATTTATTGAAAGAAATCTTAGCCGTTGTAATAAACAGCAAATGTGAACAGGCTGACCAATACTAACAACAGTCAAACAGTACAAACTCTTTTAGTAATTCGTTTTCTTATTAGAATATGAACAATGTAGTCTCACAATGTGTGTTTTACAATAAACTGCATTTCATGAAATGAACAATTGGTTACATTTTCTCTTAAATATAAAAAAAAAAAAAAAAAAAAAGTAACAATTATATCAAATGAAAAACAAAATGAGCTTGTTTCATGAAATGAAGGTTGCAAAAAACAGCCATCTCACATCTCACTACAAATTCAAGTAAATAAGTTACATTTTGCAAAAAAAAGAAAAGAAAAAAACCCCCCGATTTTTAGGACTTTTTGCATAGGCACATAATTTTAAAATCACAATTTAGCACAACTCAAATACAAATACACTAATGTATTTAGAACTGTGGTCTAGTGGCGTAGTGTCTGCGGCGTAGTGTTTGGTCCACTGTTTGGCTATCCTGTTGGGTTCCAGTCTGTTGGTCAGGTACGTGGCGATGCTTCCTACCAGAGGATCAGCTATAAGGAAAAGGAATAGTGAGAGGAGTTCTTAGCAGTTTGGCCCCCCTTCACACTATTGTCTGATCTGGTCTATCATGTTTTCCAACTTTAGAAACACTCCTAAAGTGAAGAAAACATTAACACTGATATTCTGAACTCTGCCAAAAACATTAACACTGATATTCTGAACCCTGCCGCTGCATTTATAAAGATGTGCATACAATAAGCCTCAATGTGAAAGTACAACAGTTTCCAAAATGTACCTATGAATAATTCATAAAAAGTATCTCTTTAAGTTTTAGTAATATGGCACTCAATGGATAAGGAAATCCAAATGTACTCTTGGAAAACGTATGCGAGTTAGACATGGCCCAAATTCTGTATGAGGTGTGTGAAGGGACAGTCTTATTTTCAGAAAATAAATTAATATAAATTAATTTCAGTGAAGTCATTAAAGCAGTTAAAATGTTGCTCATTTGTGCATAAAATTGGTAATTTTAAATTACATTTTCATAATGTTGTTAAATAATTGAATTACTTGTATTCGAGTGCCAAAAAGTTGTATGCATGCTCATAACACTTTCATGTCAGTTTCTGCCTTTATAAATCCTGATTTGTTTGTCACTTTTGACATGGGATAAAAACCATAGAATTAAGGTTCAAATACGACCATGCATGGGTTTATAAGAGCGAGCCCCCCCGGATCCTAAAAATTGCACAAAACTAAAAAAAAAACAGATTGAGAAAGCTCGTCATTTGTCTTTGGGCATCCGTTATGAGAATGAAACTACACCCTTATGATTCCAGCATATTGGATTATTTAATGCGGTAAAGGAAAGTGTGTCAGGACTTAAGAGGGGTTAAAAGGTTGTTACCCTAGAGACACATGGAGGAGCTTGTAATTGGGATGAAAGCACATAAGAGGTTAAAGAACTGTCATTGGCTCTTGCCCCTAAATAATGAGCTGAATCTCATATAGATGTCACAGAGACTGGAGGGGAAGGGCACACGACATGGGGGAGGGTTGGATATCCTGATTCTGTCCCAAAGCCTGAGTTCAACAGCAGGGAAACCGGGGGATGGGTGTGTGAGAAACAATGAAAGGGGTAAAAGCCCTGAGTTTTTCCTTTTTTTTTTAATATAGCCAAGCAACTGTATAAAGTAAGAGTGCTGCATGCCATTCTCCCAATAACAAACATACAAATGACAGCAGTGAGAGAAGAGCAGTTAATAGCAATAATGGGAATGCAGATGTTCAAACCAGCTCTTCAAATTAAACTATAGTGTCTTCACATTTTTACTTTACCACAGTGTGAGAAGCAGGATGCCACATTTCCCCAAAATATATTGAATAATTGTGCCCGACAGGGAGCGGGCAGACAAAAAGACAACCCTTTCTTAAAAGGTTCTCAGGCTGTATTTTGTACCTTACCTGTGGAAAGCATCTGAAACGCTTATGAAAATAAGTTTTCAAATTTACATTTACCAGCAGTGAGAGCAGCAATGATGGTGAATCTGTTATGCAATTAGACCAGAATATGCTAAATAATGCATGATTGCTTGTTTCCCCTGCAGCTCAATGACCTTGCTCATTTTAATGGAGTGAATATGAGCACTGAGCTTATGTACAGAGATGTCTGATATAACATAATGGCACCATGATATGCTTAACTGCTTCACGGAGTTGTGAGGCTTGAACTAATCAACAGCATTGTAAACTAATGATCACAAACTATATTGAGTATGGGACAATAGCCTTGATGAGCATTTAGAACATTCTATTTGTTTTAAGTTCATGAAACTGACAATTCAATGGAACCTGCAACCATTGCTGGCAAATTATGCTTTTGGGAAACGCACCCAAGAATGGTTGAGTTTGAACTTTAAATTAAATTTAAGTACTCAAAGCACAATGACTGTGACAGAAGGCAGGTCACAATATTACAAAAATTCTCTAAATAAAACAACTCAAGGGACAGGGGCAACACCACCACTGCAATAAAACAAATTAAAAATGATCCATTTCAGTCACAGTGCATGACAGTAAATACCTCAAGATCATGTGCAATACAATCAAATGTAACTGCACTTAACTTGAAATATTGAGAAAGCTGGCATGCTTTAGTAGCACACAAAAATAAATCTAAAAAGTTGTATTACCCTTGTTGAAAAGTGAACTGATTACCTTAAACTTAAGTTCTGCTAAGAGAGTTTATAGTTAGGCTGTAACAATCATACATATTAGGCGAGTAACATAAGCTATACTGACATGAATTCACTTAAGATTATCAACTGTTTTTAATAAACAAGACCACTGCATGCATTCATTTCTACTCTTAAAGAAAAAAAAGAAAAAGAAAAAGAAAAAAGTATGTCTGACAGATACAAGCTAATTAAATCACATATTAAATGGAGGTGCAATGAATTTCACAGATCACCAGTGGTCAATTTTGCACTTGACCCGAGTCATGAGTGAGAGACCACCAGAAAGAATTGCAATGGATGGTTCACAGACAAGGCTTAAGTTAGTCCCAGATTAAATGCATGTTTGAGTTGTCTGAATTGAAATCAGCATGCACTGACACCTCTTAACACATAGCAGTGCCATTGTTATGTCTCAAGATACACACCAGTAATGTTCTTCAAAGGCACGTTTATAAAAGCTACTTAAATGCCCTAAGGCCTAATCATGTCATAATCTTAGCCTTGTCTGTTAAAGCAGGCCTTAATGTCTCAGATTTAAAACTCAGCAAAAATGTCTCGTTGAATAAGTTTAAAACGCTGATTCAATCCTTTGTTCATCACTTAATGTAAACTAAACTCCTAAAACTTGCCAACTGTGGTTGTTTTGTTAGGAAAACTGACTGAATAAAATTGCTCCAAAAATATTTATTGAATATTCAAATGGTGAAAAATTAAATAAGTCAAGCGTACATTTTTGCAACAAGACCACATATGCTGCCTTAATGCAATTTAAGCCGGGCACTTAACGACTATAAGGCCGATTATCAATGTAACTTGATTACTTACGACTGATCATGCCCAAACGAGCTGAGTCGGAGACAGTCGGTGTTCATAGTTGGTGGTCAACATCTGCTCCAGTCGTTGGAAACAGTCTGTAAGTGTGTTTATTTCAGTCTTAGAATTTACAGTATTCGCTAAATCTACAGAAAAGCAGCATTTACTCAGAACATCACTGCAGCTCAAATATGAGAGCAAAAAACAAAACAATTGTACGCAGTTTTATACATGAGCATTAAGCAACTGCATATATGCCCACACCTGTAACTGCCTTTTCTGTAGTCTAGGTCAAACAGGTGGAGCTCCAACATACTGACAAACACTGGAGCTTCAGCCCATGACCAGCAAATCAGCTCTTTCCAACCACTTCTTGTTAGACAAGTTAGAAGTGTTTCACATGGTTGTGTATCTTACCAGGGTTACAGTCTGTGAGTAGAGAGCAGATGGACAGCAGCACTTTGGAGATAGTGAGTGCTGGGCTCCAGTTGTCCTTCAGGATGTCCAGACAGATCACACCCTGACTGTTGATGTTGCAGTGGTAGATTTTCGTGCGAAACGTCACCTGAGAGATCAGAACAGGACAACAGTTGATGTGAACAAAAATAAGACACTGTGTCCAATAATTAATGGTGAGAAACCCATTCAAGACCTTATGAAAACAATTAATTTTGAGAGAAGTGAAATATAGGCTACTGTGATGGTGAGGCATGGTTTTGAGGAAAGAAGCTCACCATAAAAAAGTAACTTAGTGAAGCAGTGTTTTTGTATTCTTTTTTTGTGTGTCTGCATTGAGTCCAAACACAGTAAAAGTTTCAATTAACATATTAGCAAAAAAAAAAAAAACACAAATTCCAGGGCACAGAACTGAACATACCAACAAAACACACCATAGAAGAACAAAACCTGACAAATAAATACACATACACTAACAAGGGTAACGAGACAGAGATGAAAACAATCAAGGAGCAATAAGGTAATCACAGGAAACAGGAACTGAACTAGACTACAAACTAAAAGTGCAACAAGGAACACAATGTCAAGTCAAGTCAAGTTACCTTTATTTATATAGCGCTTTTTACAATACAGATTGTATCAAAGCAGCTTCACAGTGATAACAGGAAAATAATACAACAAAGTTTGTTTCTAGAAGAAAATTGTGTCATCGTCCACCTTAAGTAAGGCAGATCAATAATACTGTTGAATATTAAATGTCCCCAACTAAGCAAGCCAAAAGCCAACGCAACAGTGGCAAGGAATCAAAACTCAATCAGGTGACAGAATCGACAAACAGTGTATTATTATGATTCAGGCAGCATTACAGTTCAGAAGTCAGATTGGATCAAAACATTCAGAATATTTATCCAGTTCCATCTGGTTGGAAGTCAGAGTCATCACATCGGTATGGAGACGAGTTTGTTGAGGATCAGTGCCGATGGCTGTCGTGTCGATGAGGCCTTCACAGGGCTAATGAGGCTGGCTCTTCAGGGATCCAGCTGACTTCAGTAAACCTCTGAATAAACAGAAAGACTAACATTAGCGTAGATGCCATTCTTCTTATGATGTAACGAGTACATCAGGTGTTATAGGAAGTGTCCCCAGTTCTGGCTGACCTAATCTATGCAGCCTAATAATCATTTAACTGATTTGAATAATAGAAATGTATAATGTTCTATATGAATGCCAGGTAAAAGAGATGCATTTTTAGTCTAGATTTAAACTGACAGGGTGTGTCTGCTTCCCAGACAATGTTAGAAAGACTGTTCCAAATTTTAGGTGCTAAATAGGAGAAGGATCTACCACCTGCAGTTTTTATTATCAACTGGACAGAATTTTAAGGTCACAGTAGACGTGAAGGACTATAATGCGTTAAGAGCTCACTCAAGCACTGGGGAGCTAAACCATTTAGTGCTTTGTAAGTAGTCAGCAATATTTTAAAATGTACATGTTTAATAGGGAGCCAATGCAATGTTGACAGAACCGGGCTAATATGGTCATACTTTCTGGTTATAGTGAGAACTCTAGCTGCTACGTTTTGGGCCAACTGGACTTTGTTTATTAAGCGTGCAGGGCAACCACCCAGTAGAGCACTACAATAATCTAGCCTTGAGATCATGAACGCATTAACTAACTGTTCCGCATTTTTCATTGAAAGCATATGTCGTAATTTAGATATATTTTTAAGGTGGAAGAATGCGGTTTTACAGATGCTAGAAACGTGACTTTCAAATGAAAGATTTGTATCAAAGAGCACACCTAGGTTCCTAACCGACGATGAAGACTTGCCAGAGCAGACATCAATTGTTAGACAGTATTCTGGGTTAATACGTGAAGAGGTTTTTTAGAAACTCTGTTTTTTCAAAATTAAGTAGTAGGAAATTACTAGTCATCTAAATTTTTATATCAGCTATGCATTCCGTTAATTTTGTGAATTGGTGCGTTTCGTTGGGGTGCAAAGAAATATAGAGCTGAGTATCATCAGCATAACAGTGAAAGCTAATTCCATGCTTCCTAATGATATCTCCCAAGAGTAGCATGTACAGGGTGAACAGCAACGGTCCCAGTACTGAGCCTTGTGGTACTCCATACTGAACTTTTGATCAATATGACATCTCTTCATTTACTGCTACAAACTGATAACGGTCAGATAAGTATGATTTGAACCATGCTAGTGCAATTCCACTAATGCCAACATAATTTTTGAGTCCATTCAAAAGAATGTTGTGGTCAATGGTATCAAAAGCAGCACTAAGATCCAGTAACACTAATAGTGAGATACAACCACCATCGGATGATAAGAGCAAATCATTTGTAACTCTAATGAGAGCAGTCTCTGTACTATGATATGGTCTAAATCCTGACTGGAAATCCTCACAGATACCATTTCAAACAAACACAGAATATGACAGTATCCTTCTTTTGTTCACTCATTAGGCTACATCTTTGGTTCAATGTCATTTGAACTATTCATTTAAACTATTTAAATGCTTTTCTGATTAAATAAATTTTGTTGGTCCTGCATTAGACAACCCATCAGAGAATCAACATGAAACGTATAATTAAAAAAACACACACTAGATAACAAAATATTAATAATATTAATTAATATTATTTAAGAAAAAAAAAAACTACAGTATTTCGAGGCAAAGATACCAAAATAAACAGGATTTAAGTGCAGCAGTCTGGTGTTTAATAAGAATTCTTTGACTACAGACAAAGTACCCAGGGGGCAAAACACCTGTTTTTTAGGAAATCAGACATGGGCTGCTGTAAAAGGTTGTCATATAAAAATGAAATCTATGATGTCTGAGGATCACAACCTGGGTGGACAACCTAGTCAACAAGCTGCTGGAAACTTATAATTAGGGTCAAAACAATGCTACCTCAAATTCTGCTTTAACTCCCCGTAATCACCCAAACATGCTAAAAAGGTTTAATTATATTCATGAATCCTGAGCCATATCTCCCTGATACTTTATGCTAGAAACAAACTGAGCACACATTTCAAAAGAGTGGAAGATAAGCTTTCATCTGATGCCTTGATTGTACATGTAATTAGAATGTAAGAGTTAACAATGCCTCTTAATTCAGGTAGGCAAAAAAAAGAAAAAAATATTGAACATTCCATTTGTAATTGTTAGCATTCTTTTCCCTTTGTTGTTGTTAAAATAAACAAATTACCATGTGAAGTTAACTTTTACTAGATGAAATCATATTTTGATCATTTTCACTAACCAGACAGTCCTCATGGCCCAAAACATATTTAGAGGGAATTCAATTTCAAGCCTATAATAGCCTGTCAATTCAAACAAGATCCAAGAAAGAAGTTTACCATTAACTGATGTTAATTGTATACTGCTCTGTTTCTGTATGTACAGTATATTGTTTGCATATTTATGCAATATCTATTATTTGTATTGCAATGTCTAGTATTTTTATTATTCTTTCACAAGTGGAATAGCTTTATTTATTCTATCGAAATAAAAAAAAAGGATTTGAGGATTTTGGGTTAGGCTGGTTACTGTTCAATCCAGGTGTTTGGAGTGTGAGACAAAGGTACTGACAACTAAATGTTGAAAGACTAAAACACACAGGAGTCATGTGTGGAGTAGGTTTAAAAGTATTTACTGATTAAAACTGTTACTTTAAGTAGCAATTTGTACCAAAAAAAACAAAAAAAACAAAAAAAAAAACGATTAATGAAACAGACAAACAGATTACAATTCAGGGTGATAACTAATTTCTGTAATAATGTTTATACAATTTGTTTAGCTGTTTTCGGAGTCACTGCTGCTGTCGCTGCTCTCTAGTGTTTCAGCATGCTGTATCCTACTACATTTGGTTGCCAACCCCTGGCAACGGCATCCTATGTAGCATGGAATTGCCCTCTTTGCACAGGAGCAGTTCTTCTGACAACCTTTAACCAGAGATGGGCACAAATACATCAAAAAGTATTTAATTACAAATAACAAATACTTACTCATCAAATGTATTTAAATAAAATACAAAATACTGCTGTGAAAAAAGTATTTAATTAAAATACAAGTCATTTGAAAATACAACTTTTTTTTTTTTTTACAGTCTTCTGTAGTGTAAGTGTGGCGTTAGATACATGTGAGAGTCTAGAATATTGCAATATCATTGTTTAGTGCAGAAGATGCGCTTTTAACGTACATGTTGCCACATACTGTCATAATAAAAGATAATTACGCATATAACACTATATTTGTATTATATTACACAAAAACTAGTTAACGCTGCTGTGAGGGTGTTTCTAATAGCGCGGCTGTGACAAAGTTCACAACTTTCTCTCTTCCGACTGCCATTATCTATTTTTTTTACTCTTTTTGAAAGTTGTGAAAATGCTGTTGTGGCGTTTTTCTTTTGCTATTTGAGCAAATTAGAACACAAAAAAATATATTTAATGTAGTCTTTCATTCAATGCTATAGAAGTTAACCCAACTATGATGCCTTCCACTTCTGAGAAACCCAGAAATGTGAACAGGGTCAATAGGATGTGTCACATCACGTGATTTACTTGCCAAAAACTGTGATAGGCAATTTGGTAGTCCTATTTGTATTTTATATCTATGGTCCTAGGGATAGTTCACCCAAAAATGAAAGTTAGCCCATGATTTACTCACCCTGACGTCATCCTAGGTGTATATGACTTTCTTCTTTCAGAAGAATACAATCAGAGTTATATTAAAAAGTGTCCTGGCTCTTCCAAGCTTTATAATGACAGTCAATGGGTATATTTTTCATCAAAGTGCCTATATCCATCATAAAAGTGCGTCTATCTATCATAAAAGTGCATCTATCCATGATAAAAGTGCATCTATCCATAATAAAAGTGCATCTATCCATCATAAAAGTGCATCTATCCATGATAAAAGTGCATCTATCCATCATAAAAGTGCATCTATCCATCATAAAAGTGCTTCTATCCATCATAAAAGTGCATTTATCCATGATAAAAGTGCATCTATCCATCATAAAAGTGCATTTATCCATCATAAAAGTGCATCTATCCATCATAAAAGTGCTCCACAGGCTCTGGGGGGTTAATAAAGGCATGGATGACAACTCTGCCAACTCCTTCATTCTGGACACTGTAGAGGGTGTGGAGTATTATCCTTGTGTCTGCCTCCTTCTCTTAAGCGTCAAAGCTTACGCTACTCCTACATCTACGTCATACATCGTCAAGTGTTACTCTTGTGGCGCGAGACAACTTGCGTTGGCCGTCTGCCGGAAGCTAGTTATTTTAGTCGATAAAGTTTTAAATATGGATATTTTTCTTACATGAACGCGTTGCTTCCCTTCAGAAGGCCTTTATTAACCCCCCAGAGCCTGTGGAGCACTTTTATGATGGATAGATGCACTTTTATGATGGATAGATGCACTTTTATGATGGATAGACGCACTTTTATGATGGATAGATGCACTTTTATGATGATAGATGCACTTTTATGATGGATAGACGCACTTTTATGATGGATAAATGCACTTTTATGATGGATAGATGCACTTTTATGATGGATAGATGCACTTTTATGATGGATAAATGCACTTTTATGATGGATAGATGCACTTTTATCATGGATAGATGCACTTTTATGATGGATAGACACACTTTTATCATGGATAGATGCACTTTTATGATGGATAGATGCACATTTATGATGGATAAATGCACTTTTATGATGGATAGATGCACTTTTATGATGGATAGACGCACTTTTTTGATGGATAGATGCACATTTATGATGGATAGATGCACTTTTATGATGGATAGATGCACTTATCATGGATAGATGCACTTTTATCATGGATAGATGCACTTTTATCATGGATAGATGCACTTTTATCATGGATAGATGCACTTTTATGATGGATAAATTAACTTTTATGATGGATAGATGCACTTTTATGATGGATAGACGCACTTTTATCATGGATAGATGCACATTTATCCATCATAAAAGTGCATTTATCCATCATAAAAGTGCATCTATCCATAATAAAAGTGCATCTATCCATGATAAAAGTGCATCTATCCATCATAAAAGTGTCTATCCATCATAAAAGTGCATCTATCCATCATAAAAGTGCATCTATCATCATAAAAGTGCATCTATCCATCATAAATGTGCATCTATCCATCAAAAAAGTGCATCTATCATCATAAAAGTGCATCTATCCATCATAAAAGTGCATCTATCATCATAAAAGTGCGTCTATCCATCATAAAAGTGCATCTATCCATCATAAAAGTGCATCTATCCATCATAAAAGTGCTCCACAGGCTCTGGGGGGTTAATAAAGGCCTTCTGAAGGGAAGCAACGCGTTCATGTAAGAAAAATATCCATATTTAAAACTTTATCGACTAAAATAACTAGCTTCCGGCAGACGGCCAACGCAAGTTGTCTCGCGCCACAAGAGTAACACTTGACGATGTATGACGTAGATGTAGGAGTAGCGTAAGCTTTGACGCTTAAGAGAAGGAGGCAGACACAAGGATAATACTCCACACCCTCTACAGTGTCCAGAATGAAGGAGTTGGCAGAGTTGTCATCCATGCCTTTATTAACCCCCCAGAGCCTGTGGAGCACTTTTATGATGGATAGATGCACTTTTATGATGGATAGATGCACTTTTATGGTGGATAGATGCACTTTTATCATGGATGCACTTTATGATGGATAGACACATTTATGATGGATAGATGCACTTTTATCATGGATAAATGCACTTTTATGACGGATAGAAGCACTTTTATGATGGATAGATGCACTTTTATGATGGATAGATGCACTTTTATGATGATAGATGCACTTTTATCATGGATAGATGCACTTTTATGATGGATAAATGCACTTTTATCATGGATAGATGCACTTTTATGATGGATAGACACACTTTTATCATGGATAGACGCACTTTTATCATGGATAGATGCACTTTTATGATGGACAGATACACTTTTATGATGGATAGATGCACTTTTATGATGGATAGATGCACTTTTATTATGGATAGATGCACTTTTATTATGGATAGATGCACTTTTATCATGGATAGATGCACTTTTATGATGGATAGATGCACTTTTATCATGGATAGATGCACTTTTATGATGGATAGATGCACTTTTATGATGGATAGATGCACTTTTATTATGGATAGATGCACTTTTATCATGGATAGATGCACTTTTATGATGGATAGATGCACTTTTATTATGGATAGATGCACTTTTATCATGGATAGATGCACTTTTATGATGGATAGACGCACTTTTATGATGGATATAGGCACTTTGATGAAAAATATACCCACTGACTGTCATTATAAAGCTTGGAAGAGCCAGGACACTTTTTAATATAACTCTGATTGTATTCTTCTGAAAGAAGAAAGTCATATACACCTAGGATGACGTCAGGGTGAGTAAATCATGGGCTAACTTTCATTTTTGGGTGAACTATCCCTAGGACCATAGATATAAAATACAAATAGGACTACCAAATTGCCTATCACAGTTTTTGGCAAGTAAATCACGTGATGTGACACATCCTATTGACCCTGTTCACATTTCTGGGTTTCTCAGAAGTGGAAGGCATCATAGTTGGGTTAACTTCTATAGCATTGAATGAAAGACTACATTAAATATATTTTTTTGTGTTCTAATTTGCTCAAATAGCAAAAGAAAAACGCCACAACAGCATTTTCACAACTTTCAAAAAGAGTAAAAAAAATAGATAATGGCAGTCGGAAGAGAGAAAGTTGTGAACTTTGTCACAGCCGCGCTATTAGAAACACCCTCACAGCAGCGTTAACTAGTTTTTGTGTAATATAATACAAATATAGTGTTGTATGCGTAATTATCTTTTATTATGACAGTATGTGGCAACATGTACGTTAAAAGCGCATCTTCTGCACTAAACAATGATATTGCAATATTCTAGACTCTTACATGTATCTAACGCCACACTTACACTACAGAAGACTGTAAAAAAATATATATTTTTGTATTTTCAAATGACTTGTATTTTAATTAAATACTTTTTTCACAGCAGTATTTTGTATTTTATTTAAATACATTTGATGAGTAAGTATTTGTTATTTGTAATTAAATACTTTTTGATGTATTTGTGCCCATCTCTGGTTAAAGGTTGTCAGAAGAACTGCTCCTGTGCAAAGAGGGCAATTCCATGCTACATAGGATGCCGTTGCCAGGGGTTGGCAACCAAATGTAGTAGGATACAGCATGCTGAAACACTAGAGAGCAGCGACAGCAGCAGTGACTCCGAAAACAGCTAAACAAATTGTATAAACATTATTACAGAAATTAGTTATCACCCTGAATTGTAATCTGTTTGTCTGTTTCATTAATCGTTTTTTTTTTTTTTTTTTTGGTACAAATTGCTACTTAAAGTAACAGTTTTAATCAGTAAATACTTTTAAACCTACTCCACACATGACTCCTGTGTGTTTTAGTCTTTCAACATTTAGTTGTCAGTACCTTTGTCTCACACTCCAAACACCTGGATTGAACAGTAACCAGCCTAACCCAAAATCCTCAAATCCTTTTTTTTTATTTCGATAGAATAAATAAAGCTATTCCACTTGTGAAAGAATAATAAAAATACTAGACATTGCAATACAAATAATAGATATTGCATAAATATGCAAACAATATACTGTACATACAGAAACAGAGCAGTATACAATTAACATCAGTTAATGGTAAACTTCTTTCTTGGATCTTGTTTGAATTGACAGGCTATTATAGGCTTGAAATTGAATTCCCTCTAAATGTGTTTTGGGCCATGAGGACTGTCTGGTTAGTGAAAATGATCAAAATATGATTTCATCTAGTAAAAGTTAACTTCACATGGTAATTTGTTTATTTTAACAACAACAAAGGGAAAAGAATGCTAACGATTACAAATGGAATGTTCAATATTTTTTTCTTTTTTTTTTGCCTACCTATGAATTAAGAGGCATTGTTAACTCTTACATTCTAATTACATGTACAATCAAGGCATCAGATGAAAGCTTATCTTCCACTCTTTTGAAATGTGTGCTCAGTTTGTTCTAGCATAAAGTATCAGGGAGATATGGCTCAGGATTCATGAATATAATTAAACCTTTTTAGCATGTTTGGGTGATTCCGGGGAGTTAAAGCAGAATTTGAGGTAGCTTTGTTTTGACCCTAATTATAAGTTTCCAGCAGCTTGTTGACCGGGTTGTCCACCCAGGTTGTTATCCTCAGACATTATAAATTTCATTTTTATATGACAACCTTTTACAGCAGCCCATGTCTGCTAAACCCCCTTTGCCCCCTGGGTAAAGGAACGGAACAACCAAACTTCATAAGATTAAATCAGACAAAGAACTGAACAAAACAAAGGGCTTAAATAACAGAGTGAACTAATCAATTAAAACCACATCAGGTGCATGCTAATCAATCAATAACCAAGGAGACAAATGACAGGGAAGAAACAACTCATAGTAACACATACAGAAAACACATCAGATCCCTGACAGTTGGGGAGTAACTAGTTACATGTAACTGAGTTATGTAATTTAATTACAAAATAAATGTACGGTAACTGTAATCAGTTACTGAGAAAAAAATACATCAAAAATACAAGGGGGTTACATCTTAATATTTTCTGTAAAAAGCTAGGATGTTGAATAATATTAATTTGTTACCTGTTTTTGATGTGTACGATGCCCCATGTCTTTTAAAGGCCGTTTAGTAAAGCGATGCTATTCTGATGCTTTTGATTGGTTCTTTAGGCTACCATCTGTCTAAGAGTTGCCACCACGGCGAGTGATAAAAATGTGCAGTGCTGGAAATTAGAAAAGTAATTAAAAAGTAATCAAATGTAATCAGTTACATTACTTTAATAACATAATTGAAATAGTTACACTACTTATTACATTTTAAATAGGGTAACTTGTAATCTGTAACCTATTACATTTCCAAAGTAACCTTCCCAACACTGCTTAAACCAGGGTTCACCAATCTCGGTCCTGGAGGGCCGCTGTCCTGCAGAGATTAGCTCCAACCCCAATTAAACACACCTGAACCAGCTAATCAAGGTCTCATAGGCATACTAGAAACTTTCAAACAGGTGTGTTGGAGCTGGTTGGAGCTAAACTCTGCAGGACAGCGGCCCTCCAGGACCGAGATTGGTGAACCCTGGCTTAAACGCACAACAAAAATGATGAGAAAAGTGCAGAACTCTTTCAAAACACTAAAACAAACTCCAAAGGAACTTTGTTTTTGCCAGTTTCATTCGAAATTATGTCACACCCATTTGTTTTTTCATTTTGTCTATCAGGGTTTTAAAGGTGACATATTATGCCCCTTTTCACAAGATGTAATATGAATCTATGATGTCCCCAGAATATGTCTGTGAAATTTCCACTCAAAATAACCCCCAGATCATTTATTATACAGTAGCTTGTTTGTATCTTGTTTGTAGCTTGTTTGTATCTACAGTACCTTTTTGGGTGTGAGCAAAAACGCTCCGTTTTTGTGTCCCTTTAAATGCAAATGAGCTGCTGCTCCCTGCACCCGTTCAGAAGATGGCTGGTCCTTTACATGAGCTTCAGATACTCAGTCAATAACAAAACATGCGAATAATCTCACTCATCCAAAATCCCAGAAATAACCAGTAGCGGAGTGCAGCCATTCGGAGAGACTCAGGAAGAGGTTGCAACTTTTAGACTGCACCTGGACATTTCTGAATGGTTAGTGGATGTTTAGTCGTCTGTTTCTGGGGAATTTCCGTTGAAAATGCATCACTGCTCTCTTGTTTCATCTGAGGCTGGGACTCTAAACAGTGTTCTGTGTTTGTCTGTGCAGCCAACAACAGAAAAGTTTGCATGCTTTGCTCGAGCTTTTGCCATTGCGTTAGAACTGGTTACACTGTTGTCGCTTGCGAAAACCAAATGGCGGCGCCGTGGGTGAAAACATGAAGATTAAGGGGTGGTAATATTATAATAAGATCCCCTTCCTATGTCAGAAGGGGAGCGAAATTTGATCGGCTTATTTTTTGACATGCTTGCAGAGAAAGGCTTACCAAAACAAAGTTACTGGGTTGTCACTTTTCACATTTTCTGGGTTGGTAGATGCACTGGGGACCCGATTATAGCACTTAAATCAAGCATCACGTTAGTTCAGGCAGGCCACGTCAGCCAAGCTCGCATCAGCTGATAGCCAGCTGTTCCAAATGTGTACCAATCCTGTGTCGACATGACGACATCTATCACAGCAGCCTATTTAAATTCCATTCCTTCAGCACTTCCTCCATAGCGTAGCTGCTCACAATCAAACTCCCTCCTCCAACCGCAACTCCACCCAACCAAACCTTTAATCAATCTGAATTGTTATTTTGTTTTTCCGTACAGGTCACTACATTGCAAGCATTTTCTATCGTGGATTGTATTTCCACAACTCGTGTAATTGAGAATTGTAATTATGTATGCATATACTGGTTCTGTTCTGTACCCCAAGGGGGTTTGACTTGCTGCTCTCCCCGCTCTGTCCAGGCAGTTGCATGGACAGGCGTGGGAGTTTTGCCTAGAACAGAACCATACCACCAAAAACTAACTGTATGCTATAATTGTAATAAATTTGTATACTTGACGAAGTGGTCCTGACTGAAACACTGAAAAAGTCAGATGAAAACATTTTTTGTGAACAGAAAGAAGTCCTGAAAGAAGAACTCTTATGATTAAAATTGAGATTACCACCACTAAAGGCATTATTTGTTGTTTCTAAAGGTTTTGATAAAGCCCAGAGAAATATGTTTATTTCATTTTTTGATTCTCAGCAAAATGTATCTTGTTCTATGGATGATTAGATATTTTACTGGAAAAAATACTGTTAGATTTTTTTTTTGATAACTTAAAATATCACAGGGTTCTTCAGGTTAAAAACTAGGGCTCATTATGGCTCAGCTTACAAAAATGTATCAGAACTTATGATGTCACATAATGAATTGCAAAATGTATTGCTTGAATGCATTCTAATTTGCTATGGATACAAGTGTCAATAGCACTGTAAATGTACATTGCACATGTTGGATTGGCAACAAGGTGAGTGATAAATTCATATACATTTTCTGCAAGTATTTAGAGCAAGTATTTAGATTCTGAATATTTTAGTATTTTTTTGGTGAAGCAAATCATTTTGAAATGTTTTTGAATCAGCCCTGAGGGTCACTCACAACACATTCTGTATCATGTCATCATCTCTTCATTATCTGATCATTATCTCTCATTAAATTACAAATCTTCCCCCACCCTCTTCTCATATCCTCACTTCAATGTGTTCTATACGGCCACACAAGATGTTAACAGCTATCTAGCAGTGAGTAGAGTGAAAGTGAAAGCTGTGCTGATGTGGGTGACGGCCCATCTTTCTACAGAAGGCTGACGGGGAAAATTAAGTCTGGGAAGTTTATTGATCTAAGATTTTTTCGAGAGAGAGAGAGAGAGAGAGAGAGAGAGAGAGAGAGAGAGAGAGAGAGAGAGAGAGAGAGAGAGAGAGAGAGAGAGAGAGAGAGAGAGAGAGAGAGAGAGAGAGAGAGAGAGAGAGAGAGAGAGAGAGAGAGAGAGAGAGAGAGAGAGAGAGAGAGAGAGAGAGAGAGAGAGAGAGAGAGAGAGAGAGAGAGAGAGAGAGAGAGAGAGGTAAGACCTCTGAAAACGATATAATCTACGATTTAATTTTTTTGTCATCACTTAAAAACTGCATAGAAACTCAACATATCAAGCTAACTGCTAGCCAAGCTAACATTCCGTGGCAGTTAATTCAGTTGAGAACAACATGGGCCTACCTAAAGCAGAGGCATTTTTCAAAAATGAAGAGGAGCTGGAGATAATATATCCAGCAGAAGTTAAATCTACCAAAGATAAGAAAAAGATGAAAGAGATGATCCTGAGAGAGAACACAGAGATACTGCTGTCTGGCTACAGTGGCCCAGAAGACAACAGAGTCCGGTGTAACCTGCTGTTCTTCACTGAACACCCATCAGCCTGGCACACCGTCCTCAGCTCTGCCATGACATGTAGAAGGAAAGGAGGCATCAGCAAAGGCAGACAACTCACTTTGGAAGGAGACAACGACACAAAGCTGGTTGTGAATCTCTATCATAACGGGAACAGTCATGGTCCAGGGACCAGAAACCAGCCTTAATGAATTCCAGAGGAACTTCAAAAACCTTAAATTGAAGGTTCAGAAGATTAAGAAAGATCCTGAAGTGAAGAGAAGCACAGAGGAGGAACTCTGCAACACAACGGACACCAACACTGACCCAGGCTCAAGAACCCCTCTGACAGACAGACACATCAGCACTCCTGCGCCTCCCAAGATAAAGGCCTTGAGAGACAACATCGCTGAGCTGGAGCAGGACTACTTCTTGTTTAAAGAGGAAACTACCAACAACATCCACCAACTCCTGAATATGTCCAGCCATCACAGCATTCAACAACTACAACAGCTCTGCTCTGCTGTGAAACATCTGGAGGAGGCCAATCAGGAGCTGCGACAGGAGCTGAGGAGGGTGAGAGAGGAGCTGGATAGAAGAGAACAACACGGACACACTCTGGAGAGACTGCTGGAGGAGACCAGAAACCAGCTCCACACAAAACAACATCAGCAGTGTGTCAGCACACAAACACACAGCGCCTCCACTCCTGAACGCATCCCAACATCAGCTGTGTCAGCACACACAAAAAAGAGCTCCTTCACTCCTGAACGCATCCCAACATCAGCTCAACATCAGCAGTGTGTCAGTACACAATCCCTAAGCTCCTTCACTCCTGTAACCCCACAACCTCATCAAGCCCCTCAGAGGAAAGTCAGCAGCAGCATCACACCGCACCATCCACCAACTACACCACCATCCACGATCCCCGGCAGAGAACAGACGAGTAAAGACAACATCGTCATCCTCTGTGATTCCAACGGCCACCATCTTGACCACAGACGACTGTTTCCGGGCAGATCCGTGAAGAAGTTCTGGTGTCCCACCTCACACTCTGCTTTGAGACTGCTGCGAGAGGGAGTGTTGGGTGCGCCGTCTCACATCATTCTCCACACGGGTACAAACGACCTCAGTGCGAGGGTGGACGTCACTAAAGCCCTGTCCACCGTGGTGAAATCAGCCAGCAGGATCTACCCTGGAGCCAAGGTCATCATCTCAACCCTTCTCCCTCGCAGAGACGTCCCTCAGAGGATCATCAACACAATCAACGCGGAGATAGCTAACATCTGTGCTTCAATGCCGAACGTTCACATAGCCAACCATCAGCGCATCACCCATGAGCATCTATATGACCATATCCACATCCACCGAGAGGGCATGAGACTGTTCGCAAAAACCATCAAGGAGTCCGCCCTGAAATCCCCTCAGATAACACACTCTGAGCGTGAGGAGAGGCTCAGACAGGCCGACAGCTACGCCGCTGTAGTGGCAGGATCAGGTAGAGCCGACACCACGGACCTGATCCAAATCAAACACATGCTGAAAATTATATGTGACAAAATGTTAGCTTAAATACTGATCAAAAATGATTATTTCTTAACTACTTTTTTTTTATTTTTTTATTTTTATTTTTTTATTTAACATGTAAATTGACCAACTCACTATACTTCTATATATCCTCTATATTACCGTTATAATTGATTAATCTATATTTTAAAACTTGATTGGGTCATGAATTTCATACATTTTTCTGGTGAATCCAATATTTGTCAATGTCATCGTTTAAAATAACATGCTATAACATTCAGGGGATGTTCTCTTCTGCTTTTGGAGAGAAAATTACTAACCCTGATCTTGTTAATATTGTATATAGTTCAGATATAATCATATTACTTGAGACATGGTGTCGTTTAGACTCCAAAATCTGCACTCCTCCAAACTACAGAGAGCTACGAATCCCTTCAATCAAACAGCCTAACATTAAAAACGGAAGAGATTCAGGGGGAATCATAGTTTTGTTCAAAGATCATCTGTGGCATTATATTCAGCCTGTGAAAAAAGGGAAAACACATATTTGGTTAAAACTTAAGAAAGAGCTGTTGTGTTTAGATGAGGACATGTACCTGTGTGCCACATATATCCCCCCATACGAGTCTCCTTACTATAATGAAGACATCTTCTCAACCCTACAGTCAGAGATTGTTTACTTTCAATCTCTAGGATCGGTTCTGTTAATGGGGGATCTGAACGCTAGAACAGGGAAGGAAGCAGATTACATTACCCCAGATGGAGACAAATATATCAACAATTCGCATATATATAAGCAGAAACACTTCACGAAGGCACGTCAGAATTATGACAACACCATAAACAGGCACGGAAAACAAGTCCTGCAGCTCTGCAAAAGCCTGGGTCTGTACATAGCTAACGGCAGAACTAGGGGAGATTCTCTGGGCCGCTTCACCTACTGCTCATGTCTCGGCAACAGCACAGTAGATTACGCCATCACTGATATAGACAACAATAACATCAACTATTTCACAGTGATGCCACAGCTGCCGTTATCAGACCACAGTCACACAGTCCTCAGTCTGAACAGATCCGGGAATCTCCGGCCTTGTTCAGATCAGAAGGTTAAACTGCACCCCCTCCCCGCCAGATTTATGTGGAGTAAAGACAGTCCTGCCCAGTATGAAGCCCAGCTCCACTGCACTCGTGTTCAGAACATGATAGATTCATTCCTATTTACTTCATTTAGCGAAGAGAAGAAAACTATCAATTTAGCAACTCATCAATTAAATGAAATATTTTCTACAGTGGTCAGAAAAGCCCTGAGAAAAAGAACAAAATACAGATGTAAGAAAGAAATTGCTAAAGATGATTGGTTTGATAAGGAATGCCAAAAATTAAGAAAAGATTTACGATCTTTATCAAATACAAAACACAGAGACCCTGCAAACCAACAAACACGAGACGAATATCAGCAAACCCTCAAAACATATAAGTCACTCCTAATACAGAAAAAAGCTGATCACATGAAAGCAAAGCTTAATAAGATTGAGGAGGCAGTCGATCAGAATTATTTTTGGGAATTATGGAATAATTTAGATAAATCAAAAGAACCCAAACACATTCCCATCTATGATCCAAACATCTGGACAGAACATTTTGGAAAACTCTATTCACAAAACGAACCAACCCTCACCCAAAAACATCTGACCTCCCAACTCTACACCCTGGAACGCACTGTAAAAGACCAGCTCAACCAGTTAGACCAGCCCATATTACTACACGAACTGACAGACAAGATCAAATCCCTAAAAAATAAAAAATCCTGTGGTGTGGATTTAATATCTAATGAGATGCTGAAACACAGCAGCCCCAAACTGAAAGAGGCTATTCTGAAATTATTCAATCTTTCATTAAAATCAGGACACTTTCCTGAGATCTGGAAAGAAAATTTGATTACACCAATTTATAAACAAGGTGAGAAGTACGACCCAAATAACTATAGGGGCATCACAGTGAGCAGCAATCTGGGCAAACTCTTCTGCTCCATCATCAACGACAGACTAGTCCAGTTCATTCAAGAACACAAGATCCTCAACAGCTGTCAGATTGGCTTTATGCCTAAACAGAGAACATCAAATCACATCTACACACTCCACACACTCATACAAAAACACGTCCAACAAACAAAACAAGGGAAAATATTCGGCTGCTTCATTGATTTTAAAAAAGCTTTCGATTCGGTTTGGCATAATGGACTTTTCCTAAAACTAATTCAAAGTGGAATAGGCGGAAGGACATATGACATCATAAAGGACATTTACAATGGGAACAAATGCGGCGTCAAGATTAACGACAAACGCACTGATTATTTCAGTCAAACTAAAGGAGTCCGTCAAGGCTGCAGCCTCAGCCCGACTCTATTTAATATCTATATTAATGAATTGGCATCAACACTTGAGAAGTCCTCTTGTCCTGGTCTGACCCTCGAGGACAGAGAGATCAAAAGCCTCCTGTACGCTGACGATCTCCTGCTGCTGTCTCCTCATGAAGAGGGTCTGCACCAAAGCCTCTCGCTTCTGGAGGAGTTCAGCAGCGACTGGGCCTTACCCATAAACATGGACAAGTCCAAAATCATGATCTTCCAAAAAAAAACCTCGCCTTACTGACAACAAATACACATTTACACTTGGGGGAACAATTCTTAATCATGTCACCTGTTATAATTATTTGGGTCTGACAATCTCAGCTTCTGGAAAGTTTGACACTGCAATGAAAGATCTGACTGATAAAGCACGTAGGGCTTATTATAGTATAAGAAAACCCCTGTTCAAATTTAACCCACCCATTAAACTGTGGCTGAAAATCTTTGACAGCATCATCAAACCCATCCTCCTATACGGCTGTGAAATCTGGGGCCCCAAATTTAAACTAAATTACGATTCCTGGGACAAAACCCCTGTGGAAACTTTCCACCTCGAGTTCTGCAAGAACATCCTGGGAACTCACAGAAACGCTCCGAGTCTGGGTTGCCGGGCAGAATTAGGCAGATTCCCTCTCCTATCTGAGATCCAGAAGAGAGCCGCAAAGTTCTGGTTCCATCTATCAGATGCGCAGACAGACAGTTACCATCACTGCGCTCTCAGACACAGGGCAGGACACCCCGAGAGCGACCCCATGACACATTTAGTGGAAAAACACAAACTTAATCCAACAATTCAGTTCAGACACGCAAAAGTAAAAGAAATAGGGAACATAACCAAAGAAGAATACATACAAGACTGGCAGATAAAGGTCACACAAGTAAATAAATTAAAATACTTCCACAAAATAAAGTCTGATTATAAATTGGCCCCATACCTGACCGATATCAGTAATTATGGTCAGAGAAAGCTCCTGACGAGGTATCGCATTAGTGACCACAGTCTGTGTGTGGAGACGGGCCGGCACAAGCCGAGCTGGAGAGCCAGAGAGCTCAGACTGTGTTCACACTGCACTGATGGAGTCGTGGAGGACGAGCTGCACTTCCTCACCCAGTGCAGCAAGTACAAACACATCAGAGACACTTATTTCACACTAATAGCACAGATTTTACCCCAATTCCAACAAGCGAGCCTCATAGACAAACTGTCTTATATTCTGGGAGAGAAAGAAGAGTGTGTTCTCCTGGCAGCGCAGTATGTGTCTTCCTGCCATCATATGAGGGACAAGGGCTGAACCCTCTTCCCTTAAACTGCTCTCTGTACTTATTTTTTTAATTTTTTTTATTTTTATTTTTTTCATTGTGATATATTTATGCATAATATTGAAATATATTTTTAATTGTTTTATTTATTTTTTATTGTTAAATTTTATGTATCAACCTGTACGTATATGTTTGTATATGTCTATTGCTTTGGCAATATTGTGCTATTTTACACAGTCATGCCAATAAAGCTCATTTGAATTGAATTTGAATTGAATTGAGAGAGAGAGAGAGAGAGAGAGAGATTTTATTTTATTTATATTGTATTATTAATGTTTTTTTTTTTTTTTACACAATGAAAATGAATGCACAAAATTAATCTTATTAGGGGGAAAAATTAAATCACAGCTCACATTCAAACAGAGAGAGCTGAGACAAAATCATCACTATATTACTATATACACTATTCACCTTATTTTCGAACGCGGAAGTAAACATGGGTCCAATATCCGGTTTTTGTGCGGCACTTCCGTTTCCTCGCTTCCCTGGGCTAAATAACGATATCGATCGCGAAGGATTATGCAGAGTTGACAGAAAAAAATGTTACACATGCCGTAGCAGATGACCACAACAAAGAACTAAAGCCCCGCCTCACTCAGTTGGACCTGGTTGAAAACACTCATGTGTCTAGCTGGCAGAGTGCCAAAACTTCGCCGGCGCCTTCAGCCTCGCCCTAAACACGGTCGAGCCAACGCTGGACTAATATGGAGGTATTTTGTCATGTCAAATGTATTAATAATGCCATCAGAATGCAACCAAAGCACAGGATAGCAATAAGTAGATGGCTATAAATAATTGTAAATCATACAAAATAAATGCCACGATCATGCCATTATGCCTGATCACTAGATTTTATACAGGGTTACTATAATGATTTTGTTTCTCCTTGGAGTTTTTATTATGGTTTTTATTGAGACTTCATAGCCCAGCCACTTTTCTGGTATCGGGTGGTCTTCTGTAGGTCGGTGTTCACGAAATGAAAAGAACAAACATACGGTCGTTTCGTTTTGACATGAATACATATTAATAAATTACATTTTGATGTTTGAAAGTTTAGGTTTTGACAAATGCAGATATAAATGCAATGGAAAAAAAATATTATCGATTTTCTAATATTGCACCTGTCAATAGGCTACAGAACGAAATATTCTGTAGCCTATTTTGCCGTCAATACTGCCGACGTTGTCTTTGCTGCTATATATTTATGTTTACATTAAGTATAGGCCTTCCACAACTCTCTCCCCATTATGTCGAATATATCACCAATGGCTTACGCCCGTTTCACAGATACTCCGTGTGCAGTGCGTGTGCAGTGCGTGTGCGGTGCGTGTTGCAGTGCGTATGCAGTGCAGGAGCAGCACATGCAATAGTGCTTTCACATATGCTGCGTTTGCAGTGCGTAACTGATCCGCTGCTGTAGGATATAACACAAATACATACTCACTATTTGTATTTCAAATCCAGAAGTTATCAGCAATTTTTATTTAGAAAAAAAGTTTTCTGTCAGCATTGTGATTCTCTTTGTACAAATATACAGTATACCAGAGATGGGGGACTCGAGTCACATGACTTGACTCGAGTCAGACTCGAGTCGCAAATTTAAGGACTTGAGACTTGCTTGACTAAATTAAGAAAATGACTCGACTTGACTTTGACTTGAAATCCAATGACTCGAGACTTGACTTGACTTGAACTGTATGACTCGAGAATGACTTGATATAGGCCTACATTTTTATATAAATCATCGCAACATCAATTGATGAACAAAATGAAAGCAACGGAACCATTGACGCCAGTCATCAGATTCTGCGCGATTGCGTGACGCTGCACAAGCCCAGAAAAAAACACATTGCGGTGAGCGCGGCAGCGCGCTAAATACAAAAACATCTCCCAGCATCGTTTCTTTTTGGATATAAAGACTAAAATTGACCATATTCATACAAGAAGATTTGCTGTAGGCTACGCATAATAACTGGCATGGGATATCGGACGACCATCACAACCTCGAACAGTCGAACTTCATTCACCACGTCTAAAAGTAAGCTATGGCTTGTTTAACCTGTTTGTTAATTTGACTTTCTTTAAAACTAAATCTTTAAATCTAGAGAGAATATTGGTAAAAACAGCATGCCTCTTTATACTCAATTATTTTTTCAAATGTAGCTTAAAGTTGTCAATATTCAAATGATGATTAATGATGGCATATGTTTTGTATAACATTTGCCACATTTCTTTCCAATCATGCTTTAAAGCCAAATATGTCGTTCTTTCCAATGACAAAAAACAACATCAAAAATGTTAATGTTTTGTCGTGTTTTATGTTAAACATAAAAACTCCTCTTATAGCAGGGTTAGATGTTATCAGGGGGTTGGGGGCAAAATGGCAGCAGAATTAATATGCACCCAAAATTCAAAAAGTGGTGGAAAAATTGCCCTAGTATGAGTTATTTTTATAATTAGCCTAGGCGGATTTAACTTCATATTTAAAAATATATAACTTATATAAAGCGGATGCCAGTTTGAAGAATACCATTTGGTGGCATAGGAACCATTATACTTTTTGTGAATTGTTTTAATACCTTTTAATGGTCTTCTGCAATGTTTGAGGCATATTTATTTTTTCATGCTTTAATGTTGGCCTAATTTCAGTTACATTTACATTTTAGGCTATGTAGTTTGAAATTTTATTTTTTTGATTTTTATTGTAGTAATCACTCAGCTGTAGGCCTATGTGGAAATGCATATTTAAAAAAAACCGTTGCAAATAAAACCATAGTCCACAACTTCTGTCGTTTTAACTTATTTTAATATATAAATTCAGTGAAATCATCAAACGTTGACTTGCCAGTGACTTGTGACCCAAGCTACGACTTGACTTGACTTGCTTGACATAAAGCAATGACTTGACTTGACTTGACTTGCTTTTCTAAAAATTGACTTGGACTTGCTTGAGACTTGAAGGTTAAAGACTTGAGACTTGCTTGTGACTTGCACATGTGTGACTTACTCCCACCTCTGCAGTATACACTCTTTAATAGATGTATTAGAACATATTACACAATTAGACAATTTAAAAACATATTATTGAATGCATTACTTCTATATAATTAAGTTGCTCAAGCAAGTGGTAAAATATTTTACCATGTACTTATATTAAAATCGCATAGCCTACATTTTAAATTAAAACTTAAAATTGACAAAAACAGCAGACTCATACACTTTCTTTTGCATAATTTAAATCTTTATACAATAAATCTTGCATGTCACAAAGAACTTGTTTTTCCACCTCCACGAATGAGACGAGTGTGTTCGTTATGCCTTGTTGAAGTAAATTGTATTTTCCCTTGATTTACCCGCGGTCTTAACGTTTCAGCATTGCGATTCTCTTTGTACACATATACACTCTTTAATAGACGTATGCACGTTTAAACACAATTTAAACAACGGCAGCCTATTATTCAATGCATACTTATATTAAGTTGCTCAAGCAAGTGGTCAAATATTTAACCATGTAGCCTACTTATATTAAATCGCAAACATTTTAAATTAAAACTTAAAATTAACAAAAACAGCCGACTCTCATGCCTTTTCTTTTTCATTTAAATTTTAATACAATAAATCTTGCATGTCACAACTTGTTTTTCCACCTCCACGAATGTGACAAGTGTTGTTCATTATGTCGCCTTGTTGAGGTAAATTGTAGCTTTCCTTGCTTTACCAAAAACGTAGTAGGCTATTTAATTAAATACATTTATGGTGAGATTTACTAAATTTTATTTAATTAATCGCATTTATGGTTAAATTACTACATTTTCAGGTCAATCTGTGTTCATTTTCACCACGCAACATGCGCTGTCACTTTAATTCAGCGTTTGCAGCACAGCAAAAATAGACTCGGTGCAGAAACGATCTCTGCACTGCTGTATACGCACCGCAACTGGAACGGATCGACGGACTGCAACCGCGTGCAGTGTGAAAGCTCTAATTAATTAAATACATTCGTTCTGCAGCAGTGCAGAAACGATCTCTGCACTGCTGTATACGCACCGCAACTGGAACGGATCGACGGACTGCAACCGCGTGCAGTGTGAAAGCTCTAACCTGTTAACATGGGTACGGGAAAAAAATACGCACTGCAAACGGAGTATGTGTGAAACGGGCGTTATCATATGTCACGTTTCTGGTGTGCAAAGACATGTAAAACGCCACGCAACAGAAACGCCACGCAGCCAGTGTGTCGCCGGTCGTAGGGCGCCTGATGATTAAAATGTCAATGATTTCGATGATTAAAACACTCCTGCTCCAAGTAAATCTTTCTTTTGTACCAGTTATTATGACAAGCTCTAACTGCACAAACAATCCCGGTCTTCCTCGAAGCCATAACGATGAGTTAGTTGTTAGGAACGCTTGTTTGATTAACCTCTACGGTGAAAAGTGAGTTAGCGCGCCAGTGACCGGAAGTGCCTGACCGGAAGTCTCGCACAAAATACCGTCAACTGGCTGCGTCCGTATTTCCGTTAAAAATAAGGTGAATATACGACACACTATATTAAAAGCACAGCTAAATGTGACATTTATTATAATGTGTTTATGTGAAGTTTGTTTTAAGTTCACTTGCATTAAATGTTGTTAAAATATTTTAAGATTATTAGATGGTTAAAAAGATGGCTTTAATACTCGTTTCATCCCCAGAAATTGAGAAAAAACAAATGCATTAAGTTGAACTTAATCAATTTTAGTTCAACTTAATGCATTTGTTTAAATGTGGATAAAATCAATTGAATGCAACCACTTATGATAATTTTTTTTTTAATTAATTTCAACAAATCATTTTGTGATCTCTGTATGCTTTCATTTGAAAGAGATTTAAAAGAATAACTTGTATTCCAAAGAAAAATACAAATTAAATGGACTCTGAACTGACATGAACGAGTGAACGATGACAGAATTTACTGTCTGGGAGAAGGCTCTGACCTTGGGTGTTTTGAAGGGGTAGTCTGGTGTGAAAACGATGTCCAGGAAGAACACTCCTCCCTTATACACTGAGGACCCAGGATAGTGGACCTCCACTCATAAATGTTGTCTCCTTTTGGGCAGGCACTAAAAATAAAGCACAACCAGTTCAATGCAGAAAAGTGGAGCTGCACTTAAACATTAGACTGATTCAAAAATATGCAGATTATGCAGTCCTCTTTAGTGTGACATAGTCTTTGAATATGAACTAAAAAATGTGTGTTTGTGGTGCAAACTGCCAGGCACTGTGTGGTAATGAGCAATTATGGGATAGCATTACTGTGCCAGAATATTTGGCTACCAAGAGATTGCTGGAACTGAGGACAGCTTAAATAGCTGTCCTCAGTTCCAGCAATCTCTTGGTAGCCAAATATCTGAATAAGATATAGGCTCATATCTGAATTTGGTTCTTGTCAAAAAGCCTGAAGGAAAGCTAATAGAATTTCTATCATAATTTGATAATTGGAATCAATCCCAATGGGACTTTTCAGGATTTTTAACTGCAGTGCACAGATGTATACGAGTCTGTGCATATGTGAGCAAGACAATCTGGGTTTACACATTGTTTCTTGTTAATGTAGCTGATATGAAGATACAACGTGGAACAACTTTGAGGTCTCATTAAAGCAAAAATTTACACATAAAACTCAAAGTGTAAATGCATTTACGAACAGGTTTATTTAGTGCTAGCGTGTGCCTCAGCAACCACCATGCTCACAAAACAAGGTATTTCCTAGATCTGTATAAATGCCAATAACACAACACGCAACAAACAAGACATCGACTGGGAGTCTGTTCACAAGAAATCTCGTCTCCAGAGATATTTCCAGAGATATTCTCCAGACTCCACAGACACAGATGGAGAAAAAAAAGAAAAAAAAGAAAAAAAATAGAGAGAAAAAAACAGGAACCATTAGCAGCAGCCACTGTGTTCAGAGACTGTCTTTGGCTTCCTCTGCTTCAGTGTGCAGACAGGAAGTGTGAGAGAGGATTTCCTTGTCATCATGAGTTGCCCTATTTCAGTGCTTGAATACTTTTTCTCAAAAAATGTATTTGTCCTCCTCCAAATGTTAGTTTTTGTTTTACATTTGCATTATTTTCACAATTTTTATTGAAGAAAACAAATAAATAAGAATAATTCAAAATAAATAAAAAAACAGACTCACTGACAACCCTGCTATGAAATTATCACAGTATTTGACTTTGCAGCTCAAGATACACTTCAAAGAAATTACCAGATTTGTATAACAAGGCAGCATAAGTCTGGAAATTACCCACAACCCCTGGCAGAAAAAAAAAATCTTTTCAATTATTTGTGGCTTTGCCAAAAGACTCTATTGTTCTTTCTCTTCTATGAGCAAAAGTTTTACGAGTGAGCAGAAATGAGGCTAGGAGCTCCATGACCCTGGTGTACATCACACATCCTCTGACCTTTCCATAAGCTCAAACTAATTGTAACAAGTCCCCATTGGTTCAGGCAATGTTGCCTAGCAACCTCTCCCAAGGGGATGAAAAATATCTGTTTTACTGCAGGGGAGGATTTCCATGGTAACAACACCAATCCCGTCATGACAGGATGGGAATTCTGGTGCTGTTTGGAATGAAAGAGGGTGAATGGACCAGCAGTACTCGGCACAACTCTTCTTTGCACATATTAAAATTAATTAAACTCAAATTAGTGTTTCATGTATTTATTTAATTAACTTATTTAAGGAGCTGTGCAATCTCTGCAAGTGCTGTGTGAAAGCAACAAAATTATTAAAATTAAAATTAATTATTGTAATTTTACTGTTTTTTTATAATATAATAATAATAATGATGATGATAATAATAATAATAAACTAAATGTTTAATAATAAAGTTTTAACTAAAATTGCTCATGTGTAATGGATTAGGGGTATATTTAATTATATAAATAATATATAAATCATATAAAATGTTTATAATAAATAATAGCTAAAAACTGATCAATTTTGTATTTAAAATTGTTTTACTATCTTTTAAAAACTGGGGGAGAGAGTTTATTGCATCCGAGATGTGTCACTTTGCTCACAACTGATTGGTCCAATTTCGGTTTGAGATCTCTTACCTAGAACATAACCTGCCCTGGAAAAGGTTAACCATGGAGTATAGTTACTATGGTGATGAACACCGCTAAAAGCTGAGCCACTTTCATGGTCCCTAAAACCCAGGGTTGGCACAAATTAAAATGAAACATACCTGGCTATCCACCTAAACTGTCTTCATGGTATAAGCCCCAGAAAAAAAAAAACTATTTAAATCAATAATTTCATTACTTTAATTTAGAACTTTCTGCATTTTTAGATTTTCAAAAAAACATCACTGATTTGATGATTTATAAGCTGTTTTAAAATGTATTTTCATTGTATTTTGTTTTGGTTTTCAAGGACACTGAGGCCCCGTTTACACGAAGGGAAGACGCAGATATTTCCCTGCGGTTTGACCTCTCATTTACACGAAAACCCAGTTTTTCTCACAGAAAACGATTATTTCTAAAAACTCCGGCCAAAGTGGAGATTTCTGATAACGCCGGTTATGTGTTGTCGTGTCAACTGGGAGAAACGTGTTTTAGGTTCTCAAACGTCACATTATGTGCCAGAAAATGCTTAACGTCATGTGAGCGCCCGAGGAAGTCGCTTGTGCTATTCGTTGTTGTCGATTCTCAGGATTCTGATTGGCTTGCATGGCTTTATCCTTCTCCCTACATTGCCGCCCATAGGTTTGGCATAGTTATGATGGCCCTCGACGGCGTATTTATGCGGGTTAATGTAAATGACAGCTTTTTGAAAACGATGTTGTGTGCACAATGTTATTATTGAAAACGGAGGGGGGGAAATATTTGTTTCTCTAAATACCAGGCTATGTGTAAATATGGCCTTAGTTTGCTTCTCTGTGTTTTCCTGCTTCCCTTTGTCTTGTGTTCCCACTCATCATTTGTTGCTATGGTGATTCATTGTTTCATTAATTAGAGCACACCTGGTTATATTTGAGTTCATTATCTTGTGTTTGCCTCAGTCTCCTCAGTTTTTTGTCTGGTGTTGTTTGTGTTTCAGTACACAATGTTACATTGTCTAATTTTGGATTGTTTGTATTATACTCTTTTGTTTTGTTTAATAAAGTTCCGTTAATTAATCCCACACCTGTTTTTGTTCCAATTATCTCCCTGTTATTTAAACCTTGAGTTCTATTCAGTTCATTGTTAGGTATCTCCTGTGTTTCTCCAGTGTTGAATGTTTGGATACTGCACTTTGTCCTGCACTTTTATCATAGCCACTCATGACAGAACACCCGACCTTTAAAAACAAGAAAGACAAAATAATAGACGTACCAGCATTGCGTCTCCTCCCCCTCTCTGAAAATCTGAATTTTTGGGGGTATTTGAGCTGGATGATTCAGAATGGCTGCCTCTCCATCATGACCTGTGAGCCCAAGGCAGCCACAGTGTTCGTCCCGGAACCAGAGCTGGCTACTATCAGAGCCCTGGAGTCTACGCGTGATGCTCAGTCCATCCCAGAGCCAGGAACGGACCTCTGCCTTATAGATCTGTGGATCCAGTTCCCTCCCGAGTCCCCACCCTTGAGTCTTCGCCTTCTACGCCAGTCCCGCCCTGCGATCTGGATGCTCCAGTCCCATCTGGAAATCTTCCTCCTTTAATATTCCCGCCTAGCTGCCTGGTCTCATCCCCTCTTCTGGTTATGTCCAGTCCCCTGGAAACGTCGGCACCGCTGGTGTTGTCCAACTCCTCAGCTCTGTCCCCATGTTAGCTCCATGCGTCTCGTCAGCTCCGCCTTTGACTCCCCCTCCACCAGCTCGGTGTGACACTGTGTGCCCATGTCTCCACCTTGGCCTGTCAGCTTGTCGGCTCTGCCCTGGCTCTGCGTTCCCTCATCTCCACTGTGGTCTGTCTGCCCTAGTCCGATAGCCCTCGTTAAGGCTTAATCGTCCCTCCAGATCAGCCACAGTCAGTCGTCACTCTGCCTCCACCACAGACTTCACTTCGGCTCACCGGGCTTATCCTTTCTTACGGCTTCCCTGTCGTCCTCACTCCCTCCGACGTCGCCCCAGTCTACCGAGCCCCTGTCTTCGCCTCAGTCCTGGGAGCCAGCAGCTCCACCCTGGGCTTCTGGGCCATATGGATGTCACCCCGGTCTGTCAGCATCTCTGCTTCGCCGGATACTCCATGCACCCTGGTTCCGCCTCTGTTAGTCAGCCCCCGGATTCTGGCTGGCTCTTCAGCCAAAGGTCCACAGCTCCACCCCCACCACCAAAGCCCCCTTCCTCCTTTCACAGCTGGATTATGAGTTACGGCGCAAGGTTGCACCTTCTTTGACACCATTGACCACAACGTTCTTTTAAATAGACTCGAACATTATGTTGGCATTAGTGGAATTGCACTAGCATGGTTTAAATCATACTTATCTGACCGTTATCAGTTTGTAGCAGTAAATTAAGAGATGTCTCATCGATCACAAGTTCAGTATGGCGTACCTCAAGGCTCAGTACAAGGACCGCTGCTGTTCACTCTGTACATGCTACCCTTAGGAGATATCATTAGGAAACATGGAATTAGCTTCCACTGTTATGCTGATGATACTCAGCTGTATATTTCTTCAAAACCTAACGAAACCTATCAATTCACAAAATTAACGGAATGCATAGCTGATATAAAAAATTGGATGACTAGTAATTTCCTACTTCTAAATTCTGAAAAAAACAGAGTTTCTAATTATTGGACAAAAAACTTCCTCACGTAATAATCTAGAATACTGTCTAACACTTGATGGCTGCTCTGTTAAGTCTTCGTCGTCGGTTAGGAACCTGGGTGTGCTCTTTGATACCAATCTTTCATTTGAAAGTCACGTGTCTAGTATCTGTAAAACTGCATTTTTCCATCTTAAAAATATATCTAAATTACGCCATATGCTCTCATTGACAAATGCGGAACAATTAGTTCATGCGTTCATGACCTCAAGGCTAGATTACTGTAATGCTCTACTGGGTGGTTGCCCTGCACGCTTAATAAACAAACTACAGCTAGTTCAAAACGCAGCAGCTTGAGTTCTTACCAGAACCAGGAAGTACAGTATGACCATATTAGCCCGGTTCTGTCAACACTGCATTGGCTCCCTATTAAACATCGCATAAATTTTAAAATATTGCTGATTACTTACAAAGCACTAAATGGTTTAGCTCCGCAGTACTTGAGCGAGCTCTTAACGCATTATAGTCCTTCACGTCTATTGCGATCTCAAAATTCCGGCCAGTTAATAATACCTAGAATATCAAAATCGACTGCTGGCGGTAGATCCTTTTCCTATTTAGCACCAAAACTTTGGAACAGTCTTCCTAACATTGTCCGGGAAGCAGACACACTCTGTCATTTCAAAGCCAGATTAAAGACACATCTCTTTGACCTAGCATTCACATAATACATTATAGACTTCTATAATTCAATGTTAGGCTGCATAGATTAGGTCAGCCGGAACCGGGAACACTTCCCATAAATCCTGATGTACTCGTTACATCATGAGAAGAATGGCGTCTACGCTAATTTTAGTGTCTGTGTTTATCCCGAGGTTTTCCCGCAGCCTGCCGGATCCAGGCCGTATCCAGATCTGACAAAGGACCTTCGTCTGGACCCGATGACAACGCAGTGCTGAAGTGCTAACTAGTCTCTCCCTATGGACTATCCCGTTACCACTCTACAGATAAGGTGTTGTCGGGAAAATTTGTTTCACGTACCTACCCCGAAGTGACAAAATAAAATAAAATTCTTTATCAAAATTTATAAGGAAAGACAAGTACTTTGTTTAGGCTTGGCTTGTAGGGAATTCCAAATCTGCGCACATATATTCAAACGCACATAACTATAGAACCAATTCTAAATGCGCATGTGAACGCCATCAGCGTTTCTCACAGGTTCGCGTTTAAAGTCTGTGTAAAGAGAATGGTGTCGTCTTAGCGACCCCTAATTTAATAACAAATGATCATTGTGACGGAAGCAAATCTATCAAAACTAACTTTAGCTGGAAAATAACTTTATTAAAGAACCGCTATAAAGCCAAAACAATCTCTGTTACCTTAAATTATACGCTTATCTCTGTAAAGCTGCTTTGAAACAATCTACATTGTTAAAAGCGCTATATAAATGAAGATGACTTGACTTGACTTGACTTGTGGGAGGGGGGACTACTGAAGTATCTACCTGACTCCACCTCAGTCTTCGCTTCCACCCACCGTGAAGGTCCACGGCAGAGCCCTCCAAAATGTGGACCAACAGCATTGTCAGGAAGTGATAGTCTGCTGATTGCGCTGTAGCCTCCTCTGCCAGCTCGCCCATGGTCTCTGCCTCCACTGGTCTCCCATGGACTCTTCCACCCAGGCCCTCCTTTCCTCCCCCTTTTATCTCCCTATCAGTCTTCAGTCAGGGTTTTTGGTCTGCCAAATAACTTGGTCCAAAGTGGGCCAACTGGGGCTTGATGGGGCTATGAGTCAGGAGAGGGTCAACACCGCTGCTCATTTCCCATATAAGGCTACCAGCTCAACATTTAAGACAGTTTTTTTTTATATCAGAACTCACTTTCAGACACAAGCGTGTGTTTGTAATCCTCCTTGGTTCCCGGGGGCACCACAATACGACCGAAAGGGCACTTCACTATTAGCGACTAAAGGGGCAGGTGCTCAAGGCACCCCGCAAACCCTCTCTCATGCATGCCATTGCAATGAATGTCTAATATTTTACTGCCTCTGGTGATTAACTGATTGAATTAGTTCTAGCTCAAACAAATAACCGGTTTTAAAAAAAACCTGTCCTTAAGAGTGAAGCTTAACATTCCTATTCAAACATACTGTGTGTTCACATATCTGATGGCCATCACTCACAGATTAGCTTTAAAATAAAGGTCAAGAGTGTTTGTAACATGTCAGTAAACACTAATAGCGAAACAGCGGGGACTATGTTGAGTACTGTAGCATTTATTTACACAGTGCTGATATGGAGTATACGAGAACACACTGATACACAAACACAAAGAGACTGCAAGGCATGTTCTATCACTCAATAAAATAAATATGCCTTTTTAATAACTGTTTGAAAGTCATTTGGCCAGGGTTCCCACACGGAACATTGTTTTTTTTTTAACCCAAAGAATTTCAAGTAACTTTCCAGTTGTTTCAATTGGGATTACTTGATAATGATTTAAAAATATAGATTTTATAAAGATTGTCAACTGCTGTAATCAGAGCAAATCAGTGTGATTTAGACTTCTTTGATTCAGATACTGTGTACAGTTCTGTCATTATATGTCTTATTTATATCTAAATCACTAGCATGACTTTGATCTAGAAATCTAAGTGTGATTTGACAGTCACCAATTCAGATGCTGATATCTATTCTTTGTTGGGAATATGGCCAGAGTCAGTTTGGTTCAGCTCAACCCATGCCAGATCGGCAACGGAATCCCTGAATAGCCAGTACTCGCTTTGTGTCCTGACACATGCAGACCTTCAACCAGATGCCCTCCAAAATGCCTCATGGGAATCCAACAACAGCCGCCCTCATGCTCATTTACACAGTCATTAACTTCTTTTAAAACCACATTCATATTTTTGCTGTTCATAAAGTGAGAGATGAAAGGAGAGAATATGCCATTAACAACCAGGTTTAAAAGGCAATGGTTTAGATACACACAAAAGGGCACATTAACAATTCAAGAGCACTGGAGGCACATCTCACATGAGAGGCCTGGGAAACCTGGATGCCCGCTGAGACAATTACAGAGAGATTTTCAGTCTGTTATAGAGAAGTGGCTTTGTTCTCTATTGCTGTTTTGAAACGCCTGAATTTGCTGATTATATTATACGCCATGGAGACACATGCTGCAGGAGACACAAGACTCAGCTTCCAATTTGCAGGGTCCCTATGCAGTGTTCACTGTCTGCCACCTACACACTAAGGAAGGAATATTTGTGCCAGGTTCACTTCACTTGACAAAATATGTCCATTCAAAAGCCCTGCAATGTCATCAACGGAGAACACACACACACACACACACTTACCCAGAGTTTCTTCTCAGCCACCCACAGCAATCTGTCAGTGCTGATGCACCTGTTATTTACTAGCTTAGTGACACCTCTGCTTATCTACACACACGCACAGAAAACAGGTTGACCTAGTGAGTCAGATAAAGTGTGTGTGTGTGTGGGCACTACAGGTAGTTTATTATGCTGCTCATTATATGTACTCATTGTACTCATCCCACCTTTTTTTGTCCACATTAAAATAAGTAACTAAAATAAATAGGCCTATAACATGAAAATAGTTACATTTTAGAATTCCAGAAGTTTAGGAAAAAAACATCTCACATGAATTCACGCAAAACTTTAGAGAGTCACTGGCTCATGCTCGCTGTCCAAGTCATATGTGCAATAAAAAGATGAGACAACAAAAGAAAATTGGGCAGAAATACACATGGGCTGGCAGTCCATGTCTGTTCAGCAAAAATGTATGGCAAATAAAATATATCATAATGTTAAGTATAGAGCAAAGACCACTTATTTACATTTAAAAAGTATATTTCTTGTTAGTTTATTAGTATAAAACAATTATGATTCAATTTTCACCTTGCATTCATATACATTAGGCCTAAGGTACATGAGCAGTTCACCATGTTGTTTCATTGCTCACACTATCACGTGGCGATAATATCAAAAAGGTTTGAAAATATCGCTGCATCAGTGACCGCAATGAGCACCGATTTGCCAAAAGTCATGTAGTATGAGCCTGCCTTTACAGGGAGTTGGAGAACTGGAGACTGGAAGCATTGGAGGCAAGGAAATGAACATGAAAGCAGCAGGTATCTCTGGTAAGGAATATCCACAACTTGGGTGAGTCCTAGGCTGCGTTCCACTCTGCTTTTAGACACGCACTCACAAACGTCCCTAAGCACTTCCCCTTGGGGGAATCCCCACCGACATTTTGAAGTGCCCTCCACTTCGTGAAGTGGATGAATGAAGTTTGACAGAGGGAGCGAGTGTACTTCATATGTACACATGACGTCACCTCACCGCATATCATGGTTAATTTACCACCACCACCAACAACTAATATATATATATATATATATATATATATATATATATATATATATATATATATATATATATATGTATTATAATAGATAATATATATTTTAAACAACCTAAACACACCTATATACATATAGAATGCTGCATTAAACAAATTCTTAAGGGAAAATTAATAAATCAACTCCATAGCGGATTCCAAGTGATCAAGGGCTTAGGATGTTCCAATTCAGCCCATGGGTTCCACCAGTAGTGGGCACTTGTGCAACATAAGCAATGACGTACATCCGAGTGAAAGAGACTGAGGGAAGTAAGCGACGGAAGGGCATTAAAAAAAACGACCAGACAACAAATGGGTGTGTGGTGCAGGCTTTTGCAGTGTGAAGCAGATGAGGGTGATTGCTAGCAGGTGCTGGTGATTATGGAGTGTATGCAGGTGGGAGCCAAGGAGGATGATGGGAACTGTAGTGCAGAGGTGAGGTTTTTATTAATTAAATATGCTTGTATATACCTGCCATTGGTCATGTGTGTGTTTATGTGTCGGCTTTGATTTTTGAGCTGCTGTGATAAAGTGCATACCACGGCTTGGCTGAGAAATAGAGCTGTGTGTGTGTGTATGAGAGTGAGAGGCATAAATAGAAAGTTGTGGTTAAACTGAAACACACTTTCATGACCCACTATCATAGAAAAGACGCCACTGAAAATAAATGTGTGTGTGTTTATGTGCAGATTTATAACACAGGGAAAGTAAGAGAGACAGAAAAACCATGATGTAGCCACAGCTCTGAGCCTTGACTTCATGCCCTCTTTCTGTATAAATTCAACAGAAGCCCCATTTATTCCACGTATGTCATCTACAACACCTCCAGACACACAGGCACCAGCTCTTTGCTCACAGTATTTGTGCTGCTTTTAAATGGTTAACTCATCCAAAAATGTATAATTATAATCGAACATAGCACTGTGAAATTGTTTATGATAAACAAAGGCATAAGGGAACATTGACTTCAAAGCATGACTTGCATGCCATATTTCAATGTACATGGGCAGTGGGCACGAATGAGATTAGAGAGCTTTAGCAGACAAAATGATTTTCAAAGAATAATGACTTAAATTTCGTCTGTTGTCATAATGTAGTGCACTGCATAATATATATATATATATATGGGTAGTTGACAAATGGCCAAGAAAAAGTACTTTTTTTGGAAAACATAACTTTTTAAGATAAAAAAATACATATATTTATGGAGTATGAAAACTGCAGTTTCAGAAAATAGTAGTGGTCACTCATTTTGTCAATGACTTCACATATTTTTTTCACGTTTTCACTCAACAGTACTGTAAATGTGTCCTATGGTGTGACATTTAAAAAAAGTACTAAGAAATTATATTAAATAACATAAAAAAATACTTGAGACAGAATTGTTCACCTTATTAAAACATTATTTCCTTAAAGTGATATTTATTATACATGAAAGTACTAATTAGAATCATTTTCACCATGGATAGATGAACCTGATAAACTTTTCCCTACGAATGTCAATAAAACTTTTTCGCCAACCTTACAAAACTGTTTGAAATTGTATCCATCTAAGAGGAGATATTATTGTAACTCCCCTAATGCCAAACTTGACTCTTTTTTTAAAAAGATATTTTAAAATAAGTATATTTTTCTGTTGTTTTATGTTTGTCACATGTTTGTTGAGTCAGAATATATAGTGTTTATTGTAACAATAATAAAGGAGGACATTTGTTTTTTTGTTGAAACTTTATATATTTGTTTTAAAAGCTTCTTAAGGAGGTCTTGTCCTATGGTGTGACATCTGTGTCCTATGGTGTGACAGGCCAAAGTGTCACACCAAAGGACATTTCCTGTTATACCAAAGGACATTTGAGCTTTTGTGGCAGTTAATAACCATGCTAATACTAGCTGAACTGTTATTAGCAATTGGCATGATACATTTGCATAATATTACATAGTCCTGCTGTTAAAAATAAAAATTTTAATTAAAAAATTAAATTTAGGAGTGTCACACCAAAGGACAAAAAAACTTAACAACTTCAGTGGTCTGAAAACATAGTTAAATATTTGAACAATTCTGAGATAAATATTTACCATGTGCACTGCTCATGGGCTTCATAGGGGTCTTCAGTCACATGACCTTGAATGGGGTCTTTCTACTAAATTTAGTTGTCCATGATATTGCCCAACTTAATATCAGGTTATTGCATAACACCAAAGGACATTTTTTTCTGTGACAAACTTTATTAAATTCCTACACTTTTAGAAATGTATGTATAGGAAAAGTGATGGCCACTTAGTGAAATAGACACTTGCACAATTATGCCAGGAGTGTTCATTAAGATGTTTAAACATTATTTTCTTTATTTATAAAAGTTAATATTTATGAAATAATATTGTCTACCGTCACACCATAGGACGATTTTGAGATTTGGCTCAAAGTTGTAAAAAAATAAAAAATAACTCAGGTATTTAAACAACAAATTAATGTAAAACAAGAAAATGTTTAACCATTTATAGTATTCTAAATGATGAACATGTTAAATAAATTATTCTTTATCTTCTGTGACGGTGAAAAAACCACGTCACGTCAACTACCCATATACGTATATTTTAGACCCACCCTAACGAAAAAGAAGTTTATTCAAGGGTGCTATACTTCTTTTAAACTAAAAAATAAGAAATTATACTTTCAGTCTACTTGTTATGTACTTCTCAGAAATATACTTAAACTTGCACTTAAGTATACTTGATTTATACTGACTGACAGAAAAGTAAGTACATTTGGACTATACATGTACTAAATCTTTTGACCAGGATATACTTAAAAGTATACAGTATTTTAAGTATACTTGGCTTGTTGTTGTGTTTACTCTTTTGATTGAGTAGCCTATAAAATACTTTTTTCACCTATTTTTTCACACATTTTCACATAGCTGTACATTGTTTGATTTATAAAGAAAACATCTGCTTTATTTGTAAATAATCTGTTTTACTTTATAAATCACAATGTTCCTAATTCTGAGTATATTAATGTTTGTGTAGGCTAGTCCGCTGGTAGTATAACTTAATTCAATTTACTCTTTCCCCTCCATTGACTGAATTTTCCGGCTAGCCACGTTTTTACTGTTATACAGTAGGGGGCGCTATTTCACATCTTCTGAAATAGAACAGATTCTGCGGATCAAAACACAGCCGAAGATAAAGTTGAAACAAGTGATATACCCTATCCCAAATGGCACACTTCATATGCACTTTCGGTCTTGTGAATTACAATAGCTGCCATGTGCCTGTTCATTAAGTCCATGGGTGCTTCTCAATATCCCTCCTTGTTTCCTCGCTCCTCCATCCTCCATCCTATGACCTATGAAACCTACAACCTATGAAACCGATCGAGCTCAGCCATCTTGTAGGACATCTCAATTCTCTAATTGCACCGCAAGGAGGTGAGGATCGAGGAGTGAGGAGGCTTCATGAGGAGTTATGAGCGAGGATACACTGGTGTATCCTTCGGGAAGAGTTTTATTGACTAAAGGTATAGAAAAACAAATTCTTGACACACGTATCAATCCCCTTCTCATTGGTCACAATAATTTTAATTTATACTTTACCTTTGCAGTTTATATAAACCACACATCTCACATATTTCAACAGGGTATCTTGCTTTATTATTATTTATTATGAATTTCTTAAATAACCAAACTAATACAACATAAGGGCAGATCCTTTGAGCGATGCTGGTGACGCTGTGAAGTGATGCTCGAGTGATCAATTATTCCAATGTATAAAAAAGCTTTAATTCGATTCCTCCATCCTCATTTTCTTTCCTTGCAGCCTTCCCTCGCATCCTACAGGGGGTGGATCTGAGACGCGACGAAAGGAAACGAGGATACACAAATAAGAATTGAGAAGCACCCCATGAGACCGTAGGGTGTCCCATTTGTCATTTTAGGTTTCAGAAGTGTGCTCGCGAGCGCCCCCTTTGCGGTCGATATGCGCCCTTGATGCACTCAGTAGACTTATTCAAGTTCTTCCTGACAGTCAAAGTGGCGTTACGTCGCAAAAAGTGCAGACTCAGAGGAAGGCCGTGAGTGCTTAGGGTGCTGTTTTGGACAGGGCCATAGAAGATTGCTAATGCAAATGTAAAACAACGCGATCATCAAACATTAAACAGCGTATAAATCATAACTGTATAATGTTACCGAATGAAATATTGAACCCATGAGAGGAAACAACTGTGAACTGTGAAACAACTGTCTTGGCTGTTGATGGAGGCAATCTAGTTACTCCCGATCTGTGTTTTGATCATTCTGAATCAGATCTGGATGCGATTTCCTCAGCTTTTTGTTTAAAATGTTGTTGCTTTTTAAATTAATCTTACCCTCATTCAAGTGTTGAATAAAAAGGATGCATGAAGCTAGAATAAAGTGTTTTTAAAATGGAAAGAGTTAAAGTGCAGTTATTTCAAGAAAAAAAAAAATGAATACCTAAATAGGAACATTATAGTAGTATACTTAAATGCAAAAATAATATATACATAGTAAACTATAAGTATAATGTTAAGTTCACTTAAAGAGAACTTTTAAGTATATTTATAAAACTATGCAGTTTAAAACTACTAAACTAGTAGTTTACTGAGAGTACACTTCAAAGTGTATTAAAATAGTAAACTACTAGTATACTTAAGTTCATTTGTAGTACAGATGCAGTACAAATGAGAAACGTAGTTGTGCACTACACTTAAAAGTATACTTTATATACTAAAAAGTGGGCCAGTTAAGCAGTACTGAAATAGTACACTTACAAGTTTACTGCTAGTACACTGATATTAGTTTACTTACTACATAAAGTATACTTAAACATATACTTGAGCTTTACTTAAGTATACTTCATAAAATTAACTTAAAGTATACTTATTTTCCGTAAGGGCAGTCCACATTTACTGCAGGACATACTTTAAAATCCTCTCTTTTTGTGTTCCACGGAAAAAAAGAAAGACATATAGGTCTGGAACAATGTCAGACTGAATAAATAACAGAACTGTCTTTTTTGGGCAAAACGCAAAGGCTGGGTTCAGATCACGAAACACGTAGATGGATTGGTGTCTATTTTTAAGTAATCCATTTAAACTCATGAATAATTGTAATGAATGCTTGCAGATATTCCTCATGTATAGATAATCTGAATGGATTTGAGGATAGGCTCTGGGATAAGAAACAGTACAAGACATTTGGGTCAACAGACAAGGAAGTAATTATGTTTTGAGAATGTACAGCTATGTTATGTTAGTATGCTATGTTAATTGTTTGGTTTATTAATTATTAATTAATTAATTAATTAATTATTATTAATGTTTGTTGTTAAATGTCTGTTTACGGTTCCTGTAAAAGTGGAAAGATGAGGCCCTGGAGAGATGTACTTCTGATTCTGTGGACTATTGGCCTGTATGGATCATGTTTGGCGATGCAGTCTCCCACTGCAAGTGGAAGTTTAAGTATGGCTAAATCACTGTTAATACAGTGAAAAGACTCTGCATGAGCCAAATTCCAAGATGTCTCAAGAGAGGATAACAAGCCACGTCAAAAACTTCTTGTTGGAGAGCATCCCACATCCCACATAGCAAGCAGTCGGCCCGAATATATACTCAGTCTGGCACTGCTGGCCTCCTGTCGGCAATGACATGTCTCCTGTTAGCCAGAGCTGGGCCATGTGTGGCAATGATGGTACAGCATGATCACGCCAAAACACATGTGAATGTTTGACTATGTCGAATGTTGGTGGGAGGAACGTGGCCCAGATCAGTCCATTGATTATCTGGCCCAAATCAGGCTTGTGACCATGGGCCATATAAATGCACTTTCCCACATAGGAAATTTGATCTGGCCCAGCTCTGTTCCACAAAACCCCTTTTCGCTCGGCCCACATACCGCAAAGAATGACAGCCCTGTAGTGGCCCAGATCTGGATTTAAGACTAGGACCACAAATGCTCTATAACTGGTTCGATTCTCAGCCATTTAATGACCCATAACTTGCCCTGCACTGGGCCTGAATAGGTTTTAGTATTGGTACAGATTCTCCTGAAGATTTGAATTAATACTTTTATGATAATTTTATTGTGTTTGTGGTGTATTTTACACCACATGATAATGGTAAAATTATCACTGAAATGAAAGTTCTTTTCAATCTGTTATAACTTGTCAATTCAAAGATTAATTTTAAACAATGCTACACTTTAAAATTTTGAACTGATTATAATCTCTGTGATAATTTCACCATTATGAGAGTTATTTTGTTATTTTATTTTATTTATTTTGTTCACCATTAAATACATAATAAAATGATGTATTTAATGGTGAACAAAATAAATAAAGAATGACAGGCCAGTGCAGGGCCAGTTACTGGTGATTAATTGGCTGGGACTCAGGCCAGTTATACCCCATTTGTGGTCCTGGTCTGTAATCCAGATCTGGGCCATTACAGGCCTGTCATTCTTTGTGGTATGTGGGCCGAGGGAAATTGGGTGTTGTGTGGACCGGAACTGGGCCAGAAAAAACTTGCTATGTGGGATTTAAAAGTGAACTGTTGAATATGAATATTAAAGACCTGTAGGGGGCAACAGTCTAATGTAGTTCAACTTAGTTTAAAAAGCAGCAAAGAAGAACCTGTTGCATTTGGAGTCCACCTGTGAAGCATTTGATTGTACTTGTTTGGGCTGGGCGGTATGACGGTATATATCGTTACCACGGTAGAAAATGTCAACCGTAACAGATTTTTTCATTCCGTGTATACCGCGACATGTAAATAAGTGGGCGTGGTTAACTCACGTGCAGCGTGCGAGAGACTGAGACACTGAGATTTGCCAAAGAAACATGGAGAAAGCAGATCAAGAGGATCCACAAAGGAATTTCTAAAGGGTTGTTGTTACCAGGTGGGGCCCCATCGGGACAGCCCAAAGTGTGGGCTGACTGTGGGCTAGCCCACACTAAGTAGAGTGGGCCCCCATTGGGGCCAGTTGTGGGCCCACAGCAAACCCCTTAGGGGCCCGTGTGGGACCACTGTGGGCAGCCCACTGTGGGCCCAGATACCGGCGTGAAATGCGGGGCACATTTGGGCCCCCATCGGGACAGCCCAAAGTGTGGGCTGACTGTGGGCTGGCCCACACTAAGTAGAGTGGGCCCCCATTGGGGCCAGTTGTGGGCCCACAGCAAAGTGTGGGTATACTGTGGGTACATTAGGTTAAGTGTGGGCATACTGTGGGTACACTGGGAAAAGTGTGGGCATACTGCGGACAATGCAAAGATGTGTTGTAATATACCTGTGACCTTAACAAACAACAAGATTAGTTTGGTTGTACTTTGCATATGCCACAATACATGCAAAATAATTGCACTTGTTGAAAGTCGAAGTAGTACATTAGAAGTCATTTGTTTCAAATAATTTCATTTATTCACAGTCATGTAAAATATATATATACACAATACATTACCGTTCAAAAGTTTGGGGTCAGTAAATTTTTTAAAATAATTTTGAAAGAAATCCCTTCATTTCATCAAAGCTGCATTTATTTAATAAATACATGAAAAAGAGTAATATTCTGAAATATTGTTGCAACTTAAATATATTTTACAAAGTAATTATTCCTGGGATGTTAAAAATTGATGTTAATAATTTATTACAGTAGCCAGCATCCAGTCGTCAGCATGTAAATCGTGAAAAATTCAGGAACATTTGAACAGAACTGTCAAAAGAGCAGCATTTATTTTAAATAGATTTTGAGTAAAAAAAAAAAAAGTCAAAACAAAAAAAGCGTATAAAACCACATCACAACACATTGGTGGATTATGAATCCTCTAATAAAATAAATCAATCCCCTCGGATACCAGAAGATCTTTGCCAGATCTCAAGTCTTCTGGTTCTTCTGCTCCTTCCACCATCTCAGTCTCTTGCATTATGATTTAACTGGATCAGGATCAACCCCTTCGGATGCTGCGGCCTGGCTGTTTTTTGTGTCAGCATCTAAAGTGAGAAAAAAACAACAACAATTGAAATGTTAACATAAAAGTCAATGGGATCCAATGGGATTTTCATTGTATGAACAAAACAAATTAAACATAATTCAACATCTTCTTTTGCATTCCACAGAAAAAAGTAAATAATACAAGTCTGGAACAACATGAAGAACAATCCTTTTAATGTCTTTATCAATAAATCATTGATAGCTTTAACTTGCAGGTTGAATATGACATTTTTATTTTAAACAAATACAGGGAATGTGACAGTCAAAAATGTACTTACACAGAAAAAGAGTGACCTGTGCCTGAGTGGCTCTCTTTTGGGTTTATTTAGCTGTTTGACACACATCACAATTAAGGAAAAAAGAGAGAAGACAACTGAATATGAGTCAAATATTACATAAATCTATACAAATAAAAATGATTATTTTTTCATCAGTGATTATTGACTAATTAATATGTCAGGAGTTCTCAACTCTGGTCCTCGAAGTGCACTGTCTTGCAGTTTATGTCCAGACCTGATCAATCTCACTTGCTCTTTTAACCAAAAGAGCTTGATTAGCTTGTTCAGGTGTGCTGGACCAGGGTTGGTGCTAAAGTCTGCAGGACAGTGGTCCTCAAGGGCCAGAGCTGAGATCCCCTGCAAAATGTTCTGAACATGACTAGATCGATCACTTACAGCAGTGGTGTCCAGTCCTGGTCATGGAGAAGTTTAGCTCCAGCCTGTCTGTAGTGTCTGCTGATCCTGAAGACCTCGATCAACTGGTTCAGGTCTGCATAACTGGGGTTGGAGCTCAATTCTGCAATCAGGATTAGACGGCAATAAATACTGATAAGAGACAAACAACATTTCAAATACAGTATTTGTTCAGGGGGTGAGGAACATCTCATTTCAAAAATTTGATAGCTAACAAAATGAAACCTTATTATAAAGTGTTACCATTTTTTAATAAAGAGAGAGTTGGCCATACGAGTATAAAATTAATTAATAGAAATCAAACTGGTTCAAACTAGGCTACTGTATTGTATATTCATGTTAATACTACGCACAAATGGCATTATAATAAACCCTCATGGTGGCCCCACAGTGAAAAACAGCTATGGGCCCCGCATGGGCTAACCCACTGGGGGCCTGTGTGGGTTTTCTGTGGGCAGTCCCACAGTGGGTTGCCCACAGTAAATCCTAATGGGGGCCCAAATGGGTAAAACTGCTATGGGCCCCGCATGGGCTAACCCACTAGGTGCCCGTGTGGGTTTTCTTTGGGCAAGCCCACTGTGGGCTTGCCCACAGAAAGCCCACATGGGGTCCCAAAGGGTTTGCCCTTGCCCACACTGTCCCACAGAAAACCCACACTTACCCACAGTGGGCCCACACTGGCATGTTTGCTGCTTGTTAAAACGAATGTATAATCCTGTATCTGATGCAAAATTACTAAATATGCAGCGCGAGTTATATATTTCTAACTCCAAACAATTGGCCACTGAAACAGCTGATAAAATCTTGCTTCGATTCAATGCGTGATTACAACTTGTCACTCAAATTAACCGATCGCATTTTACTGATGCAAAAGACGCGCGCGTGCACACGCACTGAGAGGGTGCGCGGTGTGTCGGTGTTCACCGAGCTATGTAAAATAATGGCGCAGTTACAAGGTGTGTATAATTTACACTACTTAGTCAACACTAACAGTAGCTGCTGTTCGGTATTCATACTGCTGTTCTCCTAGTCACTTATGAACTTGACACTTCTGAACCTCTCTTGATTAAAGCTTTAGATGATAGGTTGCCAAATATCACAAAAAGAACAAAACAAGCCCTTTAAAAGCAGACATGGCAAAAATGTAAGTAATGAAGTAATGTAAAAGGAAGTAACTAATTTATTATGAATAGAATAGTTCAATATAAAATATTCAGATATTATAAACTGATTGATGAAGTAAAGCAATAACATGAGATTGAAAAATTATTCAGCAACACTTTATTTAAAGTTTAATTGCACCTATGAGTTGTATTTAATATCAATCAGTTGGGGGCAGTTCATCTAAAAGTTGATGAGAGTGTTTTGTTTACTATATTTAGCTATTAAAAATAGTTTACCAAAGAAATAATTTACCAAATAAAAGAAAAAGAAAATTCAAACAAAGTGAAGTACTTTTCATTTCTAAAGTATTTGGGTTTATTTATTATACAAAGCCCTTTTTGTCGATTTTTCGAGAATAACTACAGATATAAAAAACTATATCGTGAAATATATCGTTACCGTGAAATAAAATTAGTCATACCGTGAAACAGAATTTTGGCCATACCGCCCACCCCTATTCCAGGCAATATGCATTTGTACAAATGTTGCAATAAACATCAGTGATAATCTTGTAATAAAAAAATGACAAGAAACCATATTTCTTTTTGTAAAATTTCAGTTTTATCAATAATAGCCAATATAAAAGTTTAAGTAAAAGGTACAAGAAGCTATACAATAAGAAATAAAGCAAACAATTCAGTCAAATATCCAAATGCAGCGCTCTAGTCTAACATTACAACAGTAATGTTAAATACAAATAGCCTATAATATGAAACTAAACTTAGCCCTCAGCCAAAACGACAGGGAACGAATTATATATTCACGAGACCAAAGATCGCCTGTTAGGTCTACACAAGACAAATTATATCTCATGTTTAACCACTACCGTCAGAGTCAGCGGCGAATGTCAGAAGAACTAGTCGAGGAAAGGCTCATCCAGCCGGGAAACATGAGCGCCGAGCGCCCGCTGATCGCATGGATCTCACAACCAGGAAAAAAAATCATCTTTATAAATAAACCACAGATTTGAGCTTTAAACAACTACATTCTCGCCTGAAAAACTCTTAAAATTACATTTCGTGACACAGTAACAGTAGTATTATATTAAACTGTATATTAAAAAATAGCGCTTCTTATGTTGTCATTCCCCTTGTAGCACACGCAAGTGACGATTCTCTGTCAACCAATCAACGTCCTGGAGTGAGTCTACGGTACCACTGTGCTAGGTACCCCAAAGGAAGGGTACCTAAAAAGTGGTACGGTACGGTTCGGCATTTTGGTACCATTCACAACTTTTGATAGTGGAAACGCAAATAAATGCGTACCGTTCCGTACCGTACCGTACCGTACCGCTCAGTGGAAACGAGCCATTTGAGAAAACGCGCTAGGCCTAAACGCCACACATTTAACTGTCGAGTAAAATATGCCATAACTGGTCGTAAAAAGGACAGAAAACCTTTGTTTGTGTAAATATTAGATTGGGTCCATCTACTGGAAAAGGCAGTCAGTCAATTCTATGGCATTTAATGGGATATTAAAGCGGCAGTTTCGAGGAAAATTAGACTGTCCTGTGAGCTGTTATTAAAAGCCTATTAGATTTTATTATTTACTTTCTTTATAAATTTAGCTATATTTAATTGATATTGGTAATGGTTTACTTTGTAAAAGTAACTTATAAAATAAATTTGTTCAGTAAAAAGTACTTACCTTAGAAACCCCCCCAGCTGGCGTCTAGCGATCCACTCTCAGCAGGGACGTCCATTATGAGCGTGCACTCGACACGTGACGTCACACAAACCTCAGTTTACATTCTGCCAGGTTGTTGCCTCTATGGTTGTTGCGCGGGCTTTGCAACAATTAAAATTTTGTGAGGTGTAAGCAAAGTTTATATATATATATATATATAAAGTTTATATTAATTTAAAATAAAATTAAAATACATTTATATCATTTATATTGCCTGTATGGGAACCAGTTGTGAATTTTTGTGTATATATATATATATATATATATATATATATATATATATATATATATATATATATATATATATATATATATATATATATTTGTTATTGGAGAAAATGCTAATATAAAAATTACTCTGGTCTCTCACTAGAACTGATTTTAAATCCTTCCATCCACGTGTTTTTATTTATTTATTTATTTTATTTAACTTTTAAACATCCAGTGTTTGCATAGCTTAAAGATGAGAATGCATATTCATGATTTTCATTTGCAGAACAAGATGGGGGAAAAAAATATAAAACATTATCATATGATATTTTAATATGCCTAAAACATAAATACAATATGCATACAAACTTCAAAAAATCTGTCTTCTTCATTTACAGTAGCACTACTGCTTTTGCGTAAACAGTAAAGTACTGTAAATTCCATATACAGTAAGTTACTGTAAATTTCATAAAAAAAAAACATAATGCAGTGCATATTACAGTAGTTAACCGTAAATAATATAAGTGGTATTTTACTGGTCGTTTTTGCGGTAAGTAACTGTAAAATTACGGCAAAGTCTAACAGTGTAAATACATAGGAAATCGGCCATTGATGCGTCATGTATGCTCTCTTGTTGTTGTTTTTTTGGGTTTTTTTTGTGATGTCAGCAACTATTTTTGATGGTATTAGATGTTGATAATTTTACATGTTATGTGTGTTTGTGTTATGTACGCATCTATGGTGGAAACTAATTTCCTCTCGAGGACAAATAAAAATCTATCTATCTATCTACCTTTGACACATTCTTACAATCTCACGCATCACAATACTGTCTGGCAGTGTTAAGCTGAAATCTGAGTAAAAGTTTAAAATGGTAAATTTATGGGCTGTGAAATTGGCAGCCAATCATGTGTCCCTTTTCAAATCAAATGCGTCTAGTGGAAAGCTTTTCCTGCACACTGGGCTGGAAGCTGTTGGATGTGAATAGAAGCAGGTGAACACACACACACACACACACACACACACCATTAATGTGAGCAGAGAGGCGCAGATACATGTTGACACTTGCGTGACCACTCCCAAACTCAGCCAACATTAGTCAAGGAGATTTTCTATCAGTTCAATGTTCCACCAGCCTCTCAAGAACCTGCAAACATTTTTTTTTCTCTATCCCTTTGTTAAACAGACACAGATTAAAAAGAACATTCTGGGTAAAATGCAACTTAAGCACTATTGCCGTTGAAAATAAATTTCATGCTTCAGTTCAAACAATTGAAAAACATTTAGTATAATTTAAATTTGTAGTGCATGTGAAGTGGAGAAGAAAATGTGGCAAGAGTACATTGAAGTTTGTATTGTTGTAATTAATTAATTGTAAAATATTTACATTAATTAAGTACAGACACATTTCCTTTCAGTAATGCCTTGAATTTCCTTGAAACGAAGTTAGCATGTCACTTGTTTTATAGCCAAAAATCTTTAGTTCATGTTGATGATTAGTTACTTGCTATTGTTAGTCAGGGGCAACTGGTTTTAGGGCAGTGGTCCAGAGCCCACTAACTAGGGGGCTTCAGCAAACCTCCAAATGGGCCTCATGATGAATAAAAAACATTTAAAATAAGATGATATAGAGGCATTAAAGTATAAGCCAAAACAACTAAGAATAAAGATATTTCTTATTTTAATTATATATATATATATATATATATTTTTTTTTATTTTATTTTTTTATTTTTTTTTTATTATTCAGTAAATTATGAAAGACTGTAAAAGTCATGTAAAATCATTGGTTAAAAATATTGGTAAAAAATGTAGCTCTTAAAAATAAAAACTTAAACCTTAATTATTTTATTTATAATTAATTTAATCTATGGACACTTCTAGTATACTGTAAATTTTATTAAAAAAAGAACAAGTTCCAAATGTTATTGTGTACAATGGGAGGCCTTGGAGTCAAAAACTATACTGTGAGTCATTATCATCCAAAAAGAGCATTTTATTATGTGTGTGTGTGTGTCCCTGTGCTTGATACATTATTTTAGTATGTTTAAATGTGCTTAGGCCTATGTGCTTACTAATTTTGTGAACTGAGATTTTAAAAGTACACTTGGACATGGATCTCAAAGCTGACAGACATGGACATGGCAATATCCATCCCTTTCTAGTATACTTGGTCATAATAATAATAATATTAATCGGTTGAAAGAATGTATAAAAAGCAGTTTTACACTGTAGCCCTGTTTTACTCTGGTTGCTTACTGAAGCTAAGCAGGGTTGAGCCTGGTCAGTACCTGGATGGGAGACCTGGGAAGAGGTGTGAGTGAGGCCAGCAGGGGGCGCTCACCACCGAGGTCCGGACTCTCTGTGGTCACAAAAAATCCCAGGATGTCTTTCGAAAGAGTAGGGGTGTAACCCTGGCATCCTGGCCAAATTTGCCCATTGGCCTCTGTCCATCATGGCCTCCTAATCATCCATATATATATATATATATATATATATATATATATATATATATATATATTAGGGCTGTCAATCGATTAAAAATTTTAATCGATTAATCGCATGATTGTCATGAGTTAACTCGTGATTAATCACACATTTTTTTCTTTGTTCTAAATGTACCTTAAATTAATACTTTTCAAGTTTGTAATACTCTAATCAACGTGGGCATGGATAAATATGGATGCTTTATACAAATGTATGTTTATTATTGAAACCATAGTCAACATAGAGCATGAAGAGACATGTTTCAAAGGTCATAGATGTTTTTCAAAGAACTTGTTCATGTCTATTAGACACATGTAGAAAGAACAAAGAAATACCAGGTTCCCATTACTTCTCTTTCTTTGCACTGAGCAATTAACACAAACATGTTTAGATTTTTGCATGACAGGGCAGCTCTTCTGAAAATGCTAAATGTACATTTATTATTTATTATTAGGCTACATTATAGTTTGTCTCTCTCTGTGCCCATTTTGATGAAGCTAAATTCTCAATAAAACTGTTTTCATTGGTATATTTTACTGTTTCTGTTGTCAAACAACGGAATGAATATGAAATGGTGACTGAAACGCGACCCATTAAGACATAACCAGCTCTCCCTTCCAAAATGTTAATCTGCACAATAATCCTGATAATCGAGCCGTCGTCTGATGAAATCAAATTCACATAAGATAAACACAATATCTGTTTTGCGATTTCGGCTATACTTGGATGTAAAATTAGAGAAGCAACATCATATCTGTGTTTAACTGAATTAAAGCGCTGCTCCTCTCTCCAGCGCGAGACGCAGAGAGAGAGCGAGAGAGAGAGGCGCGCGCGCGTGCTGGGAGAGCAGTACCGGCGGTACCGGTATATTCTCAGAAACTAAATAAGGTTTGGGCGCTTTGTTGAAGGGAAAAAATCGCTAAATGGGTCTGCAATGTCGCTAAGTTGGCAACACTGTGTATCTCCATTTCTCCAACTAGGTTTTGGGCCACGGGTCAAACAGAAAATACGCGCTGCGTTAATCGAGCGTTAAAAAAAATAGTGCCGTTAATATGATTTTGCGTTAACGCGTTATTAACGCGCTAACTTTGACAGCCCTAATATATATATATATATATATATATATATATATATATATACATACTAATTGGCTTCATCACTCTCTCTCATTTCCATCAATAAGCTGGTGTATGGTGGGCGTTCTGGTGCAATATGGCTGCCATCGCATCATCCAGGTGGATGCTGCACATTGGTGGTGGTTGAGGAGATTCCCCCTTCTATGAAAAGTGCTAGATAAAAATGTAATGGATTATTATTATAACCCAGAATGTTCTTTTCAACTCTCAGGGCCTCAGTGTGAAACAACAGCAGAAAGCTCTGCTCTAGCTAGGTCATTAGAACAGCAACATAAAATAAACATTATATGCAATCTTCAACACAACAGGCCCTTTTATCTGACAGTGTTGAACCAGAGGGCATTCTCATTACTCACACCGACCACTCTCAAACCTATTTTAGGCTACCATACAGAAATAAACACCAAGTCCCCTTGATTATTACAGTGATCTGTTATTGACAATATAACCACTTTCTTTCAGAGACTTCATAAGCAGACCTCTGCCAAAGGATACAGCATTATTAGCGCATGGAAAACTCGCAGACCTATACCTGCAGTTTGGAGGGGGATCAAGGGATACCTCTGCCAGCTCCTTCTGAATCCTGGAAAACAAGAGCGAAGTTTCAATACACTCATTAAATTCACCCATGCTGCCTTGCCATGCTCAGAAAAAAAATCAATCATCTCCTGCACTGCATTTAATAATGAACAACACCATTAATTCCCGTAAGTTTTCACAAACTCAAGAGGATTAGAAAAATACAAAAGGTCAGAATAACACTATGAGCAAACATTTGACTTTTTATCATCTTATTAACATTAGTGTCATAGATTACAGCCCTAATTTTTGCATGCTAACAGGATACATGTGGGAATAGTATAAAGAGTAGAAATTACATTTGTAGCTGCTGATTTGCTATATGATAAAACATGTCTGTGTCTCAGGGGTGTCTAAAGCCCTTTTCGGACAGGACTAGTTTTTTAAATACCGATTTGGACGGGGCTAACATCTCCATGTTTATTACAGAGGTGTGAGTGTGTGTTTTCTAGATGTGGGTGTTACAAAATGTATCACGTATGACGTATATGTCTTTTAATTATTTAATTATTTATTGATTCTAATTTTAATTTACTATAAAAACCCTTCACATGAGTTTAAAGTGGCTGTTATAATAAACTTGCATAGTGAGCAGAGAAATCTAGATCAAGTATCTTTCTCTGACCTGGCACTGATCGGAAAGCTGCGTCCTAGTAAGGCTGCATATCTCAGCAGCCACGTCATCAAGCTCCATCGAAGGACGTCTCAATTTGAAGGATCCTTTGAAGGCAGCATTTGTTCCACGTCCTTCATTTATGGGGCGCCGTTTGTAAAGCGGCTCACGCTGAAAATAACAGCAACATTTTGTCACATTTAACTTCAAACAATGTTTAAAAAACTGGTATGAATTTTTGACGGTCACTTTTTACCACATTTACAACAATATTTGTCAACTTAGATATATTTTAAATAGTTAAATCTAAATATTAAATGTTACACCTAAATATTAAATATTAAATCTAAATGCTAAATCTAAATCTAAATGTTAAATCTAAATCTAAATGTTAAATCTAAATGTTAAATGTTAAATCTAAATCTAAATGTTAAATCTAAATATTAAATCTAAATCTAAATGTTAAATCTAAATGTTAAATCTAAATCTAAATGTTAAATCTAAATGTTAAATCTAAATCTAAATGTTAAATCTAAATATTAAATCTAAATCTAAATGTTAAATGTTAAATCTAAATCTAAATGTTAAATCTAAATATTAAATCTAAATCTAAATGTTAAATCTAAATGTTAAATCTAAATCTAAATGTTAAATCTAAATGTTAAATCTAAATCTAAATCTAAATGTTGAATCTAAATGTTTTGGGTGAAACTAAATATTTAACTAATATGCAAATTCGAAAAGCCGGAAGTGCCAAAATAAAAGCTCAAGGTGGTCAGTGTGTGTTTATAGCATGGTTTATAGTGTCAAATAACGAATAAAAACCATCTCATAATAATAACTATAATATAACGATAATAACTACCTAAAATAATAAACACGTTTGGAGAAACTGTAGAGTATCGTGATGACAGAGTGATGACATGACATTCAGTCAAAGTGAGCCCCCTAGTGGCTGGCTATTATGGCTACAGGTCATAAGTCCCGCACTTTTCATAAAAGTGACACTAGCCTACTCTTCAAATACAGTTTCTCCAAACGTGTTTATTATTTTAGGTAGGCCTAGTTATTATCACGATAATCTATGTCCAAGAGTCCATTTCCTCGGATGAGATGGTTTTTATTCGTTATTTGACACTATAAACCATGCTATAAACAAACACTGACCACCTCGAGCTTTTATTTTGGCACTTCCTGTTACCGGCATTTTGAATTTGCATATAAGTTAAATATTTAGTTTCACCCCAAACATTTAGATTCAACATTTAGATTTAGATTTAACATTTAGATTTAGATTCAACATTTAGATTTAGATTTAGATTTAACATTTAGATTTAACATTTAGATTTAGATTCAACATTTAGATTTAGATTTAGATTTAACATTTAGATTTAACATTTATATTTAGATTTAACATTTAGATTTAACATTTAGATTTAGATTTAATATTTAGATTTAACATTTAGATTTAGATTTAACATTTAGATTTAACATTTAGATTTAGATTTTATATTTAGATTTAACATTTAGATTTATATTTATATTTAACATTTAGATTTATATTTATATTTAACATTTAGATTTAGATTTAGCATTTAGATTTAACATTTAACATTTAGGTGTAACATTTAATATTTAGATTTAACTATTTAAAATATCTCTAAGTTGACAAATATTGTTGTAAATGTGGTAAAAAGTGACCGTCAAAAATTCATACCAGTTTTTTAAACATTGTTTGAAGCTAAATGTGACAAAATGTTGCTGTTATTTTCAGCGTGAGCCGCTTTACAAACGGCGCCCCATATTCATTTGGCTTATTTTGAAGGATGCATCAAGTGTATTCTTCGTGTCCTTCAATCGCCCACAATCCATTGCAGAAAATGAATCAACACTGAGCTCATCCAATTTCACGACGTAATGCAAGACAAGATGAAGTCATTATTTTTTTTTTTTTTTTTTTTTATAAATTAATCACATAATGCTAAACTGTAAAATCAATTTAAACTACTGGGAGACCACAAACGATTGTAATTACCTGTACTGCATCAATAAAAAGTCAGTTAATATAAAGATTTTTTAATATGAAGGATTTTTCAAAAGTATAATTTAAGTATTTTCGCGCCATGAGCACGGGGGCGGAAACATTTAAAACATAGCCATGCACACTTACTAGACTGTCTCATTCTACAGTTTAATGCTGAGGAAGACTCTACAAACCTCAGAAGGACTGGACTAAGGATGCAGTCTCACTAGGATGCAACTTTTCGTTTACATCAGCAATCACAGACATTCACATTCGAACAGGATTAGATTTCTTAGAAGACCACTGGGTTGACCATTGTTTGATCATTGAGAAGTAATTTTCACATTGCAGATGATAAAATACATAAAAAAAAAAAAATTAAAAAGGCTGTTCACTTTATTTAAACAGTTCATTTTGATTTAACACCATTGTTTCAGGTTTCTCATTCAAACATGATTGCTTCATGTTCATGACTTGAAACGGTTACTATTTGGCTTAACTCAACGTTTTCATGCTTCAATCAAGTAGCTCGAAAAGGGATAATTAATTTTGCTGCTTGTTGAAACGAATCCAACAGATTAATTGTTCATCCAGTTTACTTAATTCATTTGTGTTGAGACTACAAGATAGATTTTATTTTTGTTAAAAGTAGCATCATAGAAAGGGAATTTGCCATCATGTTTGGATAGGGAGAGTAAATGTTGAAATAAAGTGTTATTTTATGCATTTTTAGCAAGATGAGAAAATGGAGAGACTTGTTAATGTTTAATTATGTTATGTAATTCTATTATGTTGGTATTGGAGTTTCTGTTATGTGGGTTGTATAGGCCTATGTTATGTCTGTTACTGCGGTTATGCCCACTAGTGGCAAAAAGACTGAGCGGCAACATTTTTTTTCAGCGTGAATGCCGCGAAAAACAGACAAAACACATCTAAAAAGGGAAAGAGCTTTGCGATTGACCGTACAAATAGATTTGACAAGAAATCTGAGGTATATTTTTACAGACTGCCGACAGCTACAGAAAAGAGAAGCAGATGGATCGCTGTAATTCATAGAAACAACTGGACTCCAGGCAGCGAAAGGTGGATTTGCTGTTATTATTTTGTGTCAATATGCTAAATTTAGGGGTAACATCATACCCGTTATATTGTATTGTTATATATTGTTTTGAAAACTCATCAATAAAATATTTACCATTGTATATTCTGCATAATTGGACGTTTTTTAAATAAACACTGACAAAAAACTATATAAGTTTTAAGTATAAACTATTTAAACTATATAAGACGATATGACAATATTATATAACATTGATATCACCCAGATTTAGACCTATATTGTATTTATATAAAGAATTCACACACAAATTAGCTTTATGTATTTCCCCAGTGTCAAAGTCAGGCACGGGTTGAAATGTCAGGATGGAAACACGATTCCTGGCTGCATGTCAATATCTATGGTGGATCTTTGGTAAGTTGTAAGGAACACTATATCGAGTCCAACCTTTAGTTTAGGGTGTTCCGGTGAGAAAGTGACGTCAATGCATACCCCATTAGAGTTAAGTGTAGAGCATGTGCTTGGGTTGAGGACATGCTAACAAAAATTTAAGTTGCTTTAATACAGATTGATAGTATGGAAACTTGTCCAAATAACTTAACTGAATCTTGTGAATCATAAAAATAACTTGATTCAATTTCCATCATATGGAACCCCTTTCCATGATTGAATCAAATTCAGTCAAATAGTTATTTTTTGGGCAAAAAAAACCTTCCCACTGATTCATATCTAGGGACCATAATGTCAAAGAGACTTGGGGTGGGCTGTTTTGACTTGGGCTAGTAAGCAACCACTTAGAATTAAGAAACCACTTAGAAACACCCTGGCAACCACACCCAACACCCCAGCACCACGGAGTTTTGAATAGACCAATGTAAAAATCTAATTACTTTTGCAATAAAAAGTTCTGGTGCTACTCAAGGGGGAGAAATTTCCCACTTCCTATAAGCAGGAAAGGTTGTGTGAATAAAGCTCATGGTTAATTTTGACTGTTGTGATCATTTCACAGATGCAATGTCTCTCAGCATTCACGGCTCATGAGAAGAAATGTCTGACCTCTGAGTACACAGCTGAGAAAAGCAGCGTCATCTACACCTGCGTTCATCATGAACACTTAGATCTAGAATAAAATAAAGAGGCTGATGTGTAATTTGATCAGAAGTGTTTTTCCTGAGGTGGCACATTTATATGGCTGAACTTGAGAAATGAAACGCTGAACATGAGCTTGAGGGTCCTGAAGCCTGAAGGGAACAGATTCCCTCCATATCTGAAACATTTCTGCCATTGTTTCTACCACACATAGTTCACTTCCCTCCCTCAGACACAAAAGCTCCCAGTGGTGAAGTCAACAAATCAATCTGATTTCTGAACAAGGAGGTCATTTGCATTTTTTCATTTAATGAAATAAACAAAATTATTAATAAAACTCTTTCAGAACAGTTTTATAGAGAGGCACGGTTAAAACTATTCCACCTTGCCATTTTGCAACCCACTTACCTACAATCCCCTATCAGCCTCTCCTTCAGCGTTCAGAGAACATAGGAAGCAATATTTTTGAAAGTCTTGAGGTGTTCTTGTGGGGAGTTATGGCAGGTTTTAACCAAAGATTCACAACAAGATGAGCTGAACATTTTAACTACCTGCAAAAGTATATGGTTTGCATCACTGGATGCATCAAAGCAAATGTTCCAAATCCATTTGTCCTGTTGTAGGAAGTAGCACAAGCATGTGGAGTACATCAGAAACAAACTGGGCCATCTGTTTACTTGGGTTTACTGCAGTGGTGGCTGCTGCTATTTCAAAGAGGGGAAGCTCATTTTCGGCCTATATCATACAAATTGTCCATTTATTTTTACGTAAATTCTGCCCTACGTTCCTTTTCAAGAAAATGCTCTGTGACCCTGTCGTACCAATTATAGGCATCTTTTCCAGTGACTTGACCAGTGTCCTCTCAATGGCCAGCAGAGCTAGGCTGCTTAAACAGCCTTGGCCCATTGTGTTACGGGTGTAGGACTTGAGCCGCTTTAAACAGGAGAAGCTCCTTTCTACACCTGTAGATGTAGCTCCAATTGTTGCCACTAATGAGAACAGTTTGTAAAGCTGAGGCATTGCACTGTCTCCATGTCTTTAAGGAACACCAAGTAATCACACAGCTTTCCCCTGTTACCCTGCAAGTCCTGATCTGAATACAGGACTTGAAGTTCAAGAGTTTGTCATACCAGGAGAGCTGAAAAGACCTGTTACTTTTCCCTATCTTTTGCACTAAATCAATCTTAGGTGTTGATCTGCCCTGCTGTTTAATTCAATAAGTTTCTCCTAGAAAGGATGACTTTCAAATGGCTTTGCCAAAATCAGGTTGACAATATTAGCACTGTCTGCCATCATGTGCAGTTTGCTAGCTGGCTAGTTCACCCCTATGACACTAGCCTAGCCTTCTGTATGAATGAATGAATGAACAAACGATCTAAAAAAAAGATATTAAACTCGATGGAGGAAATGAGGGAATTAGGTTCAACTGAAACAAGGAATGTGGTGTATAATTGTGTGAAATGTATGATGAAAACTGGCTAGCAATTTCGCCATGCAAAAACCAAGAAATAGGTTGCAGCAGTTTGTCTTTCGACTACACTTGCAAAATCCGTGATGGGACTGAGCTCGAATAGCTTCAGCAACTTTTTATAGTACAAAATCGCTGTCCATCAAAAGGAGATGCAGTCTTTCGACAGACCCTCCAATCATCACGCAGAAGCCCGGGGTCCAGGCCAGCCCACTCCACTGAGCATCTGTGGGCAGGACATAATCGCAGCATTTATCCAATGACCATCTAGTTTCGAAGCACTGAAAAAAACTGTTCAAAGCAGCCCCATTGAAGTCAATGGACGCTATGCTTCAACAGGGAAATGCACTGTGACACTACGGGAATGTATGAGAAGGAAATCGAGTCAGCCGACCTGCTATATGTAGCTGATTCTGAACGAAGTCGTGTTCGAGATGAACGTGTTCTAACACATTTTTAGTCAATAAAATGTTAACACAATAGTACATATTTGACCATACATTTTTTGACATTATAGGGGAAGCCGAGCTTCCCTTGCAGTCTTAAAGAAATCCCCACTGGTTTACTGTCTGCATCCAGTGTAGATAGTATCATTGGTTGTAATGGGTTCTATGTGCTTTTGATGTGACACGTCACCAATGTGATTAGATGAGATGATGTACCGTTTTAATAGCAATGACTCTTTACTTCAGTGTTAATGTCAGTTTTCTGAAGCACGGCTGTCAGACTTCCGGGAAAGCAACTTAGCGTCAAGCTAAGCTTGACCTGGATAATGGATAGAGGGTACTGGCCCAAAAATGTCTGGGAACATATAATTGTACGTGTAATTGTGAACGTATAATACATTGTGGAATACAATAAAATATACTGGAAACAATTTGGGATGCAAGTCAATCCTGGTGCAAGAAAATGGAAAAGAACAAGAGACACATCTCTCCAGCCTCACATCCTCCAACCCTGGACCAGTCTAGGAATGCACATCCTGTCTGATTGCCCACAGATGTTTAGCATACCTCTTGGCACTAGTGGAGAGTTTAGCCATGGTTTTGCTAGGGATCTTGGCCTCTTTCTTTCAGAGTTGATTCTGATTTCTGTCCTGGGACTGTTCTGATGGGAGAATCTCTCTCTGCTCTGTATCTGAACTGGATCTGCTTATGTTGGGACTCTTGTCCAGTCTCTGCTGTACATTTCTGAATACACACACACACACACACACACAGTTAACAACAATAAAAATGCAGAGGACACATTATTAGTTGTTATTAGTGAAGGAATGAAATAAAAGTCAGAGAATTTTTGCAGTATATTTAACATTTAAAAAATAAAAACTTGACTCTAAATGGTGGTTTGAATTCACTCGAAATCACTAATTTTGTTTTCATTACTTTATGAAAAGACTTGTAGCAGGGATGTATCTCAGTTATTTATTTCAGTACTGTGAATTATATTTTAATGTTGTGTATTTGTTGCAGTCTTTATCCAATGTAATAATCTAAATAATATTTATGAGAAAACCCTTCGCATTTTTTGCGATTTTGTGAAACAGTTGATGGGCTCCATTGACTTGATAATAAGAACTGATTCTTGAGCATCAAAACAGCATATTTGTCAGGGTGCGGGTAAAGGGATGAGGCGAGGACTCAATTGTGCAGAGTTGATGGTTTTTTTTATTAATAAAACTAAAACAAACAACAAAAACTACCCCATGGGGGAAAAATTGGACTGGACTGGACTGGACTGGACTGGGCAGGACTGGAACAGGCATGGCACATTGGCAACACAACGGGAAACATTAGACAACGAACTGGGGTCCGTTCTTCGTACGTCGCTAACTCACTTAGCTGGATTTGATTGTTGGCGATTTGGCATGATCTTGGATTGTTTGGTTCTTCAACGCTCATCCTGGACTTGCTGTCATAGCAACAGGTGCGCAAACTTAAACCTGCTCGGGAGCAGGCTTATTTCATGTTAACAGGATTAGATCCCGGCTTCATAAGCGGAGCTGATACGGGAAGTCCAGCGCAGCGCGATAGTGCACTTTCTGATATATATTTTTTTTCTCGTGATTCGTGAGATTGTCGTTTTTTGTCGCTTTTATGATTAAAAAACTGGTTTATTTTATTTTATTTTATTTATTTATTTATTTATTTTTTGTGGCATTTCCAAGCCAGTTAAGACCCAATGTTGTAAAGCAGTTTTTTTTTTTTTTTTTTTTTTTAGGCTATCATAATTTTTTATGAAGATCATACAATCATGACCATGCCGATTACAGATATGTCACTCAGACTTCACTAACGTGATTGGTACCATAGACTATAGGCTACCATAGACTGCCATCAAGGCCTCAATGAAGGGGATTATGTGAACAGAAAGGGGATTCACAATGTAAATGTGCAGCCCAGTTATTGTGATTCTTAATATTCCAGATTAGTAATATTATATCAAATAAAAAAAGGCAGTTGACTAAAATCTTCCATATCACAAATGTGAAAGCAAAATGGCCAGGATCTGTGCATGACTTAAGAATTTTCAGAGATTCACATTTATGCACATTATTTGAAAGTGGTAAGAAAAGTTCCACAATTAAATATAAAGCTCACTGTATTACATACACTTATGCTGATCCTAACAGAACTGCATTTTTTCATAGGTGATTATGACATGTTCCTGCCTGCAGACATGTGTTTTATGACCCCATTCCCTGACCCAATCCAGTTACAATGCAACCAGGACAAGGGCACACAATGAAATGAACTTTGGCTAACTAAGGGGAAGATGTCAGTGTCTGAAAAGTCTGAGGGTTGCACACCTGACAGGGCCTGTGACATTGTTGCATGTGCCATATTACACAACATTGCAAAAAAAAAAAAAAAAAAAAAAAAAAAAACCTTTTCATTAAATGTTTAATAAAAGACAAATATGCTTAGTTCCTTGAGTTTTATTTCAATTGTTCTTTGTAAAGAAAAGCCAGTGGTCAAGTGCCTACAACAAGAGATATTAGACACATGCCTCATGCAACAAATAAAAAGGAAAAGTTGGCTATACACTGCCCACCTGTAGTAGGCCTATATCTCCTCTGTCTGTACAGACTCTTCTGTAGGCCTTTCTGTAGATGTGGAATCCTGCAACTTATATTGCAGCCATAAAGCATTCAAGTATAAATGAAGTAAAGTTATTTATGCACTTGCAGGTAGGCTAGTTCCTCCATATGACAGTTATCTGAGAGGGTTTATTCACTGTCCAGTGCAATGGAAACAAATGGACATTACAAAGTCTTATACTTTCTTTCCTTTGGAAAGTTAGAAAATGTCCACTTACTGCACATATTTCAGCCACCACTTTCTTGGGAACAGATACAAGTGTTGGTGTATTGTGTAAAAGTGCACAAAAGAGGAAAACACAATGTCATACAATGAACTACACTGGGGAAAAATGTGATCAATAACTCATGGCAAAATATTTTTACATTAAAATAAGTTTATCAGTTTTCACTTTCACAAGCAATTCATCATTACTAACTTCATATTTAACAGTTGAAATGACTATACAGCCTTAAATTAATGCAGCAAAAATTATTTTACAGTGTAGGCTACTAAGATCGTTTCTATTTGGTTGCTTTTATAAACAGAACACCATTTATTTAACAGTGCCTTTTATAAAAGAGACTATAATATAACTAAAAATTAAATAACTAATATTATTAAATATATATTTTTTGTACTTCACTTTTATTTGTTCCCATGTTCTAGTGTGGTGACTCTGACATTACAATGCACAAAGTAATTATGCAATTATTAAAATATAAAAAATATAGGCTATTAAGTGATAAAAACATCTAACACACTTCTAACGGATTTAAATAGTCTGCTTTTTGCCAGCCCTTTCTCCTGGCTTTTGCGAAAAAACTTCTACTATTAGTTCTTACTCTGCTGAGGAGAAAAACTGAGCGCGCTCTTTGGCCACGCTGAGCAGCCAATAGCAGCGTTGCTGATCAATGTTTCTACTATCGATACATATCCCCTTTTAACCAGCGCATGAACGCGCAATTAACTCAGATAACTCAATCCAGCGATACTAATCATATCCGGCAAGTGTGTTCGAAGAACCGAGTTAGCCAGATCATGATTCGCACGATGATATCATCTTGGATGTGTCATTTGATCTCGGATGTAATAAGCAACGTACGAAGAACGGGCCCCTGGCATGACTGAAAACACAAGGAGAATAAACAGAAAGCAACTAAGGCAGGTAATGACGGAGGACAGGTGGGGCAAATTAACCAATAATCAGATAACAAGATGGGTGGGGTTACACAATAGACAGGAGAGCACAAACAAACATGACAAGCCATGTGCTCAAACAAAAGACACAAACTCGCAGCTAATGAGAACACTCATAAGCTGTGTGTTAACAAAACATAACATGAAACACACGGCCGATGTAAACACAAACTGCGTGCTACACTGAAAATAACAATATGCGAACAGAAGAGCATACGGCCCGAGCTAACTCAAATTTGCATGCTCACACAACAAGACAGAGTGCGCTCACAACAGAAGATAAACACAAAGAGCATGAATGTCCGAATCCTGACACAGAACCGAAACCAAAGTGTTGGGATCCAAGCACCACACTCTGCAAACAAAACAACTTAGGACAGAAGGCCGAGCTCAGAACCGCACGCTCACCATGAAAGACAAGACGATTGCAGAATCAGAGCTCTGTCACCAACCCAAGAATAAACAGACCGGAGTGCTTTGGAGGAGGATAAGGAGTTGACGAAGGGCTGATGAGAAGGGTAGGCGAAGGGCAGGTAAAGGCAGGCAGCAGACACCAGGGAGGAGAAGATGGAGGAAGCAGCCAAGGTTGAGATGATAGGCGAAGTGGCCAGGTGTTGACCCATAGCTCAGCCTGGGTGAAAGCCCATGGAGGAGTCGAAGGAGGGAGGAGCCAGGATGTAAACTTGGCAGGCTACATACGGGGGACGACCAACGGAGAGGGGGCCGTTGTCAGGCGAGCCCCAGGCGCAAGGCTGATGTTAACGAGAGACAGAGACATCTTTGGCACTGGAGACATAGGCGAAGTCGCGGTGACGAGCGTCGGAGGTGGAGCCAGATTACTAGTGGGCTGATGCGGAGCCAGTGTAACGGAGGACAAAGACGACGCCGAAGGGAAGGAGGAACCCGCTGCAGCCGCAGGGGTGGAGGAACAGAACGCAGCGGACAGCCTGTAAGTCTGTGGTAGAATCAGAGTGACGACTGACCAAGGGTGAGTCTGTGGGACGAGGGAACCCGGTGGAGCTGCAAGGCAGATGGTATCTGGTGGAGCCGAAGGTGGGAGGAGCCAAGGCGGAGCTGATAGGTCAAAGGGCCTAGATGGAGCGAAGGGATCAGAGGCCAGAGGCGAAGCCACAGGATCCATTCACTCAGGCACTGATGGCGGTTGCATGACCTGATGCTCTACGTCACAGCCGGGCGTTCCCAGGGAAGACGAAGTGCTGTAAGTATCGAGCAGAGGAGGGGCTGGAGGACGGGCTAAGTATTGCGGTGAATGTGATAGAGGTAAGTTTGATGAGATCAATAACGGTAATTCCAATTCCCAACAGGTTAACAAAAGTCTAAATGCTGTCTACTAACAGCGATGATGAAGAACAGACAAATGATTCAGGGTGGGATAGGGTGGGAAGCAGTACCTCTGTGTCCCAATCAATCAGCCAGTCCCCAGTTTCCAAATCCACCAGAACTCCCTTAGCCACAGATGTCGCTGGCTCACACCCCTGGTCAAACTCACTCTGGGGCTTCAGGGCAATGGTTCATTTATCTACGTTTGCAGGACGCTCAAGCAGTCGAGGGTGGTGGTGGACTGGGCTCTGGCTGTGTCCTGAATCGGGGACAGACGCTCTCCAGACACCTGATGATGGCCTCCCTCCAGTTTAATTCAGAGGTGTCTGGGAGGTCAACGGGATGGTGATAGTTGGCCCCTATCCAGAACAGAGATTTGAGTGTCTCGTCGTCGAAGGGTGATTCCGCGACGACAGAACTGCTCAATGAATGTCAATAAGTTGTCATCTGAGCCACCGCAGCAAATTTCGCAGCGTAATCCATTTTCTGGTCCAATCATCTGTCACGGGTGATTGCTGGCAGACAGAAGAAGACGAAGAATAGTGTTCCAACATGAAGTTTAATGATACAATAAACAGGCAGGGCAACACACACTAAATGGCAATGTAACTGTGATCGGACAAACACTGAGGAACAAGAGGAACTAAATATACATGGTGATTAACTAAATGACAAACAGCAGTGATGATGATTAGTGTCCATAGTGTCCATAAACGGATGAGTGGCGGGAAATTCAAACAAAATAAAAGGGGCAGTTTACACAACATCGGTTTCAACTAAAAACGTAAAACTGTTTATGCGTTTTGGCCATTCGTTTACAAGGTAAACTGACTCTCTGAAGACGATGACGTCATGCACATGCATATTACGTGTTCAGTCTATAGTTTTTCATCGCCTTCTAATGGCCTGGCAGCAGAATACAGGGTTTTTATTTGTTTTCTCAGATCCGTGTGAATGGCAATGGTGTCATCTGTACGTGGAAAACTTAAAGAAAAACTTCTCCGTTTTAAGCATATCGTTGTTGTGATGTCTGTCATATGATGCATGAAGTAAAACACAAGACGAGATGACTATGCAGACTCACATCGGCTTTACTGAACATAGCTCGGGAAAACAGAAAATCCAGACATAATCAAAACAACCCAGAGCAAGCATTCTGAACAGACCTCAATAATGGAACAAATATATCTGCCCTGCTAGGCAGATATACAATATTCCCTCCACCCTTAAAACCAGAAGTATCGATAATGTCAGGCAAAAAAAAAAAAAAAAAAACATAAAACAAACAAGCAAAAGTACAAAAAAAAACTTAACACTTTCAGAAAGTCTTTGTGAACTCCTGTATAAACTACAACACCAAAATAAACAAACACATCGATACACTGCCCGTAACCCACACAATGGACTAGCCATGACCATGACCCTAAACGGTCTATATTAGTCTCTGTGGTGGTTTGTGTATGCGTGTCGGGTATCGTTTTTCCTCATAGAGCACCCCCTCACTGTCTGCTGAAACAGTGTTGGTTTCTGTAAGGGATGCAGATGGAGGTGATACTGGGAGGTGAGGACAATGACTCTGGACATTTATTCCCGGAGGAGATGATGGTAGCTCTATCGGAGTGACAGAAGAGTCAGCAGACTGTGTTGGGAGCTCTTCTGTCCCGATCAGTCTACTCTTCCTTAGCTGGTCAACATGGCGGCGCCATACGGTGCCACCCGGGAGCTCAACCTTGTACATCAATGGTCCAGCTTTCTCCTTAACTACAGCCACGACCCACTTGCAGTCTCCCCTGTAACTTCTCGCAAGCACAGTTTCATCAACCATAAAGCTCTGTGTGGCTCTGGCAGGGTTCCTCTGCCCTTGTTTCATTTGCCTGTCCTGCACAGTCTGTTTAATGTTAGGCTGAATCAGATCCAATCTGGAACGAAGTGAACGTCCCATGAACAACATAGCCGGAGTTTGGTTTGTGGTAGCATGGGTGGCATTTCTGTAAGCAAACAAAAAATTTGACAGCTTTTGTTGGAGTGTCAGTTTCTCATGTGCCATGGCTTGAAGCCCTCGTTTAAGGCTTTGTACAAACCTCTCAGCAAGTCCATTAGTAGCTGGGTGCCACGGAGCAGACGTGACATGCCTGACGCCATTTCTGCGCATAAATGTCTGGAAATCAGTAGCGACAAATTGCGGCCCATTGTCACTTACTAACTGGCGCGGAACTCCAGTTCTAGCAAACAAGTCTCTCAGTACCTTAATGGTGTGCAAAGAGGTGGTTGTGCTCATGGTGAAAACCTCAGGCCATTTTGTACAGGCATCAACTACCACCAGAAACATCGATCCCATGAATGGCCCTGCAAAATCGACATATATCCGCTCCCATGGGGATGCTGGCCATTCCCAGGGGTGAAGTGGTGCCTTTTCTGCCGCATTCTGTATCATTTGGCAACCAGGGCACTGCAGGGTCAGCCGCTCTATTTCTTGATCCATTCCTGGCCACCACACATAACTCCTGGCAAGTGCCTTCATTTTCACCACACCTAGATGGCCCTTATGCAGCTCGTCCAGAACACCTGATCTTAATCTGGTGGGTATGATGGTTCGCAGCCCCCACATTACACACCCAGCATTCAGAGAGAGATCATGACGTTTTGCATAGTACGCAGGCAGCAGAGATTTGTGTTTGACTGTCCATCCATGCAGTGTTGCTAGATACACTTGTGACAGAACCTTGTCACGTTTGGTTTCAGTTTTCACCATGTCTGCTGTGACAGGCAGGCCTTCAGTCTGGCTGATGGAGAACATATCCAGAACCCCTTCCTCTCCATATTCATCTTTTGCCACTTCTGATGGCAATCGAGACAGTCCGTCTGCATTTGCATGACATGCAGTGCGTTTGTACTCAATCTTGTAACGATGCCCTCCCAAAAACAATGCCCAGCGTTGTATGCGAGCAGCTGCAATGGCAGGGATGCCTTTCTGTGGGCTGAAAATAGAAGTCAGCGGTTGATGGTCCGTAACAAGGGTAAACTCTCTGCTGAAAAGATAGTGGTTGAATCTTTTGACACCCCAAACTAGACTCAATGCCTCTCTGTCAATTTGGGCATAGTTTTTCTCAGCTGCAGACAAAGACCGTGATGCAAACGCAATTGGCCTCTCACTGCCATCATCCATTACCTGTGACATCACTGCCCCTATCCCATAGGGAGAGGCATCACATGCCAGCTTCACTGGGAGGGATGGATTGTAATGTGTCAGGACCATGTCAGATATTACCAGCTTCTTGGCTTCCTGAAAAGCACGCTCACACTCACTATTCCATTTCCACTGCCTGCCTGACTGCAGTAACTCATTTAGGGGATGCAGGACCGTTGCCAGGTTAGGCAAAAACCTATTGTAATAGTTCACAAACCCTAAGAAGGATCTGAGCTGCGAGACACCTTGTGGCTTTGGAGCATTCATCACTGCCTGAGTTTTGTCCTGGCTCTTGTGCAATCCCTGGACATCTACAATGTGCCCACAATATGTGACACTGGGCTTGAGAAATTCACATTTGTCTCGTCTGGCTCTAAGTCCAAATTCCTCCAGTCGTTTAAGGGCCTTTTTCAGGTTTTCAAGATGCTCCTCATCTGTAGCGCCCGTGACAATTATGTCATCTAGATAGCACTGTGTTCCGGGCACTCCTTGAAGGACTTGGTCCATTGCACGTTGCCAGATGGCTGGAGCCGTAGCTACTCCAAACACAAGCCTGTTGTAACGATAAAGACCCTTAATCGTGTTGATGGTTAGAAAAGCTTTTGAATCATCTTCCATCTCCATCTGGAGGTAGGCGTCAGCTAAGTCCACCTTTGAAAAACGCTGTCCGCCTGCCAGATTTGCGGCATTGAGGAAAATGTCCTCAATTCGGGGTAGAGGATACTGTTCAGCTTGTAGTACAGGATTAATTGAGACCTTGAAGTCCCCGCATAGTCTAACCGTGCCGGGTTTTTTTACTACAGCGACAACAGGTGTCGCCCATGGACTCCAATCCACTTTCGACAGTACCCCATTTTCCTCCAGCCGATCCAACTCGTTTTCGACAATCTGTCGAATGGCGTATGGAACTGGACGTGCTTTGTGGAACCGTGGGGTCGCACCATCCTTAAGCACAATTTTTCCTTTGATTGATTTTAGGGTGCCAATACCACTTTGAAATACAGAGGCAGCATCCCTCAAGATCCATTCCAGCTTTTCTTTTGTATTTTGTGGCACGGCAGGCAGCACGCTGAGGTTTTTGATCTCGTCCAAGCCCATCTGAAACACCCTTAACCACTCACGGCCCCACAGTGGTGCGCCTCCCTTTGGAATTATGTACAAGCTGAGAATCTCTTTCCGGTCGTTATATTCTACTGTCACAGGCAGCGAACCCAGTGGTCTTACTCTTTCTCCAGTATACGTTTTAAGAACGATAGAAGATGGGTCTAGCTTCTCTTTGTTGAAAAAGACCTTGTAATTGCTCTCAGACATGACTGAAACAGCTGAGCCTGTGTCCAGTTCCATTTTTACTGCCTGGCCATTTAGTTTAGTCGTGAGCCAGATGGCCTGTTTGTCTTTTCCGCTCAGACTGAACAGTTCCAAACTGGCCAATGCATCCTCGCTGTCATTGTCTGAGACATCACCAAGTTTATGCATGTTTTTCTTGTCACTGAGATATCTCTTATCTTTCTCAGTCCCCTTTGCCTTGCCACTGCGACAAACTCGTTGAATGTGCCCAGTTTTGTGACATTGTCTACACTCTTCATTTTTAAATCTGCATTGAGAGGGGAGATGAGAAAGGTTTCCGCACGAAAACAGGGCGTCTGGTTTATTCTGTTTATTGTTGACAGTTTATTCACACTTCCAGCCTTTATGTCATTTTGTAATTCCAGAGCATCTTTTGCTGCAGTTTCCATTGAAATGGCGATCTCCACTGCTCGTTTAAATGTCAGATCTGGCTTAGTCAACAGTCTCTTTTGAATTCCTTGATGATGTATACCGCATACCAGCCGATCGCACAGTGCGTCGTTTAACACGTCCCCAAATTGACAATGCTCCGTTAACTTTTTCAATTCAGCCACATAAGTGGAAATGGTCTCTCCCTCGCACTGATTTCATTTATAAAATCTGAAATGTTCAGCAATTAATAACGGTTTGGGTGACAAATGTTCTCGCATCACTTGAACAAGTTCTGAAAAAGTCTTTTCTGCAGGCCTCTGGGGGGCAGTCAAACTCCGCAAAAGACTGTATGCTTTTCCACCCATTTCGCTGAGTAGTACAGCGACATGTTTATCTTCCGCTATCTCATTTGCAGCAAAGTACTGCTACAGTCTTTCGATATACATGTTCCAGTCCTCCGTGGAACTATCAAATGCGTCAACTTTGCCTATGTAAGCCATGTTCGCCGCTCACAGTGACGTAACGTTACTCACGCTGACTGTTCTTTCGGATCGCTGAACTAGTCCTCTTCTGCTTCTCTGTCATTCAAATTTCGCGCACTAGAATATCAACGCTCACAGTTGATCCCATCCTCGTCGCCACTGTGATGTCTGTCATATGATGCATGAAGTAAAACACAAGACAAGATGACTATGCAGACTCACATCGGCTTTACTGAACATAGCTCGGGAAAACAGAAAATCCAGACATAATCAAAACAACCCAGAGCAAGCATTCTGAACAGACCTCCCTGGTGAAAAAAAAAATATGTTAAGTATACTTGCAGCCACACTAATTATTAGTATACTTCAAGTGTGTTAATGATTAGTTAACTTAAAGTGTGCTATTTTGAAACAACTAATTTTGTACTAAGTATATTTTAGTAGTAATGAAGTTGTAGTAAAGCATAACTTTAAATGTATTTAGTGTACTTTTGTGTACTAAATTGGAACAACTTTAAGTATATTTAGTATATTTTAAGTATATGCCTGTGTAGGGACTAGTTACATACTTGATTAGTGTATTAAAGTGTACTTTATTTGTGTTACAAGTACATTACAAATTAATTACAAGTGTCTTCGAAACATACAAGAAATATACCGTAAATTTATTAAAAATATATACTAAGTATACTTGCAGCCACACTAATTATAAGTATACTTCAAGTGTGTTAAGGATTAGTTAACTTTAAGTGTGCTATTTTGAAACAACTAATTTTGTACTAAGTATATTTTAGTTGCATTTAAATTGTAGTAAAGCATAACTTTAAGTCTATTTAGTGTACTTTTGTGTGCTAAATTGGAACAACTTCAAGTATACTTTAAGTATATGCCTGTGTAGGGACTATTTACATACTTGATAAGTGATAATAAAGTGTACTTTATCTGTGTTACAAGTACATTACAAAATCATTACGAGCAATATACAAGTCTATTATTTTTGAGTAAAAATGATATTCTCCGTAATACCTTTGGCTTAATCCAAATACTACAAATAGCACACTTTGTCTTCAATAACAAATGCACATTAATAAACAAATATTACTTAGCTATACTTTGTACAATATACTTTAAAGCTATAGTAGGTAATGTTGGAGAGCTAGCAAGATTTGAAAGCGGCACCTCTTCTAAGCTCCACCCCCTCCCGTCAGTACTCCGTCCAAAGCTACGCCCCCTCCCGTCAGTACTCCGTCCAAAGCTACGCCCCCTCCCGTCAGTACTCCGTCCAAAGCTACGCCCCCTCCCGTCAGTACTCCGTCCAAAGCTACGCCCCCACAAACATGAACGCGCATCCACAGTCGGAGTCAGCTGCAGGTCACAGGAAAGCAGAGTATTTTTGTCATGTTGGAATAAATATTTTGAAACGATAAATGCCTTTCCTTTACCATTTCAGCATAAACAAGCTATTACTTTTCTTACCTCCTTACATGCTAAATGAATAATGACAATGAATGTGGTATAACACTTTTTTTTTTATTTTTTTTTTAAACGAACAAGAGAGACCTAAGAGAAATACTTTTTTACACAAGTATCTGTACTTTCGCTGCTTTTGATTGTCATAAACAATCTGTATTTACATATAATAAATAATAAATAAATATATATAAGAAAAGGAGTGTCCAGGGATGGCTGACAGGTCAGGCTTTGCATGAGGCGTCGTCTGCTGTGGTGATCTACTCCTTTGGCAGTGATTTACCTTTAGGAAGAATATCACAATTACACATCTGACAATAATTACTGCATCTCAAAGACACACAAAGAATGACAACAAAACTTTGTTTCCATTTCACACAGTAACAAACATTTCTTCTCGTAGCTAACAAAACACATATGCCACATCACCACAGTTGTCCCGTTTATAAGCAATATTAATGTCATTTTATCACAATTATAATGCAGACACTTGCGACTATGGCTGTGCAATATGTTCAAAATGGCATGTCCTAAAAGTCAGATAAGCAGACCTGTAACGCAACTGGCTTACACCGACAGAGAAGCTAATGTTAGCATTGCTAGTTAGCACTAGCTACAAAAGTAGCTACGTGGCCTAACGTAACATATATCATGGAAATAACAAATCCCCCCGAAGCAAAACAAATAATTACCTGTTCAGCAGAAAGAACGCAACCTCGGCATCGCTTTTCATCACTTTTGCTCCCTCAGTTGTCTCCACCATTCAAATGCTGCAATGTTGACGCAAGTTTGTTCTCTGGCTTTATCCAGTGCCTGTTTCGTTGCAGCCTTTTCTGCCTCCGATTTTCTTTTTTTAGGCTTTTTATCAGGGCGAGCAGTTACCAGCAAAGCTGGCATTGGTAGATTTAGCTGCATTTTCTCTTCCATTGTGCCGCAAACTCCTGCTTACTCGGTGTAGTGAGCTGAATGTTTCCGGAACGGTGACATGTGATGAGTGCACGCAGGGCAGCGCACGCAGTGGGGCTCGGGCACGAGACATGAAGGCATCTGATTGGTTCTTTACATTCGCACCGAATGGCAGTGATTGGTCAGAGTTTTTACTGTCCTGCAGCTGCTACAGAGGTCTGATTTTTTTCATTCCTTTTTCTGAACACATAATGTATTGACTACTCTCAGGATGGAAGGACCATTTCACCCAGTATAAAAAAAGTGTTTCTGAACAGGATTACCTACCCTAGTGAGTGAACTTCCATTTTTGGCCATGCAATATAGCCAGTGTTTACTTGGCTGCATGTTAAACGGACACTTGTGACATCACAATCCAGTAGCTGCCACTTTCTGTACAGTAGAAAACACATTTTCTTGTGTGTTCCAATGGTGTGATTGTTGATGTAAAATTTGTAATGGATTTGTGTTTATTGTACATTGTGCCTATCTTTAACATTGTATAAACTTAAATTAAAAATACTTAAATCACAATTACAAAAGTAGCCATTTGTACACTGCATACTCAAATCTATTTTAAGTAGATCAACATAAGTATGTTTTCTTTAAATACACAAAAACTTAAAAGGACTTGTAGTGTACTTTTTAGAAATATATTAAAAGTATGCTTGTTTTTAGCATTTTTTTTTTAAAGTGTATTTAAGCATACATTTATTATCAATGTACTTATAGTGCACTTGTTAGAAATATATTGAAAGTATGCTTGTTTTTAGCATATTTCTTAAAAATGTAATTAAGCATATATTTATTACCAATGTATTTATAGTGCACTAGTTAGAAATATATTAAAAGTATGCTTGTTTTTAGCATATTTCTTAAAAGTGTAATTAAGCATATATTTATTACCAATGAACTTATAGTGCACTTGTTAGAAATATGTTAAAAGTATGCTTGCTTTTAAATATATTTTTAGAAAATATACTAAAGTACTATTATTTTGAAGTGTGTTAAAAGTTGTATTATAAAAATAGATAAAAAGCATGATGCTAATATACTTTTAATATATTTAAAGATAGTATATTTTTTTAAAATATATTTGCAATGTACTATTGAAAAAGGGAATATATTTCAAATATAATAAAGTATACTTTTTTTTCACCAGGGCTCAATAATGGAACAAAGATATCTGCCCTGCTAGGCAGATATACAACAGTTGTCGTGTAAACACACCCTAGAATGAGTATCTGTGACAGTGACAACAAGCTCAGATGACTCTCAGGAGAGTCTGCTATACATAGACTGCACAATAATCAAGGCCTTCCTAGATTGAGGCGGGAAAACTAAAATTTCCTATCAGTATCATAAAACATCAAGGAAATCAGAGACATGACATGCAGGCTAATGGGAGATAGTTTGTGATGCACCTGCTCGTGTATATGTTAAGGGAGTTAAGTCTCATACAGGTTATTCGTCATGTGGTAAATGTGTACAGTCTGGTGATTATGCAAAAGCTCATGACTTTCCCTGAGACCAATGCTGCCCTAAGAACGAATGAAACGTTCAGAAGCATGTGTGATGAAGACCACCACAAAACTAGATCTGCACTTACTGAACTTGATATAAACATGGTTGTTTCCCTCATGATTATATGCATTTAGATCTATGGACAAGTGGTCCTCTAACGACTGCCATCACAGAAAGTAATCAAAGTTATCTCAGAAATTACTCTCCATTAAGAATTATGTCCCATCAGAATATGCTCGTAAACCAAGGTCAATTGAAGAAAAAAACAGGTGGAAGGCAACTGAGACAGTTTTTACTCTACACAGGATCAGTAGTTCTTTGTGATGTTGTATGCACTCCTTGTATGCGCTTACAATAACTGTATGCTTCTCTCAGTTGGAATTTCCGTTCTTATTGATCCAATCCTGTGTTCTGTAATGTGTGAATATTCAAAGGCATTACTAGTGGCTTTTGTGGAGCACTTTGGGAAGCTCTATGGCAAGGAATATGTGGTCTATAATGTGCATAGCCTTGTTCACTTAGCTGATGATGGGAAATGCCATGGTCTACTTGACAACACTTCTGGATTTCCATTCGAGAATTATTTAGGGCAGTTAAAAAGATTGGTCAGACGACCTGTCCTGTTGCACAGATTGTATGCAGGATATCTGAAATAGTGGTAGTTCTAAGATCGACCCTTCCAAGTGTGCGAAAAGAGCAATGTGAGGGTCCTATTTTGCCGTTTGATAAAGGAGAAGTGAGACATATCTCCCTAATTTTTGTCTAAAAGTTTCAAAAAGGAGATAACTGTGTCAGAATTGGTAACAATATTGGGTTGGTACAGAACATCTATCTTCAGAATAATGATGCATAGGTTACATAATATATGCTGAGTTTGAGTCGGTCAGTAGATTTTATGACTATCCAACTGATTATTGCAGGCTTGGAGCTTATCTCGTATATCTTTCTCAAGAATTTAAATGTGCCAAAATTGAGGAGTAACTTAAAAAATATGTCGTACTTCCTTTTCAAAACAAGTTTGCCTGTCTACCTTTACTGCATTTAAATCGACATCAAAAGCAATTCAAGTGTGTGGACTTAGGATGTTAGTGTAGTGTAGATTTATTTAAACATAATACACCTAAATCCCACATTCACACATCCTCCCCATAGGGGGGAGGGGAACATGCACAAACGCGGAGGACCTCTGCTGGCCAAATGAGTGTACCGAAAACACAAACGGCCATATTAACTCTGAGCTTTGTGAATTAACTGATATACATTTTAAATGACAGTCTGCAAAATGCCTTTTAGTTCCCTGAACGTTTTGGCAACGTTAGCATTTGGTTCCCAGAACGTTTCCAGAAAGTACATGGTTCTCTGTTGGTTAGTCAGGAAAGTCGTCTTTCCGGAAATAGCCTACGGAGTAGAATCAATTAATTTGATTAAAGACCTATTTTGATTGGTAAGTGTAAAGATATTTTGTCGTTGACTCTATAAATCATAGGGTGTTTTATATTACACGATTTATTAACATAATTACGCTGCCATCCTTTTTTCTTAAGAATAAACAATGACTGAAAGATCAAACAGCCCTAGAGCGAATCGTTTGAATTACAGCGGAATAGTGGCCGTTGTGATGTGATGAAATATTCTAAATGTTATTTGTTTTTAATTATCTAGAATAGTAATGTGTCTCTCAAATGACATTCTCAGAAAATCTGTATTAAGTGGTATTATTATATTTGATATCAAGTAATATACATATATATTAATTATATCGTCTTCCAATACTAAAATGGATTGTGTCATTTAGTGTTGGTGTGATGTCGGAACCTTTATTCTCTCATTCATGTTTCCGGCCGACTGAAATAAGCTCGGGATCGATTTCCTTTTGTACGTTGCACGCGCGTACGCAGGCTAAACTAAACACCAATTGAATAAACCAGGTACTTTGAATTTAATAAATCACAATGGAAACGATTTTAGAGCAACAGCGTCGATACCATGAGGAGAAAGAAAGACTTATGGACGCAAAAACGAAGGAGATGCTGACGAAAAAAAACACGGTAATCTTACAGATCTGTGAATGAGTTTAAATTATGCTAATGCATGAAACGTAGTCTGCTTTTACTACTCTACCGTTTTTTTTTTTTTTTAACAGTACTACCGTGGTATTTTGAAGTACCTTCAAATGTTTCAACATTTACAAACAGAACTTGAACTTAACAATTAAATATAGTATTACCATTGGATACATACCATTAATGTACCATGGTGCTGTCACCCCATGTAAGCAAGAAAAAAAAAAAAAGAACATTATGTTTTCCTGATATGATTCCTTGAAACTATTTGTTTCATTTGGAAACTATCACACCATTGTATGTTTTTGTAATTTCTGCTATCTTCACAAGCATTATATAATTATTATAAGTTCTAATATCTGATTGGTTGTAGTCACTGGATAAATGTTCCTTTTTCTGTTCAACAGCTGAGAGACCAGATCAACTCTGATCATCGAGTGAGAGCTATGCTGGATGTAAGATTCATCTGTTCTTTTGTGCCATTACATTCTTTGGTTTCCTACAAATAATTATCAACGTCACAGTCATGGAAACATTTTAAAGTCATATACCTGATATGTTTGTGTTATTTAATACACACAGAGGTACATGGAAGTGAGCGCAAACCTCAGAGACTTGTATGAAGACAAAGATGGGTAAAACATTCTCGAGGACATTTTAATCTGTTCAGAAATATATCTTGCCTTATTTTCTTTGATCATATGGCTGTGTTGTGTGTCTGTTCTTCAGAATGAGGAAGGATGAGCTAAATGCAATATCAGGTCCAAATGAGTTTGCTGAATTCTACAACCGACTCAAACAGATCAAGGAATTCCACAGAAAACACCCTAATGAGGTAGACCTGAATTTGCTGTCTTTCACTCTCACCCTGTTCTGAATTGCATGATTTTGCAAAATATACACTCTACTTGTTTTTGTCATTTCCAGATCTGTGTGCCCATGTCAGTGGAGTTTGAAGAGCTCATGAAAGCCAAAGATAACCCTAGTGAGGAGGCACAAAGTAAGTCTTGAGTACTGTAAGTGGTGTTTGCTAAGGCAATCATCACTTAAGTGATTGTATGTTATAGAACATTATAATATCTACAGTGATTAGGAATTAACCCTGAATCTTATATAAGTATTATTATTTTTATTTTTTGTAGTTTGATTTAGTTTGTAGGGTCTAATCATTAAAAGAGAAGTCCCACACCACAGTTACAACAATAACAACACAAAGGAATGAGAAAGATGGAATCACTTTCAGAACTTGTTTTTTTGGTTGATAAATTATAAAACATTGACAGCCAATAAAAATCCCCCCGACATTAAAGAGCTTGAGCATTTAAAGTGGAAGACGACATAACTGCAGCGCCTACTTAAAATAAACAGAAAATTATATCCTTTGGTGTGGACACTAATGTAGTTATAGTTACTGTTCTTGGTGTAAACGGGTCTTAACAGTCTTCTTGCTGATCACAGATCTGGTGGAGTTCACTGATGAAGAAGGTTATGGGCGTTACCTGGATCTCCATGACTGCTACTTAAAGTACACTAATCTTAAAGGAGTAGAGGTACTGTTTGATTTACTGGCTTATTTGAATTGCCTGCCTTCAAATAATTGAATAAAAGATTCTAATGCCTTTGTCTATTGATCTTTTCTAGAAACTGGAGTATGTCACTTACCTGTCAACATTCGATCAGCTCTTTGACATCTCTAAAGATAGGAAGAATGCTGAATATAAGAAGTAGGTGAAAGCTGATCATTTTAAATACCATAAACAGGACTAAACAACTGATAAAAATATCAGTATCAATAAAAATCAAGTTAAGAGATGATCAAAATATTTCAGAATGAAACACGGCTCTGTTCATTTTCACGTGCAGCTGAGCTCATGATAACGGTGGTGTCTGAGATAACGGTGGAGAAACTCAGTAAATGCTTATCCCTGGTTCTCGCACTTCTATATTTTAATCTTTAGCATACCTTCACCTTTTCTTGCATACCGCCACTTCTCGCAGGTTGCCTCTCAGGGTCAAAGCGTCAGGGTCTGGGTGATTAATTAGTCATTGTAGAATTTTAGAATGTGATAATGATTTGCGTGTGCCAGCCGACAGTGTCGGATCCTGTCATAGGCAATATCGGCATCGGCAGCCGCCTAGGGCTGCAGCACGCTGAGGAGTGGCATGCACTCTTGCTCTAGAATTCTCCTCTCTAACCTTGCCAGAAGTTATCAACCAATCAGAATAGATTTCTCCCTCATAGTTAAAGTATTAAAAACATGTTCTATTTTATGTATGTGTATGTATGTATATATATGTATATATATGTATATATATATATATATATATATATATATATATATATATATGAATACAGTGCCTTGCGAAAGTATTCGGCCCCCTTGAACTTTTCGACCTTTTGCCACATTTCAGGCTTCAAACATAAAGATATAAAACTGTAATTTTTTGTGAAGAATCAACAACAAGTGGGACACAATCATGAAGTGGAAAGAAATTTATTGGATATTTAAAACTTTTTTAACAAATAAAAAACTGAAAAATTGGGCGTGCAAAATTATTTAGCCCCCTTAAGTTAATACTTTGTAGCGCCACCTTTTGCTGCGATTACAGCTGTAAGTCGCTTGGGGTATGTCTCTATCAGTTTTGCACATCGAGAGACTGAAATTTTTGCCCATTCCTCCTTGCAAAACAGCTCGAGCTCAGTGAGGTTGGATGGAGAGCGTTTGTGAACAGCAGTTTTCAGTTCTTTACACAGATTCTCGATTGGATTCAGGTCTGGACTTTGACTTGGCCATTCTAACACCTGGATATGTTTATTTGTGAACCATTCCATTGTAGATTTTGCTTTATGTTTTGGATCATTGTCTTGTTGGAAGACAAATCTCCGTCCCAGTCTCAGGTCTTTTGCAGACTCCATCAGGTTTTCTTCCAGAATGGTCCTGTATTTGGCTCCATCCATCTTCCCATCAATTTTAACCATCTTCCCATCAATTTTAACCATCTTCCCTGTCCCTGCTGAAGAAAAGCAGGCCCAAACCATGATGCTGCCACCACCATGTTTGACAGTGGGGATAGTGTGTTCAGGGTGATGAGCTGTGTTGCTTTTACGCCAAACATAACGTTTTGCATTGTTGCCAAAAAGTTCGATTTTGGTTTCATCTGACCAGAGCACCTTCTTCCACATGTTTGGTGTGTCTCCCAGGTGGCTTGTGGCAAACTTTAAACAACACTTTTTATGGATATCTTTAAGAAATGGCTTTCTTCTTGCCACTCTTCCATAAAGGCCAGATTTGTGCAGTATGCGACTGATTGTTGTCCTATGGACAGAGTCTCCCACCTCAGCTGTAGATCTCTGGGCCTCTTGGCTGCATCTCTGATCAGTCTTCTCCTTGTATGAGCTGAAAGTTTAGAGGGATATATATATATATATATATATATATATATATATATAGGTCCTTCTCAATAAATTAGCATATTGTGATAAAGTTCATTATTTTCCATAATGTAATGATAAAAATTAAACTTTCATATATTTTAGATTCATTGCACACCAACTGAAATATTTCAGGTCTTTTATTGTTTTAATACTGATGATTTTGGCATATAGCTCATGAAAACCCAAAATTCCTATCTCAATAAATTAGCATATTTCATCCGACCAATAAAAGAAAAGTGTTTTTAATACAAAAAAAAGTCAACCTTCAAATAATTATGTTCAGTTATGCACTCAATACTTGGTCGGGAATCCTTTTGCAGAAATGACTGCTTCAATGCGGCGTGGCATGGAGGCAATCAGCCTGTGGCACTGCTGAGGTGTTATGGAGGCCCAGGATGCTTCGATAGCGGCCTTAAGCTCATCCAGAGTGTTGGGTCTTGCGTCTCTCAACTTTCTCTTCACAATATCCCACAGATTCTGTATGGGGATCAAGTCAGGAGAGTTGGCAGGCCAATTGAGCACAGTAATACCATGGTCAGTAAACCATTTACCAGTGGTTTTGGCACTGTGAGCAGGTGCCAGGTCGTGCTGAAAAATGAAATCTTCATCTCCATAAAGCTTTTCAGCAGATGGAAGCATGAAGTGCTCCAAAATCTCCTGATAGCTAGCTGCATTGACCCTGCCCTTGATAAAACACAGTGGACCAACACCAGCAGCTGACATGGCACCCCAGACCATCACTGACAGTGGGTACTTGACACTGGACTTCAGGCATTTTGGCATTTCCTCCTCCCCAGTCTTCCTCCAGACTCTGGCACCTTGTTTTCCGAATGACATGCAAAATTTGTCCAAAAGTCCAGTGCTGCTTCTCTGTAGCCCAGGTCAGGCGCTTCTGCCGCTGTTTCTGGTTCAAAAGTGGCTTGACCTGGGGAATGCGGCACCTGTAGCCCATTTCCTGCACACGCCTGTGCACGGTGGCTCTGGATGTATCTACTCCAGACTCTGTTTTTTTTTGCCACACTTTTTCCTTCCCACAGACTTCCCACTGAGGTGCCTTGATACAGCACTCTGGGAACAGCCTATTCGTTCAGAAATTTCTTTCTGTGTCTTACCCACTTGCTTGAGGGTGTCAATGATGGCCTTCTGGTCAGCAGTCTTACCCATGATTGCGGTTCTGAGTAATGAACCAGGCTAGGAGTTTTTAAAAGCCTCAGGAATCTTTTGCAGGTGTTTAGAGTTAATTAGTTGATTCAGATGATTAGGTTAATAGCTTGTTTAGAGAACCTTTTCATGATATGCTAATTTATTGAGATAGGAATTTTGGGTTTTTCATGAGCTGTATGCCAAAATCATCAGTATTAAAACAATAAAAGACCTGAAATATTTCAGTTGTGCAATGAATCTAAAATATATGAAAGTTTAATTTTTATCATTACATTATGGAAAATAATGAACTTTATCACAATATGCTAATTTATTGAGAAGGACCTGTATATATGTATATATGTGTGTATATATATATATATATATATATATATATATATATATATATATATATATATATATATATATATATATATATATATATATATATATTAGGGGTGCAACGGTACAGATAGCCCACGGTACGGTCCGTACCTCGGTTTTTGGGCCATGGTCTCGGTTCGGTTTCGGTACATGTTTTGTGCAGAAAGAGACTGCTATTTCATCCCAAAAATATGTTTTATTTTTCTTATGAGCATAAACAGAATGTCACAGTAGGAAGAACATCAATGTATGGAATAAATTAACACTCTAGTCTGTACTGAACAACACTAAGTAATACAACCTCTTCAACTATCACTTGAAATACAAAATGTAAACAAACACACTTCAAAATATTCAAGTGGATCCCAATTCCAAACCTTGATAACTGGTATATGAAGTGATCAATGTGAAAGAAAAAGTGCACTTTACCTTTAACAAACATAAATTAGCTTGTGCTTTGAATAAAAAAAAGCAGAGCAAAATAATATAATAAAAAAAATACTGCATTCAGGATACAAAGTGCAATGTTATTTACTCATCCACTATTGAGAGATTCTTGTGCAAAAAGATGAGTCTATCAACACTGTCTGGTGCAAGGCGAGACCGGTTGGCACTAACGATGTCCCCAGCAGTGGAGAAAATTCGCAACTTTTCAGAATGCCGCAAGCGCACCGTAGGTCACGTGACAAGAACCAACCAGAGCGCAGCTGATGGTTGCTTTAGCAACGACAGACGCCTCCGGAGCGCAACCGCCCTAGCGCTTTGGAATAAGGAGAACGCGGCGCGCCTAGCGTTTTCTACGTGTTTTTAGGCGCGATATGTGAACGGCGCCTAAAGCAAAAACTAAAAGGATCAGCGCGAACTCAGTGGCAAAACCGAAGTCCCGCGGGACACGAGGGTAGATTGTCCCGTGCAGGGCTGACCGAACGGTCCGGGATTTTACCGTGTACCGTTGCATCCCTAATATAAATATATATATATATATATATTAGGGCTGTCAAAGTTAGCGCGTTAATAACGCGTTAACGCAAAATCATATTAACGGCACTATTTTTTTTAACGCTCGATTAACGCAGCGCGTATTTTCTGTTTGACCCGTGGCCCAAAACCTAGTTGGAGAAATGGAGATACACAGTGTTGCCAACTTAGCGACATTGCAGACCCATTTAGCGATTTTTTCCCTTCAACAAAGCGCCCAAACCTTATTTAGTTTCTGAGAATATACCGGTACCGCCGGTACTGCTCTCCCAGCACGCGCGCGCGCCTCTCTCTCTCGCTCTCTCTCTGCGTCTCGCGCTGGAGAGAGGAGCAGCGCTTTAATTCAGTTAAACACAGATATGATGTTGCTTCTCTAATTTTACATCCAAGTATAGCCGAAATCGCAAAACAGATATTGTGTTTATCTTATGTGAATTTGATTTCATCAGACGACGGCTCGATTATCAGGATTATTGTGCAGATTAACATTTTGGAAGGGAGAGCTGGTTATGTCTTAATGGGTCGCGTTTCAGTCACCATTTCATATTCATTCCGTTGTTTGACAACAGAAACAGTAAAATATACCAATGAAAACAGTTTTATTGAGAATTTAGCTTCATCAAAATGGGCACAGAGAGAGACAAACTATAATGTAGCCAAATAATAAATGTACATTTAGCATTTTCAGAAGAGCTGCCCTGTCATGCAAAAATCTAAACATGTTTGTGTTAATTGCTCAGTGCAAAGAAAGAGAAGTAATGGGAACCTGGTATTTCTTTGTTCTTTCTACATGTGTCTAATAGACATGAACAAGTTCTTTGAAAAACATCTATGACCTTTGAAACATGTCTCTTCATGCTCTATGTTGACTATGGTTTCAATAATAAACATACATTTGTATAAAGCATCCATATTTATCCATGCCCACGTTGATTAGAGTATTACAAACTTGAAAAGTATTAATTTAAGGTACATTTAGAACAAAGAAAAAAATGTGTGATTAATCACGAGTTAACTCATGACAATCATGCGATTAATCGATTAAAATTTTTAATCGATTGACAGCCCTAATATATATATATATATATATATATATATATATATATATATATATATATATATATATATATATATATATATATATATATATGCATGTATGTATGTGTATATATATGTATGTATATATAAGGCTGAAATGTGAGGTTTATCATTTTATAAAACTTGTTTTTGTCAAAAACATGTATTTGTTTAAATTATATAATTTTTAGTATGTTACTGTACACGTTGGTGCTGTTTCAGAAGCAGTGAGATGTCTCTGCTCTTGCAGGTATCTGGAGATGTTGTTGGAGTACCTGCAGGAATACACAGATCGTGTCAAGCCTCTCCTGGATCAGAATGACCTCTATGGAAAGATCTTGGTCGAGTTTGAGAAGAAGTGGGAGAATGGAATGTTCCCAGGCTGGCCGGTGGGTTTGTGTTTAAGCGATAACAGTAATAAGCTCTACAGATCTTATTACATGTGTTTCAGCAGTGTCTGCATGTTTTCCAAACATAAGTGGCCATTTATTGAAGTTAATATTCATCACTACTGAAATAACATTTGATGTTCCATTGGAAGTTATCAAAGAAGTATTGTATTGATAGTGATATGCCTATCATCTACTACAGTACTTTTTTGAATAGACTTTATTTTTCTGCTTTGTTGTTGTGGAGGTGTATAAAGCTATGGTTATACCATAACTGTATTACTACTGTCATGTGGCATATTCCATATCTTCATACCATATACCACCCTAATCCTGGGGTAAATTACCAGTTTATGCAGCGGCAGGTGCCTCATTATGAATTTAAGGAAAGTAGTTCTGCTGTCCTCTATTAAATGAGTGCATGGGTAACTAATTAGGATGTTTTTCTGTTAATGTGTATGTTGCAGAAAGAGACGAGTAGTGCTCTGACCCACGCAGGAGCCCATCTGGATCTTTCTGCTTTCTCTTCCTGGGAGGTCAGTTTCTCTAGTCTTGTCTGTTACAAACATCACATTATTTTTTACTTTGTTTCCCTCTTGTTTTCTAGTTAATGTTTTCATTTATGTTGTCTCACACACACATAATAATTATGTTGAAATATCAGAACTGTTGTTTTATTCTTGTAGGAGCTGGCGTCTCTGGGTCTGGACAGATTGAAGTCTGCTCTCATGGCTTTAGGCCTCAAATGTGGAGGGTGAGTAGAGACACAAAGTCCTGCTCACGTAGCACTCTATTTAATTCTAGTTTCACTTTTCACTGGATTTAAATAAAAGATTCATAGGACTGACAGTCCCTGATTCTTGAGTCTGAATGTAATGTCTGGTAGAGAGTGTGTGATTTTATTTATTTTTTATGTTTTCTTTGTAGTACACTAGAAGAGAGGGCACAGCGTCTGTTCAGCACTAAGGGCAAATCTCTGGAGTCATTAGACCCCTCACTGTTTGCCAAAAACCCAAAAGCCAAGGGACCAAAGAAGTAAGCCCATCGCTGTTTATTAAACAAGGGAATATTTGTGTTTTTACTTGGATTCATCCCTACTTTGTATATATTATTTGCCCGTTAAATGTAACTTTGATTTTTTGTTTTGTTTCTGCAGAGACTCGGAGCGCAACAAGGAAATTGGTTTTCTTGAAGCTCAGATTTATGAATATGTGGAGATCTTGGGGGTAAATAAATCTGCCTGCTTTCATTTTAGTAGTTTTGTGTTTAGTCTCCTCTAATTTCACATGTAAAAATGGAACGCTAGTGTGCTTATAATGCATATAATACACAGTATATTATCTATATATAAATATACTTGCATATATATTTACAGGGCCTAAAATCTTTTTGCCACACCTGCCAATGGCCGGTGACTTAAGAAAATGTACAGGCCATAAATATTTTTTTTTTTTTAACCAGCCACAAAACATAGATTACTCCTTATTAAAGTTGCAAAAGTTATTCAGTTATTCATAAATATTTTTTTTACCAGTCACTAAACATAGATTAATCCTTATTAAAGTCAGTCAAGAGCAATTAGTGATTGTTCTTTGTCTTTTGTTGTTTGATTAACAGTAAAAACAGACAGCAGTAAGAACTTTAGGCTGCTCTCACTTTAAGAGCTAATGCCCAGATTCAACATACTGCTACACAAGCGTTTTATTTCTCAACTGGTTACGTTCAGTTAAGATATAGCTGACTGTTTACAAGGATACTTGCCAATTTTGACAATTTTATTTGAATATGTCTGCTCAAGCATAAGAAGATGTGAAAGAGCTCATTTTACTATTTGTACACTGTCTGAGACATGGATTTCTAGGCGCCTGCTTAGAATGTTAGCACACTGAAAACTTCCCACACAGCGAGTAACGGATTGATTTCCCTTTCATGTCTTCTTGAGCTTGAATATTTAAATTGGGATGCAACACTGCCCTGTCAACTGTCCCGAGCATCGTTCATGTTTTTTCATGTTCTCACAATTTTTGCATTGTAAGAATTCATAATTTTTTTTATCGCCAACTGGTGACACCATTTCATATACTCTGCAACACAGATTTTTACTATCATTTATGCCAGCGCGCTCCACTCAATCGCTCATGGCCCAGGCGAACGCTCCACTCTTAAAGCGCTCATTGGTAAAACGACTTTCGCTCAAAACCCACTCCGACACGTAATTTCTCTGTACTGTACTATAAGTGTTGTAGCCATTAAAGAAAACTTATTTAGTTTCATATTTGTGTTTAAATATTATAATATTCACTTTTCATAATCAACATAGATGAAATTTAAAAACAGCCTGAGTAAGATAGGCTACATCAAAAGATGCGCAATATGTCGGGAGACATGGAGTGGGTCAGACATGATTTTGACTGCTTCATTAAGTGTTGTTTTTTAGAAAGCTTTTCTTTCAAGTGAATTTCATTTTGTATAAATCGTATCTTAATTTCAATCAATTTCCTGGAATTAATAAATAAGTAAACCAAGAAGAACGGTCGGGTGTGGAATGGATTGAAGTGTGTAACAAACAAACCCACTGCCATGTTTCCATGGCCTTTGAGTAAGGCCTAAACAATACGTCTTTCTGTTTTTAATGAATTTCTAGAATAAATGTCTATATAATGTCTAATAAATTACAGTATGTCTATAGATAGTAAAGATATTTGTGGCTTTATGCAATAGGCTATATTGTATAAGGTGGTATAAATAAACAACTTATTAAAACAATATTTGAACTCCATAACCTTAGATCGATGGGTTATTTCACAGATTCTCAAACCAGCAAATCACAAAGGGCATTCTGGGTTGAGTGAGCAGCATCTTCAGAAAAGCGCTCTCCGAAATATTAGCAGTCCGCTCATGCTCTGATATAGATGTATAGATATAGATATTATACACGCACGTATGTAAAACTATATGTGTGTCTTTAATTTGGCATTAGGCACCAGGCATCATCTCTAAAAAATAAAATTGTTGTCAGGCATTTTTAGTGATAAATGTTAATGATTTCTGTTTATTTGTCACATTGGAAATGGAAGATGCAAGCACAATGAATTGTGGGATACAGTACTTAATGCAGATCTTTTTATTTATTTTTTATTTATTTTTATTAACTTCAGTACGCATATGCTAGTGTTCTGCTCTGGTTACCGTGTGGTTTTGGCAAGGTGACATCTATTATGGACGTTGCTGGGAATTTTCTGGAGTGATAACTCGAAACTCATGTATTTTGTTGTAGGAACAAAGGCAGCTGACCCATGAGAATGTTCAGAGGAAGCAGGCGCGCACAGGAGAGGAGCGAGACGAGGAGGATGAAGAGCAGCCCAGTGAAAGTGAGAGTGAAGATGAAGATAATGAGATCATATACAACCCCAAAAACCTGCCACTCGGCTGGGATGGAAAGGTATGCTTGGTTTTGTTGTAGCGGTAAGGTTTGGCTAAAGGAAAGTTCATTCAAATTAGATATTGAGATGATTCATTGATTCCAGTCTGTCCAAAAGGTAATGAGACTGTAGTGATCATTAAGGCTGGGTCTTAACCTTGCCCTTTGTCTGCTCTCTTCAGCCAATTCCATACTGGCTGTACAAGCTGCACGGTCTGAACATCAATTACAACTGTGAGATCTGTGGGAATTACACGTACAGAGGACCCAAAGCCTTCCAAAGACACTTTGCAGTAAGTTTCCAAGAAAAATTGCTCTATACCAGTGGATGTATTTATAGAGCAGGATCTCATTTTAGTTAGTGATTTCTTTGACTACATAGAAAACTATATAAACGTGAAGTTGAAAATTAACAAATAATGTAACTGTACTTTTACAATATGAGGGAGAGAATATGTGCTATTATAATTTGATATAAGATAGATATAAGATGTGTAATAATTGTAGTAGTAATAATAATAGTGTGAGACTAAGTTTGTGAATGATAGCAAAGTGAAATCTGTTTTCTCCATTTCAGGAATGGCGTCATGCACATGGCATGCGCTGTTTGGGTATTCCTAATACAGCCCACTTTGCCAATGTCACCCAGATTGAGGATGCAGTATCCCGTGAGTACACTAATTCTTAAAAGATCTGTTCTTAATGGAGTGTACAATATGTTGTAGTGTTAATTATAAAAAAGCATCTTTCTATATCCAGCTGTGTTAAGGTGTAACTGCTAACATAGTTGACAACTGTACAGTTTTTTTTTTTTTTTTACAATCACTAGCATACATTTGTCAAGTCACTTTTTCAAAACTCTTCACACAGTTCTCCTACCAACTTTAAACTTTCAAGTTAATTTCACATTCAAAACTCACCAAAACACTCCATACATGTCTTAAATCAACTAATTTTTCCATAACACTGGCAAAGGTTTCACCCAGTGAACACACTTTGTCACTCATAAAACACAGACCTAAAAAACACTTACAGCAGGCAGCATTATACAATGTTTTCTTTTGTCAAATTTCTTTACAAAACAAGAATGAAAGCGGTCTTCTCTTTATAACTCACTGCCGTATGTTACTTGGTCAAAGTTTACATTACAGTACAAAATTATTTGTAAAAAGTTTCCCCTTTTGTATTACTGTAGAAATTTAGCAAATTGCTGAATTCTTTTGTATTATGTTTGGTTTTGAACTTTAGTTGAACCGTTTTGAAGTGTATTTAAACATTCAAATTGGCCTGTAGGTACAGAGTTTTGGTGGTGGTTGTGTCTAAGTTAGAATAAAATTGATGTAATTTGAAAGCAGTAGTTCATTGAATACCGTTTGTGCAAAAGCACTGACAAATGATCCATAGTTTAGCGCACAAAGCCTGCTGTTGTGCTCACAAGTTACTCAAACTGGTCCTAGCTATTGTAAAAAAAAAAAAAAAAAAAAAAAAAAAGTTTGAAGGATGATCTCTTTTATGAAGTACACATTTTAATGAAGGAAAAATATGATGGTGATAGGGTTGACACAAGGAACCTTGTACTTTTTTTTTTTTCTGAAATAGTCTGGTCAAAGCTGAAGTCACAGAAAGCACTGGAGCGATGGCAGCCCGACACAGAGGTGAGTTGTTCTGAAGTACAATCAGATGTTATGATCATTGGAGCCACTTTTACCTGTACAGTTCTGCTCTGGCTCAAGCATCAGGTTTTAAGCTACATTCTGCTTTTGCTGTGTGATTTTTATTTTATTTAAAAAAATGTGTAACATTTTTTGGAGGTTGAAAGATTAGTGAAGTTTTCAAATGACTGCAGCTTTGTATAAATTAATGATTTGTTTATTGCCTTGCAGGAGGAATATGAAGACTCCAGTGGAAATGTGGTCAACAAGAAGACTTATGAGGATCTGAAACGACAGGGGCTGCTGTAGGGCCCTATTGCAACACAAACAAGATCTCTGAACATACGAAATACTATGTAAATATTGAAACACATATGTTTCTCTAAGTAATGGCGAGTTTATTCTTATTGTCTTTTCCAGTTTGTTAGAAATGTGATTTGACTTTTTTTTTTTAATAAGTTTGTACATTTGTATAACTTTTTGATTATTCACTATTTTCTCATTTGGTGTCTTAAACATGAGACATACTTTTCATTAATCAATAAATTTCAGTATGTTCTGTAAAAATTCATGACTTTATTAAGACTCAAATAGTAAGGTGGCTTTACTCCATTTTTATTCAGTAGGCATCTGTCAATATATTAAAGTATTCATACCCCCCTTCATTTTTTTTTTTCTACATTGTTGCATCAATCCCCCATACCACATAATAACAAAGCAAAAATCAGAAATCACATTGGCAAGTATTTAGACACTTGAAGTTAGCTCAGGCGCATCTCATTTTTTCTGGATCATCTTTTAGATGAACAAAATACTTACTAAAATGCAGATTTACATAATGTTCCAAAGATCATTTCACCCCATCAAAGGTCCTGTATGTGTGTAATGATAGCAGATCTGTATCAAGTGATCTCCTTCGAACAACGACATCTTGTCAAATCCCTGCCCAAAAGATTCTATAAATGTACAGACCCCTTCTGCATCTAAGAGCATTTTCTTTTTGCCAGTATTGTTTGATGCATCTTTGTCACACTTCGTGTTTGGGACTCTTGATTATAGAATGAGATCCACAGCCAAAGAGTAGCTTAGACATTTTACAATCATTATTAAATTAATCCAATAAAACAAATATTTACTGTTAATACAGAGCATAATACATGTTATTGTCAGTGACTGAAGTTTTGTTTCAATAATTAGAAAATAGAAGACCCCATAACATCTTACTGTTAATAAATGTATAATAAATGTAAATATGTTCTGATTTATCATACAGCTCAGAGTTCGCATATAACAGTACAATATGTAAACTTTCTATAATCTACATAACAAAATATAAGATACATTAACTCAGTTTTGCTAATGATTGACAAACCCAGGATAAAGAGATTGAGTGAATGTGGTCTGGACTCATTTTGTCAGAGATGCTGTATAAAGGACAGAGTTTCTGCACTGTGATCAACATACACTCATATTCTACAGGATCTTCTAGAGCAGGCGTTCTCAACCCTGGTCCTCGAGGGCCACTTTCCTGCAGAGTTTAGCTCCAACCCTAATCAAACACACCTGAACCAGCTAATTAAGCTCTTCAGGATTACGAGAGAGCTACAGACAGGTGAGTTTGATCAAGGTTGGAGCTAAACTCTGCAGGAAAGTGGCCCTCGAGGACCAGGGTTGAGAACGCCTGTTCTAGAGGGTACAGGGAGTTCAGTCTGTTTGTTATTGTGTCAGAATGAGAAACTGGAGGAAGAGCAATACAAACAACAAGAATTATCATTAAATCCAAATATACACTCCTTTTCAATTCCCTTTCTTGACGATCCTCTCATGACACTGATATCACTCCACTCAACCTCCCAGTAACAGTGTCTGTACACACGCTTTACACAACACCTGAAAACATCTGTCAAATCTGTCTGGATGATCGGGTGTAAGGGTGTGGCCAAGAACAGGCAGGACAGGTAGTAAATATATTCGATTTATTTCTTCCAAAAATAAATCATATACAGGGGCAGATATAATTAAAGTAATTTCCAAAAATAAAGTCCATATAAAAATCAAAGACTTAAGATGGAAATTAACTGAATCTAACAAAAAAAATAAAACAAACCTAGAAAATAAATAAATCTCCCCTGTTAACAAAATAACAAACAAACAAAAACACTAAAGATCAGCAGATCATGATGTTACTATGGCTGGACAGATCTCCCCTCTGAGATTCACCACTGCTAGATATACTCTTTAGCCTCTACCAAACAAAAATAAGAGGTAAATATCAAAAAGAAAGCGTTCCCCAATTAACAATAATAATTACAACAAAATATACACTGTACCGTACCTAACATAATGCAATCAAATAATTGAAGCACAATACAAAAACTACTCCAAACAAACAGAACAAAATGAAACTGAATGAAACTAAATAAAAGATTCCCTCCGATTTGGATTACGATGGTACAGTCCAATTTCCTCCGGAACAGTACAAGTTTGGAGGCTAATGCCCCGCCTCTCCCTTTGTTTCCTGACACATGGAATGCGGCCGTTCACTCCATGGACCAGAAGAATCTAGGACTCAGGTAGAGTTTAACAGTAAAAGAGAATATAAGTAGTGTGCACCCTTCTATACATTCAAACTTTAATAAACTGTTAACTTGATAACTTGTCCTGTGTTTATTTCTTATACTAAGGGAATTTAAAAATAAAATAAACCCTATTAAATTAAACTTCAAAATAGACAATTTCAATCATGGTAGAGTTAAACTGTGAAGTGAGCTACGCACCTGTCACATCGGGATACTGCTGGAGTGTGTAAGTGAAAGTCACCACTCTGTTCCCTTCAGATAGACAGAGGTTTTTGTGCACTGTGTTTGGATTCAGAGTGAGTTGATGGGATTCTGATGGAGAATAAACATTGGAATCAGCAGTTATAAAATTGTATTTATTTTTGAAGATTGGCTTGATCTACCACAGCGCTCTGGCATAATATTCACTTGATATGTCAACATTATTCTAATATGGAGTCTTTGAAAGTTGGAGTCTGGAATGTTCCATTTCTAGATTACCCCTTTCTGCATAGTTTTGTTTCTACCTAAACATTCTTTAAAAATACAGGCAGAACCCAAATTATGTTTTGTGTTGCTGAACTGTGAAAGCTCTTTGCCTATAGTTTGAAGAAAAAAGTGCTTTTTTTTCATTCTATTTGGATATGCATTTAATTATTTTACATAAACACAAATACAAGCAGATTCACATATAGGCCTGTAATCCACAAACAAGCACAGAAACGTAGATATACAGACAGACTAGACAGACATTAAGTTGCATTTTCAGAAATCTACTGGATTTGTTTATGGCTTTTTATCATGCTGTATTAAAGTATGAATTCATTATTGGCCACCACATTTTCTATTTGGCCACATGATTGTTAAACTAGTGTAAAGGACACAAGTATGTAATTGTTACTGATGCAGTCTTGTTATGCAGCTTATCTGTATTGCTCAAACTAATTTCCCTCAAGAGGGACAAATAAAGTATTATCAATTACACTTAAGTATACTACTAGTACATTGATATTAGTATACTTACTACATAAGTATAGGCCTACTTAAAAAACATTTGAACTTTACTTAAGTGTACTTAATAAAATGAACTTGAAGTATACTTATTTTTTGTAAGAGCAGACAACATTCCTGGCAACATTTATATCGGCAGAATGACTAGTTTTCATTTGTCATGTTTTTTCTTAACAACTTGGTTCGGAACAAGAAGTCTGTTAAGCCTGGAACACACCAAGCCGACGGTCGGCCGTCGGGCAGTTTCCGTGCGTCGGCCGACTAAATCATCTCAGTGTGTACTTTTTTTTCTTTAAGCTTTTAGGAAGTCTGCAAGTGTATGATACCTTGTTTCAAAATAAATTCAGATTATAACAGTCGTGTAATGTATTCCAGCTTTTACCTGGAGGAAATAGATGTGATCGAGATGTGAAAGCTGCTCCAGCTCAGTGTTTCTTCTCGTCAGATCATCAATCTCCTGCTGTAGTCTTCCTGATCTCTGATCCGCTGTGTCACCTCAGAGCAGCTTCTCTCAATGGAGCAGATCAGTTCAGTAAAGATCCTCTCACTGTGCAGTCTCACTGTGACACATCCCAATCACACAGTCTGTGAGCCACGGTGGGATTCAGTGATACTGAAAGAGCTCCAGCACTGGAAGAGACCCCAAATTGAATTCTCAAACTTATCTTTTTCTCCAAACTCACCTCATGAGAATCCACAGCCTCTCTCAGCTGCTGAAGATCTTTCTGTCTCTGCTGGATTCTCTGTTGGATTTTCCTGTGTCTCCTTCAAGTGTTTCTGTAGAGGATATAAAAAACAGCAAACATGTTACATAAAACTTTCACGAAATCGTCATTTAAAAAGTTGCTTGTTTCATTTAAAATGTTAATGTTAAATGTTAATGCAAGTCACTTTGTGTCGTTCTCCTGAGCTAAACTCCTCTTGATTCTCAAAATGAGTTTGGCAGAAAGATTTCAGATAGGACTTGATGGCTTTGTGTTTTCTTCCAGTACGTCACACTCTACATCTCCAGGAACAGCAGCTTTGAGTTAGATTTTCTTCAGTTTCTCCACCACTTGTTTTTAGCTAAACTAGGTCTTGTACTGAAGGTCTGTTTGCATTGAGGGCAGCTGTAGACTCTCTTCTGATCCTCTTCATCCCAGCAGTCTGTAATACAGCTCATACATATGTAACGTGTCCACAAGGAATGACCAGTGGATCTTTCACTAAATCTAGACACACTGGAACTGAACTGCTCCACTGAAACACTGGCTTCAGCCATTTCACTGCATGTACACCAATAAAAACACACATACAACAACTCCACAACAGATTAGTTTCTGTTTCTTTTTCCTGGTTCTGTTTGAGAGACACTGTTTGAGTGTGTCTGCAAACTAATACTATGTCCACCAGGTGTCAGTATCATCCAGAAACTAGCGAGAGAGAATATGAAGTTGCTGTGAGCCAGATAAAGAACTGAATGTATATGAAAGTCAGCATTAAAAAGTCACCTTATCTATTTTCTAAATGCATGTTATTGATTTTAACCAATAAATGTTATTATTTTATTGTTAACTGTTAATTGTCAGTGTCCCACTAGCAGCACACTTGGGTGCACTTTTTGTTAATTGCCTTTTCCCCCTATCACATAGCAATAACCATAAATTAGGCCTATTATATGAAAGCTTAAACATTGTATATTATTTCATCCTGAGAAAATCGTTTTGAAATGGGCTCCTTCCCTAGTGATCGGTGTCATGTTTTATATAAAAAAATGACTGCACTATTTTCTGATCAAATCTTTCTCTAATCTTGACACGTAGCAAAACTCAGTGGAATGTGTGTCACCCGGTAGCTATTTTTGGTTAACAGAATTTAATAGGAACCAAGTCAAGAGTCACAATCTAAATTATTTAGTAAAATATGTATTTTGTATAAAAAATGTTTTTGCTTTCACTTCAGAAAAAAATCATCCTAGTGTCTTCTTTAAAAAGAGATCCGATGAAGGCATTCATCAATTACAATCATTTAAGTTAGGATTTTCATGTCTATGTTCAAAAAGGGGGTTGACAGTAAACAGGTTAATATGGACAATTCATCTATGTATACAATACTTTAAAAAAACTAAAACATCTAAAAAAAAAATCTAGATTTAAGCTGACATATTTCTTAATTTGGGTTTGCATGATCTTAAAAAAATGTGATTTCTAGATCCGGAAATGTCATGGAAATTAATGAAATCTTCAAAAAGTTGTGTGTGTATATATATATATATATATATATATATATATATATATATATATATATATATATATATATATATATATATATATACTAATGAATGATTTATAATCAAGGTATTAATCAATATTTATCATTCTACATATTAAATGATTTGAATGACTTCAAGCTTATGAGATTTACTTAGTATTTTTTGAGAGAGGCACACAACACATGTTAAAACATAATACGGTATTTACTCTTCTGGCTGACCAAGACAGCCTAGGTCACTGGGGTCACTTCAGCCTAAGCATTTACTTTACTTTTCATCTTCAAACACTACTAGAGAATAATGATGAATATTGTCTGAACCTCTCACTGAGAGAAGGAGCATGTTATCAAGTCAAGTCACCTTTATGTTCAGTGATGGTTAATTTTTGTTGTAAAAAAGTTATTAATTTATTTATTTTATATATAGGCTATATACACACATATAGCCGCTCTGGAGAAAACAGTGACGTCATCGTCCAGCTCAATTCTCATATAATGGTGTCACTGCAGGCATATCAATAATATTGTTGAATATTAAGTATATGTATAATGTATATACAGTACAGGTCAAAAGTTTGGAAACATTAATTTTTTTTATATTTTTGAAAGAAGTCTCTAATGCTTATCAAGGCTGCTTTTATTTGATCAAAAATACAGAGAAAAAAAAAAAAACCTGTGATGCAAAGCTGAATTTTCAGCATTATTACTCCAGTCTTCAGTGTCACATGTGACATCCAGTCTATCACATGATCCTTTAGAAATCATTCATATATTCTGATTTATTATGAGTGTTGGAAACAGTTCTGCTGCCTAATATATTTGATGAATAAAAGGTTAAAAAGAACTGCATTTATTCAAAATAAAAAAAAAATTCTCTAATAATATAAATCATCTTTACTATCACTTTTTATCAATTTAACACATTCTTGCTGAATAAAATTATTGATTTATTTCAAAAAAAGAAAGAAAAAAATTACTGACCCCAAATTACCGACCAGTAGTGTATATTGTTGTTACAAAAGATTGCTTGAAAGATTGAAAATTTGCTTCTTTTTATTTTTTTACTTTTTATTCATCAAAGTATCCTAAAAAAGTATCACAGGTTATGAAAAAATATTAAGCAGCAAAACTGTTTCCAACTTTGATAATGAATCATCACATTAGAATGATTTCTAAAGGATTGTGTGATAGACTGGAGTAATGATCCTGAAAATTCAGCTTTGCATCACAGAAATAAATGATAATTTAAAGTATAATACATTGAAAACCAATTATTTTCAATTGTAATAATATCACAATATTACAATTTTTTGTATGTATTTTTGATCAAATAAATGCAGGCTTGATGAGCAGAAGAAACTTCTTTCAAAAACATTAAAAATAGTAATGTTTCCAAACTTTTGACCTGTACTGTAAGTATATTATTCATATAGGCTATGTTTTGGGAAAGTTTCCTGTTTAGAGCCAGAGCTCAACCTACTTCAGCCTTGTAGTTTTGTATCTGTGTGTGTGCACAAGTATTTTTTGTTACAGATCATTATTGGTGAGGTGAACAACTGGCACCCTGGGAATGACTTGTTTTCCTGACAAGCTGGAGCCTAGAAACACAGTTCTGTGACCTAGAAGGGTCACTTTGTGCCTAAAACTGGGTCTTGATGTCATCTGGATAATCAATGGAGATCAGTGGCGGTCTTTCAAAGAGGGGAAGCTCATTTTCGGCCTACATCATGAAAATTGTCCATTTATTTATACGTAAATTCTGCTCTATAATCTTTTTCAAGAAAATGATATGACCCTGTCCTGTCGTACAACTAGGCGTCTTTTCCAGTGACTTGACCAGTGTCCTCTCAATGGCCAGCAGAGTTAGGTATAATTACAGCTGTGAAGTATAATTAAAGCTGTGAAGTTACCTCCCTTCTCTCTGTCTGAGTCCAGTGAAGAGCCTGCTAAAGCTGTGAAGTATACTTACCTCCCTTCTCTCTGAGTAAAGAGCTGAGAGAGCTGAACTTTACTCTGTCTGAGTAAAGAGCTGAACTTTACTCTGTCTGAATAAAGAGCCTGCTAAAGCTGTGAGGTATACATACCCTCCTCTCCGTCTGAGTCCAGTAAAGAGCCTGCTAAAGCTGTGAAGTATACTCACCTCCCTTCTCTCTGCCTGAATTCAGTGAAAAGCCTTGCAGAGCCACTGAATCTGTGCTGAAGCCTCGCAGAGCCACTGAAGTGAGTTATCCGCTGCTGTCCAGTCTGTTGCCATTGTCGAACACTGTGACAGAAAGAACTGAGCCACCACTGACCCGTCCACTCTTACCAGTCTGTGCTGAAGCCTCGCAGAGACACTGAGTCTGTGCTGAAGCCCCACAGAGCTACTGAATCCGTGCTGAAGCCCCACTGAGCCACTGAACGGAGTCAGCTGCTGTTGACATCCAGCCTGTGGACTCGAAGAACGGAGTTATTACCAAGCCCTCGCCATCTGGTGCTGTAGCCACCCGGGCTATACTCACCTTTCTGTTGTCTGCGTTGGAGGAAGGGAACCAGAGTCCACACACAGTCACTCAACCCTGGGGGGAGGAAGCTCGCACCGTTTTTAGAGACATTAATTTTAAACAAATAAATAAACGTGTTAACTTTCAAATTCTTGTTGTCCGCCTTTTCTCTGGTGCGGGGTAGCTCCTCAAGGTCGTGTGGTAGTTCGGGGGTGTCGGCTGGCAGGCAGTGCCTCCACACCTCCGGCTTGGGCGTGACATAATTGTATAAATGTAATAATATAATAAAGGTATAAATAATAATATAATAAAGTATAATAATACTACTAGGCCTACTGATAATATTTGAATTATTTTAATAATTATTTTTTGATTATTAGAATTAGAAACCTTATAATTACTACTAATAATATAAAAATATATAATAAGTAATAATATAATAATAAAGATATAAATGTATAATTGTGTGAAATGTATTATGAAAATTGGCTAGCAATTTCGACCCGCAAATACCAAGAAATAGGTTGCAGAAGTTTGTCTTTCGACTCCACTTGCAAAATCCGCGATGGGTCTGAGCCATAGACTGTAAAAAAATATGGACGTAGTGTCCGTGACGTCACCCGTAGGTTTCTGAAGACCGTTTTTGAAGCCTAAAGTGGGCGTGGCCGACCGTTGCCATCTTGGCAGCGCGTCACTCCCGAATTTATTTTTTTTTACAGTCAGACAATAGGCTACGTGCACGTGGCCGCCATTTTGGATTTCGGATCAGCGAGTGTGCGGTTAGACACTTCCGGTTTCGCATTACGCCCGGTGCAGGGAGCCGGAGAAAGACGAAAATGATCTTTTATAGTTATTATTTATAGAATCAATTATCACTTAAAATACTACTAAGATCCATATTACTATCACACGAGCCAATGGCAATTAAATGCACGGATGCATAGTCAGATTAATGAATGAAATACAACTGTTCACGAACAGAAGATTGTATTTGACTCGTGCTGCATACACATACGCAATTACAATTATGCCTACTGTAAATATAGAGTTACAACTACGATTAGAGTTGTTTACATAAAATACACCGTGATCACACGTTTGCCCTGTGATAGGCTAATTCGCTCCGTGCACGGCGACAGTTCGAACTTGAGTGTGTGGGCCAGTACTTCCAGTGAAAACTACGGTGATCTGACAGCGAGAGACAACAGCGACCGAGTTCCATTACCACAGAGATATTTTTTCACAAGGAGTATTCAAGAGAGGTGACTTGCCTTTCAGAGGGTGACAGCCTCAGCTCTGCATTGTTGTGTGTCGTTTTGTACCATTTCGTCACGTTACAACAGAGAAGTCAGCTTTCATGCATTCCCCGTTGACGCTGCGGTACGGGCTGAGTGGATGCAGAAGATCCGGAGGGAGGACTTCAACCCGACCAGATATTTAAATACATATAATTTTCAGTGTATTTCACCTGTGCGTTTCTATGCTTTCTATTACTGCATTTATTTTGTGCAAGTGAGATGAGTAAAGTTGATCTGTTTATAGGCTATATGAGTAAAGTTGATATGTTTCATAAATAATAATAGGCCTAATAATAATCTGTCTGGTGTTTATAAGCAACACATACAGTACTACGTGTAAAATATACACAAACTTACCTATATTTGTTTGTGGTACCTATAGTAAAAAATGTAAATGTAAAATATGTGATGATAATATTGATCGAGCAATTGATGTAAGTAAAAATGTATGCAGAATTGAGAAAATAGTATTTATGGATATAAATTGTAGCCTATCACAGGGCTAACGGTGCATTTAATGCAAACAACTGTAATAGTAGTAGGCATAACTGTCATTGCGTATGTGTATGCAGCACGAGTCAAATACAATCTTCTGTTCGTGAACAGTTATTTCATTCATTAATCTGACTATGCATCCGTGCATTTAATTGCCATTGTCTCGTGTGATAGTAATATGGATCTTAGTAGTATTTTAAGTGATAATTGATTCTATAAACAACTACAAAAGATACATTTCGGCTTTCTCCGGTTCCCTGCACCAGGTGTAATGCGAAACCGGAAGTGTCTAACCGCACACTCGCTGATCCGAAATCCAAAATGGCGGCCACGTGCACGTAGCCTATTAGCTGAGGTAACGTGATGGCTAACCGACAGCAGACAAACGGCTAATGATGACTAATGACCACAGCAGCGGGAAAGTGGACACCCTTAATTTTAAGGCTTAATATAATTTAAACGGATGAGTTATAAAAAAAATCCACCCCCCTCACAGTTGTCATGAAGGGAAAAAATAAGCTATATAGACCACAGCCACTTTTCGCACCAGGCTGTAAACATGTTTTTTTTTCTGCTGTAAAGTTGGACTTGGGCATTTTAACATGGGGGAGATACAGATTTGACTCACTTCTGCATCCAGCCTCAAGCGGCCAGTCGATGAATTGCCGTTGAATTCACTTCCGTGTTGGTTTCAAGAGAGAGACAGGGAGGTTGCCGCTTGGACTGAGCTCGAACAGCTTCAGCATCTGCGATTTTTTATTTTATTTTTATTTTTTTATTGCAAATCAAAAATATTACAGTTCTTGAAAATGAATAAGGGGGGATACGGACAATATCACATGTAGATATACGGGCAACATAAATCATCATGGTATATCATCACAACAGATACCTTACAACAGATTCAAAGAATGTTAAATGTTTTAGAAGACTTTGAATTCAAAGGTTTGGACACATTCTTAAAAGAAGAAAAAAGAGATTTTACATCAGATGAAAACATTCTAAAATTAGGTTTACATTGAATGGTTCTGGCTTTATGAATGTGAAATTTACCCAGAAGACAAAGCAATAATACAGTATGTTCAAGATTGTTGACTAGAGTGAAAATCTGACAGGAAGATGATAGCTTCTGTGATTTCGATCATTTTGTTACAACAGGAAGAAATTAGCACAGTAACTTCTGACCAAAAAGATTTTGAGATTGGGCAATGACAAAACAAATGTAGAATAGATTCTTCATCAGTATTGCAAAATGAACACAATGAAGCTATATTCTCAAAAAACCTACTTAAGAATAAGTTACAAGGGTAGTATCTGTGAACAATTTTAAAATGGAGTTCTTTCATTTTACTTGGAATAAAAAAATCTGTGAGGAGAGGTCCATAAGTTATTCAAATCAGAGTCCGGATAACAGATCCTCCATTTAGATTGTGCTTTAGAGGGGCATCCTGGAGTTGAAGATAGGGCATTTCTGATAAAGACATTATTGCATTTTTTATCTAATATATAAACTCCATTAAATGCAAGTGTAGGAAAATGGTTGTTTACACAGCCATAACATAAATGTGCTTTAAACTATTTTTTTAAGCTGACAGGGATACTTTTAATCACTTTATTATACTCTCTTAATGAGATTGTTGCACCTTTTAAAGACACAAAATCAGGAAAAGAAAAAAGGTCTCCCTGAGCATTGAATAAATCAGAAACAAAAAAAATATTTTGATTCACCCATTCAATGAAAAAAAGTGATTTGTTACCAGACTATATATTTTCATTGTTCCAAATAATATGGGGAGTGTGGAGAGAAATTATGTTTAAAAGCAATCTTCCAGGATTCTAGGGCTTGTTTATGAAAATTTGAGAATTTAGTAGGTAATTTACTACACTTAAAATTACAGGATAATAAAAATTTAAGGCCACCACAACACTTGAATATTAGGTTAGGGATCCAAAACCAGGGTAACTCAAAATTTGATAAACAGTTCTTAATCCAGTTAATTTTGAAAGTCTGGTTAATGGTTTTAAAATCTAATGCGTTAAGACCAACCTCCTTATAATTCCTAGTTATAGATTTCCTTTGAACACATTCTGTCTTATTCTTCCAAATAAAGTGGAATAGCAGAGAGTTAATAGATTTGATAGCTTTTTGATCAACATAAAGGGAAAAAGCAGGATAAACTAAGTGTGATATACCCTCAGCTTTTGTCAGCAGGACTCTCCCATAAATAGACAAGTCTCTCTGCAGCCAGCAACATAATTTTTTTTTAAATATTATCTAGCCTTGGCTGAAAATTGTGATGGAGACGGTCAGAGTCAGATCTGCGGATATCAACCCCTAGATATTTTACATGACATTTAACTTTAATACCAACAACAGCATTTTTATTTGAATCATGTATATATAGAATTTCACTTTTGATAGAATTTACTACTAAACCTGAAGCCTTGGAGAAAAGATTAAATTCATTTAAAGCAGCAGAAACTTGAGAATCATTTTTAAGAAAAAGACAAGTATCGTCAGCTAACTGACTTATGATCAATGTATTCCCTCCAATATTTATACCTTCAATATTGGAATGCTTTATGTGCAGGCTTAATAGCTCGGCGGCCAATAGAAAAAGAAAAGGAGAGATAGGGCATCCCTGGCGAATACCTCGGCCCACACAAAATCGGGGGGAAGTGCCAGAAGCTAGGGAAACCAAACTGTTACTACCGTATAGAGTTCGAATCGCATTAATAAAGGATCTACCAAAACCAAACTTAGAAAGGGCTTCAAAAATAAAATAAAAATGCTCAACTGTATTGAAAGCTTTATAAAAGTAAAAAAACAAAATTAATGCCCCTTTATTTATGAGTTCTGAATAATCTAATATATCTATAATTAATCTAATATTGTTAGAAATATGTCTACCTTTTAGAAATCCAGATTGAGTATTAGAAATTATGTTTGCTAAGCAATGTTTGATCTTTTCAGCATATACAGAAGCCAATATTTTATAATCAGAGTTCAAAAGGGTAATTGGGTGCCAATTATCCAAAAGAATCTTTATTAGGCTTAGGAATAAGACAAATGAGACCTTGTTTCATTGATTCGGCCAATTCACCATTGTTTAAACACTCAACAAGGGCTTCGTAAAGGAGAAACTTAATGTCCCAAAAGACTTTTAAAAATTCAAATGGTAAGCCATCCGGTCCTGGAGATGTATTTTTTGGCATTCTTTTTACTACATTAAACAGATCCTCTATATTAAAGGGTTCCTCACAAAGTTCTCTATTCTGGTCATTAATTTTAGGAATCACAGAGTCAATCTTATGGGAAAACAAGGATGAAGCATAAAGATCAAAGGAAGAGGTGTATAGATTTTGATAAAAATTAAAAACATGAGAAGAGATCGCAGAGGGGTCATTAGAATAATGTATCATTAATATATAGAGAGGAGATCCTCCTATTACTTCCACGTTTTTTCTCTAGGTTAAAAAAATAAGCAGAGTTTTTTTTCGCCAAACTCAAGCCATTTTGCTCTTGATCTAATGAATGCGCCCCTTGCTTCTCTAAAAATAAATCATCCAGACTGCTTTGTAAAGTATAAAGAGATTCCTTGTCATCCTCTCCCGGGTTAGGATTCCTTAAAATCTCACTCATCTTTCTAATTAACTCTGTAATTTCCTTATTTCTAACAGATACTCTATTCTTTCCAAATTTTAAAAGATTTTCTTAATCCCCTGACAATATGAGTCAGATAGTAAAAAAATAATAATTTAAAGGGGGGGTGAAATGCTATTTCATGCATACTGAGTTTTTTACACTGTTAAAGAGTTGGATTCCCATGCTAAACATGGACAAAGTTTCAAAAATTAAATTGTACGTTTGAAGGAGTATTTCTGTGCCAAAAATTGTCCTTCCGGTTTGTCACAAGTTTCGGAAAGTTTTTTTCGAGTATGGGCATATGTGACGTCAGATGTAGCGGAATTTCCTTATACGGGTCCATTAGGTAGGGTAAGGGCACTTCTCCGGTAAGATCGCGGGCGCGCGCGCACTCGTAGACCAGAGCAAGAGAGCAGTGGGTAAGGGTTTCATATTACTTTGAAGGTACCCCCGGGAGCCGCCATTGGCTAACAAGCCTTCACCTGCTGTTAGCATCCCATTGACTCCCATTCATTTTGCCGTCACTTTGACAGCGAATAACTTTACATCTGAGGCGTTTAAAGACTCAATTTGTCCATGGTTTATTTCTAAAGAAACACGAAAATGTATAAAAGGCTCCATTACCTTGTATCTTACGTTATGCCCCCGTAGAAGCAGTTTTTGTAAAAGTAGGCTAACGATTGCGTCATAACCACGCGACTCTCTGGAAATTACCGTAGAGACAGGAAGAGAAGCTCGCATGCAATCGGGGGGACGTGGAGGCATAAAGTCCGATAAAGTCAAGGGAGAAGCCCATAGAGAGTCATGACGTTGCTCCTGCTCCTAGCTCATGGACAGATCCTACTCACGCTCTCCGTCTCTGCAAGATTCGGAAGGGAATGGTTCAGATTTCGTTTGGCACAGCTACTAGAAAACTTACAACAGTCAGGCAGGCTGCTCACGTCACATCCACGTCGTCAAGCTCAGTTTGAGTCTGTGCAGTACGCTCGGCAATCAGGAAATGAGGGCTTCTAATGTGCTTCACTTCTCTCCGTTGAAACCTATGGGGTCGCTGTGTCCAGTTTATATACTGTCTATGGTTGAAACCTATGGGGTCGCTGTGTCCAGTTTATATACTGTCTATGCAAGAGAGTGAAAGCAGTTCGCCATCAAAGCGCCCTGCCCGGCTTTTGGGAAGTCAATGTCACCAAAGAAGTGTGTTTTTGGTTGCCAGGGCAAGACAACCCTGCACAGATTCCCAAAGAACCCAGCGTTAAGGGACCCGTGGATGGAGTTTGTTTTCCTGAGCATAAACGGAGTTGTTTAAGACTGTTTGTTCCCTGCATTTCGACGATGATTGTTTTATAAACAAAGCCCAGATCGACGGATTTGCAGATCGTCTAATGCTTAAGGATCGAGCAGTCGCAAAGGTTCGCGGTCATGCGTTGGAACTGGACGGTGAGTAAAACTAAGAACAAATGTCTCTGTGTGTTGTTAGCTCGGCGCGTTAGCACAGCTTTAGCTTCGCCCACACGGCCCGCCCCCAGCCGCTCGTTTTTTTCCGGAAAGACTCGGTACAGCCTATCTTTCTTTTATAAATATAATAAAACTAAAGACTTTTTGGAGATATGAAGGATGCAATACTACTCTATAGGTACTCAAGATTAACAGGGGATTGAGTGAAAATGAGCATTTCACCCCCCCCTTTAACTTCCAGTAACCAGGGGATTCTTTTCTTCTCTGCTTAAATTTTGTATCAGAAAAATTAATATCAACTGCTGCATGATCTGTTAGAGGTGAGGGAGAAATTTCTGCTGATGTTAAATATGAAATTAAAGAATCTTATATTAGCCACAGGTCGATACGAGACTTTTGAGAAAAATCAGATTTAAACCAAGTGTACATGTGGCTATCGGGGTGTAAATATCTATGTGCATCAATTAAGTGCTGAACTACAGCGTTCTACTACAACTACTACACGTTGACATAACTTTCCTATTAGAGGGTTAACGCTATTCAGGGGCGGATCTAGAAAAATATTTATGGGGTGGCGAGAGGGGGGCAGGAATTTTTGAGGGGTGGCAAAATATGGCAGACGTATATATACTGAATTTAATCACAGTTAAATTGGCCATAACTTTTAATTTGTTGCTGCCAATAGGGATGGGTATCATTAAGTTGGCTTGGGAAAGCCAACTTACTGAAATCCTATTTAAACCGCTCCATGTCTGTTTGAACTATGTTTAATGTAAACTGCTAGAAGCCATTGATACTCAATTAAGCTTTAAGCTATCTATGTTCTTTCTAACTAATAACTTATCTATCTATCTATCTATCTATCTATCTATCTATCTATCTATCTATCTATCTATCTATCTTCAAACCTTTTCTATCTATCTATCTATCTATCTATCTATCTATCTATCTATCTATCTATCTATCTATCTATCTATCTATCTATCTATCTTCAAACCTTATCTATCTATCTATCTATCTATCTATCTTCAAACTATTTTACTATCTATCTATCTATCTATCTATCTATCTATCTATCTATCTATCTATCTATCTTCAAACCTTTTCTATCTATCTCTTTCTAACTAATCTATCTTTCTTTTTAACTAACTAATCCATCTTTCTTTCTTTTTAACTAACTAATCCATCTTTCTTTCTAACTAATATATCTTTCTTTCTTTCATTCTAACTAATCTATCTTTATTTATTTCTAACTAATCTATCTATCTTCCATTCTAACTAATCTATCTATCTTTCTTTCTAACTAATCTATCTTTCTATGTAATCTTTCTTTCTAACAAATCCATTTTTCTTTCTTTCTTTCTTTCTTTCTTTCTTTCTTTCTTTCGTTCTTTCTTTTTTTCTTTCTTTCTTTCTTTCTTTCTTTCTTTCTTTCTTTCTTTCTTTCTTTCTTTCTTTCTTTCTTTCTAACTAATCAATCTTTTTTCTTTCTCTCTCACTAATCTATCTTTCTTTTTAACTAATTAGTCTTTCTTTCTTTCTTTCTTTCTTTCATTCTTTCTTTCTAACTAATCCACCATTCATTCATTCTTTCTTTCTAGCTAATATTTCTTCTTTCTTTCCAACTAATCAATCTTTCTTTCTTTCCAACTAATCTTTCTTTCTTTCTTTCTTTCTTTCTTTCTTTCTTTCTTTCTTTCTTTCTTTCTAACTAATCTTTCTTCTTTCTAATCTTTCTTTCCTTTCTAACAAATCTTTCTTTTTTCTTTTTCTAACTAATCTTTCTTTCTTTTTTCTTTTTCTTTCTAGCCAATCTTTCTTCTTTCTTTCTAGCTAATCTTTCTTTTTTCTTTTTCTTTCTTTCTAACTAATCTTTCTTTTCTTTCTTGCTTACTTTTCTTTCTTTCTTTCTAACTAATCTTTCTTTTTATTTCTTTCTTACTTTTCTTTCTTTCTAACTAATCTTTCTTTTTTCGTTCTAATCTTTTTCTTTTTTTTATTTCTTTCTAGCCAATCTTTCTTCTTTCTTTCTAGCTAATCTTTCTTATTTCTTTTTCTTACTTTCTAACTAATCTTTCTTTTCTTTCTTTCTTTCTAATCTTTCTTTTTTCTTTCTTTCTTACTTTTCTTTCTTTCTAACTAATCTTTCTTCTTTCGTTCTAACTAATCTTTCTCTTTTTTTCTTTCTTACTTTTCTTTCTTACTAATCTTGCTTTTTTCTTTCTTTCTACCTAATCTTTCTTTCTTTCTTTCTTTCTTTCTTTCTTTCTTTCTTTCTTTCTTTTTTCTACCTAATTTTTCTTTTTCTTTCTTTCTTTCTTTCTTTCTTTCTTTCTTTCTTTCTTTCGATCTACCTAATCTTTCTTTCTTTCTTTCTTTCTTTCTTTCTTTCTTTCTTTCTTTCTTTTTTCATTCTTTCTTTCTACCTAATCTTTTTCTTTCTTTCTTTCTTTCTTTCTTTCTTTCTTTCTTTCTTTCTTTCTTTCTGCCTAATCTTTTTCTTTCTTTCTTTCTTTCTTTCTTTCTTTCTTTCTTTCTTTCTTTCTTTTTTTATTCTTTCTTTCTACCTAATCTTTTTCTTTCTTTCTTTCTTTCTTTCTTTCTTTCTTTCTTTCTTTCTTTCTAACTTTTCTTTCTTTCTAACTATTCTTTCTTTCTAACTAATTTATCAATCAAAATTTAAACTACTTTAAACTTCAAACTACTTTAAACTTCTAACTACTTTTAACTTCTTCAAACTCTCTGGTCCGGCTTTCTCAAGCCAACTTAAAGTTTGTCTCAACAAACTTTTTTTTCTAGTTCGGTATTACTGCTCTTACCAATACTCCTTATTGATCCGGTACTTTAACGGTATTCTTATCGGTTCTTTTTGTTATATTGAAAAAAAGGGGAAACAATTTTTTTTAGAACACAATTAATATTGTTTTATATTTTGAAATGTAAAATAAATATCTATAGCAAAAGAAAAAGCAATGCTTTAACAAAACAAATAAAACATACGTTATGCAGAAGGGTGCAGGCTTTTGTGTTTTATATTCAGAAGACATAGGGCACCAAAAATAAAGTACAACCACATGGTCAAACAAAAAAAAGTATACAATTAAACAAATATACAAATTATATATCCAGTGCTTTAATTTCAGTAATGTCTACTGACATTACTGTTCAGGAGTAATATGGGCTAAAAAGACATCTAATAAAGTCAGATTTAAAATAACACTGCATAGTTTATCATAGATAGATTAAAGCTTATATCATTATATCATTCTTATATCATTCAACACTTATATCAGCTGCGACTGATTTTTTCTTTGCCTTTTGTTATTTGATTCACATTAATGGAGCAATCGTTAGCAGGATTATTAGACTGCTGCCTCTTTAAGACCAAATGCAGATCTAATCATTATTACGCATCATATTTTCTCCTAACTATTAACGCCCATACTTAATCCTACTGTATTTGTTATTTCCCCAGTTGTAACCTGGTTTCATTGCTGTGATATCTGAGAGGAATTGGATTTAATAGGATGCTTAGCTAATCAAATGATCGATCGATCTCCTAACTGGCACTGTATTGTGTGTTGTAACGTAACGTCGGCGTAACGGCGACCATCAGTAAACGTTATGGATAGCCTACAAACAATATTTTATATTTTTTATTAAGCTGTTCTTGTCTTTACTAAAATAAAAATTAGGCTAATCAAAGGGAAGAGTGCTCTTACAAATCAGGAGGGAGCGATTTGACCGCTGTTTTTGGCTAACGTAATAGACTCGCTGTTTTTGCTGATGCTGAATCGTCTTTAGCATACAATACATTCATTACAAATGTAACTTTAAGTTAAACGTGTATTTAAACTACACCTGGGGAAACTCACTTCACCTTCAGAGTAGGGATGGCTGACGCGAAACAGTCGTTCCGAAGCTCAATTTGCGAGATCCCGAAGCGCAAATGTTTCGAAACACTGATCCGAAGCGTGATTCAAAACACCAATGTCACGTGACTTTGGCCAAACGAAGCCTCGAAGTGTTTCACTAAGGCGGGCGTACACGGTGCGAGTTCGGACCAGGATCGGACACTCGGGAGGTCGTGATATATTGCAGTTTAACTCATAATCGCGTCAAAGCAGCTGGTACACGGCACGACTGTCCTGCACGAATTTTATCCCGAGCCGTCAGCAATCACGTGGGCTTTCACGCTAAACACAGAGACCGTCAATGTTGCATGCGGGCAAAGCTTCAGATAGAAAAAAATGACAGAAATGTGTGTGCAAATGATTTTTTGTAAAGCAGAGAACAGTAGCCTTTCAATATACAAACTTGAGAGAGAGAGAGAGAGAGAGAGAGAGAGAGAGAGAGAGAGAGAGAGAGAGAGAGAGAGAGGTGTGTGTTAGTGATGGGCGATACTGCAAATTTCGGTACCGATCCGATACCAAGTAAATACAGGGCCAGTATCGCCGATATCGATACCGATACCAATACTTTTTCATTTTAAAAGCATGCACTTTAACTTGTATGCACTTCCCTGTGCTAGAGCAGTGTGTCATGATTTATGAGGTGAATGCATCATTAATATGATAAATCTGAATACGTTTTCATGACTACTAGGCCTAAATATTTTGTGATTTGTGCTCTCAACTCGCCTGTAATTAGTCAGTGACTTTTACAAAACGACCCTAATTACAGTACTAGCCTACAAGTACTATACTGTTCAAACATTTGGGGTCTGTAAGATTTTTAATTCTCTTCTGCATTTATCAAAAATACAGTAAAAACTGTAATATTACAATTTAACATAGGCTATCTGTTTTCTATGCCATAGTAAACTGTAATTTATTCATGTGATCAAAGCTGAATTTTCGGCATCATTACTCCAGTCATGATGATAATTCATTTTAATATGCTGATTTGCTGCTCAGGAAACATTTCTTATTATTATCAATGTTGAAAACAGTTTCATATTTTTGTGGAAACCATGATACATTTTATGCAGAATTATTTGATGAACAAAGTTGAAAGAACAAATTATATGAAGTAGATTTTTTTAACAGTGTAAAACCCTTGACTGTCACTTTTGATCAATTTAATGCATCGATCCTTGTTGAATAAAAATATTAATTTCATTAAAAAAAAAAACTTACTGATGTCAGCATTTTTAACCGTTATGAACACTTTTGGTTTGTTTATTGCGAAATAACTCCCGATTGTTTCTCTGTCATCTAAGCAAGGCTTCGTTTCCCAAACGCACTGGGCCTGTGAGCTCAGTGAAGCACCAGCATCGAACGCTCTCTGTGATTGATTGGTTTCGTCTTGTATCCAGATGACTAGGAGAACAAGTTCTATCCTACACAATTATCCACTAACATTCGCTTATTTTTCCACTTAGAAGCTTATTTTACGCACTGAATTGCGTGCTAAATTAATAAAAAATTACTGGTAAAAAAAACACCCATTTGGATCGATATTTTTATGTGAGGATCGATCCTTTTTGATACCACGTCAGTATCGAAGTATCGATACTTCAGGATCGATCCGCCCATCACTAGTGTGTGTGTGTGTGTGAGAGAGAGAGAGAGAGAGACAGTGTATGCGCACGCTGTATGGTTGCTGCCACTGAGGTATAGCCCCACGTGGTTGTGTATGATTTGGTAATAGGGGACAGCTGGTGAAAATCGGGCCGACTCCCCGAATTTTTTAAACATGTTTAAAAATGATCAGGTGCTCATAACGTGCTCGGCGCGGCTCGTAATTCCTCGCACGCTGCGAGCCACGACCATGCGAGCATCACCGATTCCACTCGATTTCTCCAGAGTGAAAAAAATCATCTGCGAGCTCGTAAAAACAGCAAAAATCGCACCGTGTACGCCCGCCTTAAGAGTTTCATCAGGTGTGGTCCGCCGAATCAGCGTTTGATTGACACGGTTGGGAACAGACCACACAATCGCACATCTGTATAAAAGTGAAATCAACGCATATTGACCTCGTGGGTTTTTGTGAGAGGAGTTTGATTTTGAGATAGCGGATTTTTGATGATATAGTGACATAGTGCGATTTGATTAGTTATAGGCTATTTAGGCTTACATTTAAATTTACACAACACATTGACTGCTAGAGACAGAAAGAGTATAGGCTACATATAGTGACACATTAATAGATACATAGATATAAATATATATATAGACAGCTAGATTAATATAGATACATATATAGATAGATTATAGATACATAGATAGACTGGATACATAGATAGATAGATTTGGATAAATAGATAAACTGGAGGCTTCCCAGAAGAGATGCCTTAAATCTGTGGTGTGGGAGCATTTCCATTTACCCCAAATAAAGTGAGATGTGTGTATTGTGATCGGCAGCTAGACTACTGCAACAATACATCATCCATGATGCGCCATTTGAGGAACACTCATCCTGCCATATTGCAGGGTGCAGAGGATGGTAGCATTCCCCTTTAGGCCTGCTAATGCAAGGTATGCATTATTTGAAATATAATTATAATTGAAATATTATTACAAACTGTTGGGACACTTTTTAGAAAGTCCATAGGCCTGTGTCAACCTAAGCCCTACAACCTAACGTCCCAATCACAACTGCCAATCATGTTAAAAACAGCTTCATTGTGAATATAATATAATATGATTCATGTAATTTATACTTCATATATGCAGTCAGTTTAAGATTTGTTAAACTGCTGTTCTTATTTTCATTCTGAGCCACAAATGTCAACATCAGGCCCATCATCATCAACATCAACACAGGACAGTTTCCAAGATGGCTGCATGTCTTTCTGTCTGCTCTTTGTCTGTCCATTTTTAACTTTTTTAAAGGTTTTTAGTGCACCTTTCACTGAAATAATCCAGACAGTGCCTTCATTTAATCTTAACTAAGTTTTTGTAGTCATGGATATCCTATCCTGTTATTTTTGTGAGCTCTTGGCCTATTATTTGGTTTGAGGCCTATCTTCATGCTACAGCCCAGGGATCTGTTGCAGTGTGGCTTGTCTTCAGCCTAGATCTGTGACGGGTTCTTGAAACAGGATTTACAGCAAGATAACAACATCTATCTCCAGCTGCATTGTGGTTCGCTTCTAGCACACACTAAAGCCTATGCTATCTGGCTACAGCTATTCTGAGAGGTTCTCGGCCTACTCCATCTGGTCTGAGGCCTACCTGCTTGTCTTCGAGAGGATCTCGGCCTACTCCACCTGGTCTGAGGCCTACCTGCTTGCTTTCGAGAGGATCTCGGCCTACTCCACCTGGTCTGAGGCCTACCTGCTTGCTTTCGAGAGGATCTCGGCCTACTCCACCTGGTCTGAGGCCTACCTGCTTGTTTTCGAGAGGATCTCGGCCTACTCCACCTGGTCTGAGGCCTACATGGACCTGCTGCAGTGTGGCTTGCCTTCAGCCTAGATCTGTGGCAGGGGTTTTCGAATCAGGATTTACATCAAGGCTTATTTCCAGCACACATTGAAGCCTGTGCTACACTACTAAAGTATCTGAATCATGCTTTTCTTTATAAAAATCTTACTGGTTCTCTGGATTTTGTCATTCACCTTTTTGCTGCATGTACAGTATCAGGACCCCGGGCCTGCTGGTAAACGCACTCTAGGGTCTGCCACAGCATTTCACTGTCGAGGAACATTAGACTTCATTCTTCAATCGAGAGATGTCCTATCCTATTGGATTACTAAATCTGTTGGACTTTCTGTCACCCAGGTATTTCGAACCCTTCCATATTTTTCAATTATGCTACTGCAGGAACTGTTTGACTCTAACTTGTTACTGGCTTTGCCCTTTGTAAAAGACAAACAATCGATTTGTTCTGGTGTTGCTCTTAGACGCATGTTAATTATTCTCATGTTATTTATCTCTGGTAATGTTCATCCAAATCCTGGGCCAGCTAACTCAGTTACTGCCCAGCTGTCATTTGGTGAATTTTGTGACCGTAAATCATTGGGTTTTTTACATGTAAATATCTGCAGTCTGTTGAATTCTAAGCATTTTGACACTTTAAAAACATTGGTGCACACAGCTAATCCTGATGTTCTTGCTATCTCTGAATCCTGGCTTAAAAAAGGGAACACTGATCTTGACATCTTCATACCAGGCTATAATGTGTTTCGTCAGGACAGAGCTACCAGGGGTGGTGGTGTAGCTATGTATGTTAAAGATCATCTGCAATGTACTGTTGTTCTTTCTAAGTCAGTTCCTAAACAACTTGAACTACTGGTACTAAAGCTTAGGCTTTCAACCACTTTCTCTATCTCTGTTGCTGTTTGCTATAGAGCACCTTCAGCTCCAGTTTCTGCACTCACAGCCTTTAGTCAATTCCTAGCTCCATACATATCCTCTGAGTTTGTCCTTATGGGTGATCTGAACTGGGATATGATCAATCCCCCAGATACAGTTTTGCAACAGTTTGATGCTCTAAACCTTACTCAGATGATATCTGAGCCCACCAGACTTAATCCTAAATCTTCCTCATCATCCACTCTGATTGACCTCCTTTTGACTAACAATCCATCTAACTATCAAGCTGGAGTTTTCAGTCAAATAAGTGATCATTGCGCTATTGCATGTGTACGCTCTGGCCTTTCATTCAAAAGGCCCCCAGTAATTGTAACCAAGCGCTCTTTGAAAAAACTGGACATGCAAGCTTTTCTCCAAGATGTTGCGGCCGTGTCCTGGGACAGAATTAATTCCTTCCACCTCTTGGAAGAGGCATGGTCTTTTTTTAAAAACACTTTCAGTCTGATTATGAGTAAGCATGCCCCTCTGAAAAAAATTAGAATAAAAAATCGATATAGTCCCTGGTTTTCCAATGACCTGGCTGAGATTATTCATCATAAAAATGCTCTCTGGAGAAAAGCCCGCTCTACCCAAACTCCAGTTGACTGGCTGGCCTTCCGTCAATGCAGAAATAAAGCAACACAGGCTATCAGAAATGCCAAAATCTCGCATTTTAAAGAAAAACTCACCACATGTGGCACTGATGCTAGGGCATTCTGGAAAACAGTCAAGGTAATGGAAAATAAAGTTATTTCACCTCATTTACCAGTTTCTATGTTATTTAATGACATCATTATTACTGAGAAGTCTCGGATGGCCTCACTTCTAAACCATCACTTTATTAATGCAACTCATACAGTTACAATGTCAAACCCTAATCTTGTCTCAATGGATACTTCAGTTACAACCTCAGCAGATGCCCAACTTTCTCCATCAAGCAACAATGGCTTCTCTTTTATGCCTCTTTCCACCTCTGAAGTCCAGGATGAACTCTCCAAGCTGAACACAAACAAATCTGCTGGCCTTGATGGTCTTGATCCCATGTTCTTAAAAGCAGCATCCCGCATTATTGCCGCTCCCGTCACAAGACTATTTAACATGTCCCTACAGCTCTCTGAGTTCCCTATTGATTGGAAATCAGCTATAATTTTTCCCCTCTTCAAAGGGGGTTCTGAATCTGATCCAAATTGTTACCGCCCAATTTCCATCCTACCATGCCTTGCCAAAGTTCTGGAGAAGCTCGTCCAAAAACAGTTAAATGATTTCCTGGATAAAAATCATATATTATTTGACATGCAATCTGGTTTTCGGACAGGACATGGGTGCATAACAGCCACCACAAAGGTCCTTGATGAGGTAATTACAGCATTAGACAGCAAACAGGTCTGTATTGCCACCTTTATAGACCTCGCCAAGGCCTTTGACTCAGTCGACCATAGGATCCTCTTACATAAGCTTTCCAGTATTGGTCTGTCCTCCTCTAGCTGTGTTTGGTTTGCCAATTATCTCACCAACCGTGCCCAGCAATTGAAGGTTGAAAACATTATGTCAGACCCACTTAATATCTCTAAAGGTGTGCCTCAAGGCTCCATCCTGGGCCCAACCCTTTTTTCTATCTACATCAATGATATAGCCAGAGCTGCTGGCACCTCCAGGATTCATCTTTATGCAGATGATACCATTTTGTACTCAGTTGGTTCCTCTCCCAATTCTGCAGCTTCCAGTCTTAAACTCAGTTTCACCTCTATAGAGCAGTTCTTTGACAATCTCCACCTCCGTATTAACACCAGTAAGACAAAATGTATAATTTTTAGCCGAAAACCAGTCATCGAGACTCCACTTACAATCACCTGCATGAACGGTATGGCTCTGGAGTATGTCAAAAAATATAAATATCTAGGTATATGGTTGGATTCATCCCTGTCATTCATTACACACATCAATAACCTTCAAACAAAAGTCAAAGCTAGACTAGCCTTTCTTTTCCGCAATAAAGCTTCCTTTACTCATGCTACCAAATGCACCCTCGTTAAGATGACAGTACTGCCAATTTTGGACTATGGCGATATTATCTACAGAATGGCACCAAACACAGCCCTAAAAAAACTTGACACACTCTATCATTCAGCCATCCGTTTTGCCACTAATGCACCCTTTCACACTCATCACTGTGACCTGTATAAACTGGTGGGCTGGCCCTCCCTTCATACCCGGCGGCTCCATCATTGGTTTCTCTTCATATACAAGACAATCCTGGGCAAGACACCTCTCTATTTGTCATCTCTTCTTCATGCTGCTCATAACGCCTATCACACAAGATCAAGTGATTTGATTAAATTTAGGACCCCCCCTACTTCTACTATCTTTGGACGTAATGCCTTCCGCTTTGCAGCAGTACACGACTGGAACATACTACAAAATACCCTGAAACTTACATCTCTGATCCCAATCTCCACCTTTAAGCAAAACGTTCAAAATTACATAGTTGACTCTTGTTCCTGCTGACAATTATGAACCATATTTATACACACATATTTAAGCACTTTATTCTTTTTCTTTTTCTCTTTTCTTTGTTGTCTACCTTTTTTAATTCAATTGCTTGTTCTATGTGTGTCATGTGTTTAACTATGTACAGTTGTACAGTATGTCCCTATTTATTCCTGTAGCCTCTTGGCCAGGTCATGTTTGTAAATGAGAAGTGGTTCTCAAACAGTTTACCTGGATAAATAAAGGTTAAATAAAATAAAAATAAATAAACAGTTTATGGGAACTTTTTGATAATCGTATCCGTGAAACCCAGATGATACACAATGCTACAGCTGATGCCACAGTGGAAGTGAAAAATTACCTCAACAATGCGTATTTGTCCAGAACTCATGATCCCCTAACTTACTGGAAAGAGAGAGCAGTCATCTTTCCTCATTTGTATGTCCTGGCTAAAACATATCTTTGCATGCCAGCAACAAGTGTCCCTTGTAAGAGGATTTTTTCAAAGGCTGGAGAAATTATCTGTAAAAAAAAAAGAAGTAGGCTAAGTCCTTCCACAGCAGAGAAATTAATATTTTTTTAATAAAAATCTATAAAAAAGTGAGACATTGTGGCTTGATTTCTTTTATTAATATTCATTTTTCATGACCAAAATAACATGCACAGTGAGGAGCCTACAGGTTACAAGCTTCACATATTAAAAAAATACAATAATACAAAAACAACACATTTTTAATGGCTCATTGTCAAGGTTGTTTCAGATCAACACCTGCAAGTGACCACTAGGTGTCACCGTTGAGAATTTGGCACATTTGCTTCAACTGTTTCATTGTTTCACGAAGCCTCGATCTGCCCATCACTACTTCAGAGGCTCTGGGGCAGCTCAGTCTCTCCAGTCGGGTTGCAAGACACTGCGTACTGCAGACAGATGCACTGCCCCGGCTACCCTGCTGCCACTGGTAAAATGTCATTTTCTGCGATCGATTGCTCTTCCTTCATCCTCCAACTACCCGGATGTCTGTCACAGACAGTGGCTGTTTCTCAATTCCAAGAATGCAGAGAACGGACTTGTGTTCTCGTGGAGACCGGTCTTGCCAAGCTTCCTTGGAAGAACGAACTCGGAACCGGCTGCAATGACTTCTGGGACACCAGGCGAGTACTAGCTCAAGTCTGCATTCGATGCATCCTCGGTATCAAGAACACATCCGGGTTCTTTCATGCGTCCTCTGTACTTACGTTCTTGAGAATTGGGTCTGAACTTCGATGGTTAATGATGACGTAAAACGAGAACACAAGGACGCAAGATCGCTGAAGAACGCATATTGAGAAACACCCAGTAACTTGAAATTGAATTTGGTGATCTGAATCTGAATTGTGAGAACTGAATGTGAGGATATATAGAGAGTTGAATTTTCAGTGAGGACCAAATTGTATTGGACTTCAGTTCCAAACGAATAAATTCAATTTCAAATTATACAATTCAGATTCAGTTTTTCAATGCAATTATTCAAAATAAACAATACAATTTCAAATTATGTGATTCAAATTCAGTTTTCCAATGCAATTATTCAAGTTTAGCAATTCAAATTCAAATATAAATGATTCAAATTCAGTTTCTGGTGGCACATTTCAGCCCATAATAAAGCTTGAATTCCCAATAAAGCTTGGGAAGGTCAACACACCCTTTCGTGGACCCATAAAAAAAAAAAAAAAAAAAAAAAAGGTAGTAATAACTGTATTTATACAAATATAAGGTTAAAGAAAAAAAAATTATATATATAATTTTTTTTCTTTTTTTTCCCCTCCCTTTTTAGCAAAAATCACAGTGTACGAGGCATACTAAATGTCATACACAGAAATTCTCTTCCCGTTAATAAAAGCAACTGGCCCATTAGCGACTTTTTATTGTATGAAATCGCTGTCAATCAAAAGGAGATGCAGCCTTTCGACAGACCCTCCAATCATCACGCAGAAGCCCGGCGTCCAGGCCAGCCCATTCCTCATTCACCTTGCTCATTGCTCTTGTTGGTGTATGTTTATGGCGTTATTTTTTATTCAAAAGTTATGAGCGTGTAAGACATGCTCACGAGCACATTATGTTATTTCACACGCGCAAAAATGAACCTTCAGCTGGCATGATAAAAGTACTCGCGCACAAATTCAACAACCGAGAAGTGTACAGGTAGCTGCGAGCGAGCGCCTGGCATACTCTCATAGGTTAACTCTGCTTGTACAGTGGAATCCTGCTCGCGCGCAGCGGGCTTCTGCTCGCGGAGTGCTGTTTTGCTTGCGCAGTAGATTTCTGCTCGCTCAGCTGATTTCTGCTCGCTCGAGTCTACATGACTTTTGACAATTTGGGGGCGGAAACCAAGGAGGGCACTGACCCTCTTATGATTGGTCACTTTTTCATCATGGAAAATCTTGGGAAATCCTAACCCCGCCCACCTTCTGACGCAGCGCGCGTCACTCAGCTCGCTCTGCTACTCCGGTTATCTCTGTGTATATTTTAGGCAACGAAATATGTGATAAAACACCATACTAACTCTTTTCGTTTTCATTTAAAGAAATCTTAAACATGATAGCCACACAAATGTGGTACAGGCAACGTGTATTGATTATATTCACTGCACATAACGTTTGCCTATTTATAAAAATATATATATATATAAAACACAAACCTGCCTCTTTTCGCTTTAAATATAATATAAAAACATTTAACATTCAGTGCTTAATTTGTAAAGTGGGAGGTCCCAGAGCGCAGAGGGGGGTGGATCCGGCGACTCAAAATGGGGGTTGGAGGTAGCCTAATGAAAAAAAAAAAAAACACTACCTACGTATCTCTGCAGGGACAGCGCCAGATAATTTTTAACGCATGTGCTGAGTGGGTGCTGGATCATTGACGGGGAGCTGCGCAAAACTTGGCCACTAAATATTTAATATTCAGTTATGTTAATGATCACAATTAAAGTTTTAATTTTATTAAATTGAACAAGTAGGCTACTTAAACAACATTCAGCATTCAATCAGATATTCTAACAGATGTAGGCTATTATTAATAATAATGTTTTTTCTTTTTTTAATTATTATTACAGATAGAACAAATAAATTAATAATAATGTTATTTCAACAAAATATCTTGTTATTTCGAAATAATATGTGTGCGTGCATCTGTAAATCCGGTGACGCGTGTATGGATTTTTATTAAAAAACAAGTGTTTTCTCTTAAAGTGTCGACTCGGCTGCAAAGATGAAGTTGACGATCGCCATCTCCGTGAACGCACTTATAGAGAGAAATGCACATAAATAGGCCTAATGGATTACATACTCAGAGAGTAGGCCTAGCCATTTCTTTTTTCGTTTTGAATTATTTCGTTTAAAGACATTTCAAGCTTTGTGTATTTGATGTATTTGTCATGTTTGTGTGAGGCATACACTGAGTTTCGTTAAGTTAGGATGTGCTGCAGTTCACGTGCAATGCAAGTGAGCGCGCGGGCGCCTCCGTTATATTTGTTTCGTATTCAATAAATAGGCCTACAGGCGATTGGTTGATGAAAAATTGATTAAAATTAAGATACAATTTATACAAAACGAAATTCACTTTAAAGAAAGGCTTTCTACAAAACAACTTCAACTTCAACGGTCAAAATCATGTCTGACCCGCTCCATGTCTTTATTGCGCATCCTATCTTACTCGGTCGTGCTGTTCACTTTTCATAAATCAACATAAATGGGAAAAAATCATTATAATATTTTAACAAATATGAAACTAAATGCGCTTTTTTAATGGCTACAGTATAGTAGGCCTACATAGTCTCTATTTGTACAAATTTCTGCACATTAATTTAATTCTGAATTTTGCACACACAAGTTGAAAGGCATTTGTTCAAATCAAGTTCACGGATAATTGTGCGTGCATTTATTAATCATTATGATACTAAAATCCTGACAAATAGGCTATATGTACCAGTGTTAATTTTGACAGCAAATTTTGATTTAGTTTTAGTCATAGTCTTTTGACTAAAATGCCATTTAGTTTTAGTCATATTTTAGTCATCTGAATTGTTTTAGTTTTAGTCTAGTTTTAGTCGACGAAAATTCAATAACATTTTAGTCGACTAAATCTACAGTATATTTAGTCGACTAAAATCGAATTTAAATTGTAATGCATTAATTTAGAATTTCTCTAAAATTTCCAAACCCATTATAGCCTACTCCCAAAACACTATTTACCTGTTAATATGAATAATTTGTAAAGTTTGAACATGCAATACAGACACATTTTTAACTGCTGTGAAATACAAAAAACATCTTAAAATTAAATAAAACCACTTCTCCTAAAGAAATAGCCTAGTCTTTTTTTCAATGCATGATATATGTAGTATTCATTCTTTATTCTTTCAAGCAGTCATATTTATATAAATTAAATATAATTCATCCTTATTACAGCTTTTAAAGAGCAGTGAGTGCTTTTCTCTTTTTATTTTGTTGTTTGATTAAGTGCACAGACGGCATTATGTGTATTACGCACTGTCACTTTAAGAACGAGTGTGCAGATCCAATGTCACTAATGCACATGATCCGCTATTCTCACAACGGTACATTCTTTATTCTCACAACAACGGTACATTCTTTAAAGACATAACCGACTGTGTTTACGTGAATACTCTCCAAAACTGACATTTAGACAATGTTGTGTGTATTTTATCCATTCAGACGCGAAAGAGAGCTCAGTTCAGTCCTCGCGCGCTGTATAGCTGTGCAGGCACGCTTCGGGTCGGGTGTGTGTGTGTGTGTGTGTGCGCGCGCGCACAGAAAAACATTCAGATCTATCCATGTCTGCTCTTCTCTTTCTCCCAGACGTTTACATTTTTTAACGATCTATAGACATGAATCAAGCGCATGCCAACTCCTGTCCGCGGGTAGATCAGCACGTCACAATTCAAATCTGCGCTTTACCACAAACGCATCAGTTATGACTGGATCTCTTCCTCAATCGTCCCTCCCCAACATTTTCGTCTAGTTTTTATTCGTTGACGAAAATGTCAATACATTTTCGTCATAGTTGTCGTCATTTAAAACTGTTTTTTATTTAGTTTTCGTCTCGTTTTCGTCACTGAAAAAATGTCGTTGACGAAAATAATGACGAAAATTATTCGTCAACGAAATTAACACTGATATGTACAAAAAATCAGATGAGTCCATTAATATGAACGCATTTACAGTTAAGCATTTTCCTCCCATAGAAAACCATTATAAGAACGCTTAATGTGGCAGATTAGAATGTCCCCTTATTATGTCGAAACAACGAGATATTAGCCTATGTCGATAGGCCTACTAGGCTGCTGTGTCCACCGTGGTCTCCTTTTTGATCAGCGGAAACGATTTTTGCTTGTTTGGGTCCAGCGTATTTGAAAAAGTTAAGCAAACTTTCCTGTCTTTTTGACATTTTTCCCCTGAGTGAAACGATCAAGGCTAACAGCAATCTCAACTCGTACAACAAGCGCGCAAGTCATGTGTCACAAACATTGAACACTACACAAACAGTCATTTTATTTTATTTTCATTTAGGCAATTCATTTTGTTCCGGCGTGTTCCGGCTCAAATTAAGCCCTGCATGGGTCCAGGCAATATGTGCATTTGTACTAAACAACAGATTTTGCAGTAAACAACATTACTGAATTGTTTGCTTTATTTGTATAGCTTCTTATACCTTTTACTTATACTTTTATAATGGCTAATATTGATAAAACTGAAATTTAACAAAAAGAGACTGGGTTGAGTTTTGTCACTTAAAATTGTAGGCTAATAATTGTATTTAAAAATTTTAATGTTGTTTACTGCAAAATCTGTTGTTTAGTACAAATGCACATATTGCCTGGACCATATTAAAATGTTTAATGTTTTTATATTATATTTAAAGCGAAAAGAGGCAGGTTTGTGTTTTATATTTTGTTTTGTTTTTTATAAATAGGCAAACGTTATGTGCAGTGAATATAATCAATACACGTTGCCTGTACCACATTTGTGTGGCTATCATGTTTAAGATTTCTTTAAATGAAAACGAAAATAGTTAGTATGGTGTTTTATCACATATTTCGTTGCCTAAAATATACACAGAGATAACCGGAGTAGCAGAGCGAGCTGAGTGACGCGCGCTGCGTCAGAAGGTGGGCGGGGTTAGGATTTCCCAAGATTTTCCATGATGAAAAAGTGACCAATCATAAGAGGGTCAGTGCCCTCCTTGGTTTCCGCCCCCAAATTGTCAAAAGTCATGTAGACTCGAGCGAGCAGAAATCCGCTGCGCGCGAGCAGGATTCCACTGTACAAGCAGAGTTAACCTATGAGAGTATGCCAGGCGCTCGCTCGCACTTGTACTATGGAGTCAATATAATGCCACATAGTTTTGCAAAAGAATAAAGTATCGCGAAAGAAAATAAAGTTTTGCAAAACAAAAATAAAGTTTTGAGCAAAGAAAAAATGTTCTGCTCACAAAAATAAAGAATGGCAAAGGGGAAAAAGTATTAAAAAAAAAAGATTTGCAAAATAAAATGAAATACTGCAAAAAGAAAGATATAATTAATTGCAAAAAATCAATGACAGCTGCAATCCTATTTTATCTCTGCAACATATTTTCCTTACTCACACCTACTAAGTTATTTGCAACGCTGTTTTTATTTTGCGTTTCAGTCAAGCGTGTGCTCGCAATACCGTTTTCCCTTTGCGCTTCACTTTTCTCTGCGTTTCTCTTCATGGCACTGTTTTAACGTGGGGGTGGAGTCAAGAAACCCCGCGAAGTCACGTCGCAGCAGATCGCAAAACAATTCATGTCACTATGATATATAAATATTACTAGTCTAGTGGTTTAACATGAGATATAAATCATCTTGTGTATATCTAACGGGCGATTTATTTATTTATTTTATTTGTCTCATTAATCTATCATTTGTTCCCTGGCAAAACGTTTTGGCTGAGGGCAAAGTGAAGTTTCATAGCTTTTATATATTTAGTCTATTTAACTTTAACGTTGTAGCCTAGAGAGCTGACTTATGTTTGACTGAATCGTTTGCTATAGCTTCTTACACCTTTTAGGCTACTTATACTTTTATAATGGCTATTGATCATTAAAACTGACATTTAACAAACAAAAAAAAGGTTATGTCATTTTATTTTAGATATTTAAAATATAAAATATTTTATTACACGTTGCCTACATTCTCTTGACTGTATGTAGGCTACATATATAATAAAGTAAAATGACACAACCCTGTCTCTTTTTGCTAAATGTCAGTTTTAATGATCAATATTATACTGTTTTTTTATGTAGGCTATCATATTTTTTAAAATGAAAACAAAAAAAGTCAGGGTTGTGTTTTATATTTCGTGTTGTTATATGCAGTGAAGATAATCAATTGCGTTGCCTGAACCACATTTGTTTGGCCATTAATATGTTTAAGATTTTTTTAAATGAAAATGAAAAGAGGCAGAGTGGTGGTTTATAACATATTTGGTTTTATTGTAGCCTAAATAAAGAGATAACCGGAGTAGCCAGAGCGAGCTGAGTGACGCTATCAAGTACGAATGAAATACAACTGTTCACGAACAGAAGATTGTATTTGACTCATGCTGCATACGCAATGCAATGACAATTATGCCAACTGTAAATATAGAGTTAAAACTACGATTAGAGTTGTTTGCATAAAATGCACCGTAAACATTCACATGTTTGCCGAGATAGGCTACAATCTATCTCCATAAATACTATTTTCTCTATTCTGACTAGGCTACAATATATGTGCTGCTTATGAACACCAGACAGATAATGATTTATGAAACAGATCTTTACTCATCTCACTTGCACAAAATAAATGCCGTAATAGAAAGCATAGAAACGCACAGGTGAAATACACTGAAAATTATGCATTTAAAAATTTGGTCGGGTTGAAGTTATCCCTCCGGATCTTCTGCATCCACTCAGCCCGTACCGCAGCGTCAACGGGGAATGCATGAAAGCTGATTAACTGTTGTAACGTGACGAAATGGTACATAACGGCACACAACGATGAAGTGCTGAGGCTGTCACCCAAAGGCAAGTCACCTCTCTTGAATCCTAAAAACACTCATTATGAAAAAATATCTCTGTAATGGAACTCGGTCGCTGTTATCTCTCGCTGTCTCCCACTCTCGCTGTCAGATCACCGGAAGTACTGGCCCACACACTCAAGTTCGAACGTCAACGGTCGATGACGTGACTTCGCGGTCTCGCGGGGTTTCTTGACTCCACCCCCACGTTAAAACAGTGCCATGAAGAGAAACGCAGAGGAAAGTGAAGCGCAAAGGGAAAACGGTATTGCGAGCACGCGCTTGACTGAAACGCAGAATAAAAGCAGCGTTGCAAATAACTTAATAGGTGTGAGTAAGGAAAATATGTTGCAGAGATAAAATAGGATTGCAGCTGTCATTAATTTTTTGCAATTAATTATATCTTTCTTTTTGCAGTAGCCTACTTTATTTTATTTTGCAAATCTTTTTTTTTTTCAATACTTGTTTTCCCCTTTGCCATTCTTTATTTTTGTTTTGCAAAACATTTTTTCTTTGCTCAAAACTTTATTTTTGTTTTGCAAAACTTTATTTTCTTTCGCGATACTTTATTCTTTTGCAAAACTATGTGGCATTATATTGACTCCATACTTGTACACCTCTCGGTTGTTGAATTTGTGCGCGAGTACTTTTATCATGCCAGCTGAAGGTTCATTTTTGCGCGTGTGAAATAACATAATGTGCTCGTGAGCATGTCTTGCACGCTCATAACTTTTGAATAAAAAATAACGCCATATTATGTTAAGCTTAAATGTGTTGTTACGGCTGTAGTGGCAGCTTTGATGTGTTAAGCTTAAACCAAGGTCAACTTAAATGTCTTGTGGCTGTAGTGTACAGCTTTGAATTGCTTGCCCATTATTGAGTGTTGGAGCAGTAGGGAGTGGGTGCCATTTTCTTTTCTCATTTTCTCCTGTTTTTGTTAGTTAGGAAGTAAGGTAAGAGTTCTGTTGTTTATTTGTTTATTGTTGCAGGTTAATTAGATTTTCCTTCTACCAGGTAGTGATCTTTTGTTTGTTGTTTTGGCTTTACCCGCTCCTGAAGAACACGCTTCATTTCTTTTTCTTTTGGAGCTGTTTGTTTAGGATTATTTTGCACTGTATTTATCACTTATTGTAAATAAATGTATTGGAAATCTTACTTTGTGTATTGTGTGCTGGGACTCAGATAGGTTAACTTTTCTTTGTCGCTGTTAATTTTTGCTTTAAAGTTACTTTCCCTTTTGCCCCTAGAAAATTAATTGGGAACGTAACACCGTCTAGTTTCGAAGCACTAAAAAAAACTGTTCAAAGCAGCCCCATTGAAGTCAATGGACGCTGGGCTTCAACAGGGAAATGCACTGTGACGCTACGGGAACGTATAAGGAAATCGAGTCAGCTGACCTGCTATATGTAGCTGATTCTGAACGAACTCGTCTTTGAAATGAACATGTTATAACGCATTTTTATTCAATAAAATGTTAACACAATAGTACATATTTGACCATTAATTTTTTGACATTATAGGGGAAGCCGAGCTTCCCTTGCAGTCTTAAAGAAATCCCCATTGATGGAGATATGCTTCTGCCTATCAGTCCATATGTGGAGATTGTCTAAGTTTATCTATTTCTTAACCAATCAGAATCATTCAACTTGAAGTAATGACGTAGCTTAGTGACCTGTGTAAAGTATAATTGATGTGGTTTTGTTAATGCAGAGCGGCCTACAAACTCCTTGTGAGTGTTGAAGCTGACTTCTACTGATGAAACTGCAAACTATTCTAAAGTAAAATTTACAATTGATTTAACCTCTGACTCTGGCTCTTCATTCATCATATCTGGTTCTTGGGGCTTTTAAAAACTGTAAAATCTCAGAGTAGAAATTGCTTGTGAGTAAATTTTAAAATCACTGAAAATCAAAATAACTAGTCATGCAAAATTATTGGTAATGTAGGGCTGAGCAAATATGGGCAGAACTCTTTACTGCCCTAGTACTTCATAAAGCCTTTTAGAGGTATACATGTGAATTAAACGTGGCACAATGGCCTTCTTCATCCCAGTATGCTAATGCCAATTTTTTTATTTCATCAATATGCTGACTGAGGACTGTTGGGACACTCCAGGCACAGGATGGTTCTGTTGGGAGAGACAGAGGCGTTTGCACCTCAATGACACGTCTGTACCATTTGCTTCACAGGACATATGCTTTCAACTACATACTGTTTATTTACTAGTGTGTTCTAATATGTAACTATGCCATGTTTGGTCTCATCTGACAGCCTATAAACTGAAATGAATGGTGGTGAACTTAATACAGATATTAAACTATCCTAATGTACAATCTGTACTATTGCTTAAACATACATTGAGGAGAATATGTTAATGTTCTTCTCCCCCTCTGGATCTCCACCCATTTGCCTCATCTTTTGGTTTCCTGTCGGTTGGGTTTGGTATTGGTATTCCACTCATGTTTAACAATGCTTTGCTCAGGTAGAAGGAAAGGTAACTGTTGATCTAGAAGAAAGGCTTTAACCCCGCCACTCCCGCACACCGGTGCGTAACCTCATACAAGAAAGGCTTTTACAGCCTCTTCTGCACGACAGTGCATTATTTGTTACAACTGAGTTTCTATACAGTATGTTGTTCCATTCTACTGTCTGTATATTTAAACATGTAACTTAATAAATAACTTTGCCTGTTTTAAAGGCTTTGAGAATCGTTAATTTTTTCACTGATTATGTTGAAAGCTAAAATGATTATAACTTTCGTTATCTAAACGTTCAGGTTAAATCCTACGTTTTCCTATCAGTTCTAAGACAGACCTTTACCTTTAAAGAATAAGAGGTTAAAGAATAACAACAACTTTAATGGAGTCAGATTAATTATATTGGAGTCAGATAAATATTTGAATTATACACGTCATCCTTCAACTGCCTTTTGTTCCGATTATTGGTTCAAAATAGCAGCGTAAGCTTCCAGCCTTACAGTAATGAAAAGTGTAAACCCTGAAGAATATTAAATGATTGCTTCTTATGGAATTCTGAAATGTACTTATTAGATTTATTTATAATTAATTTCATTATTTTAATAGCCTATATTGCTACTTCCTAATAAAAAAATAAAAAAAGTATGAAAATGAGCAGCTTTGTCAATACATGTTTTTTTTTGTTTGTTTGTTGTTTTTTTAAATATATTTAACAAAATGTGAGTGATGTTTCTCCTTGAAAAACTTGACGTCAGTGCTAAGATGGTAAAGTTTGCTCACTTGCCCAGCAGAGCTCAGTATTATCATGCAGAGTTCTGATCACTGAAGTGATGGACATGTTAATAATGCATGATAATACTCACTAAGAATGCATACTTTTATGCATCATACACTTTTTTTATTGATCAGCTCATTTTCAGACGTGGAGCACAGTCAATAGCAGGTACCTTTCAACCTGGTTCATTGTCTCTGCTTTTGTTTTGCCAAATTTATTTCCAGTTTGGGTCCTGATGAGACTTTTTATCTACACCAGGCAAATTGCTGAGATCACACACACCATCTTTTTTTGCTAACAGTGCATCTGTCTTGCCCATCTCTGAAGGAGCCTCACATTAGAGAGCCTGAAATGCTCTGGACCTGCTTTGAGTGATTCACATGAATGAGGCGGATGTGACCCTTACTTGATATGATAAATAAAGAGTTGTTGAGTTCAGTGAAGCAAATTGAAAAATGAAGCTATATAAAAATAGGATGAATTTACATTAGGAGGAGACTGGGGATAAAAGAAATACCTTTTGTTTGAGCATTGGTAACTCAGTGGTCTGCTATAAATGTAACTCACTTGGACATGTACAAAACAATCACAGATTATAGTTAATGTCAAACACAAATTATGTTAATGTCAAACACAAATTAAATTGGATGAGTAATAACAATGACAGGCCATTTGCTGAAAGATCCACACAGTCTAAATTTACGCAAGAATGTTATTGAAGAACAAAGAATAAACAGTTTTGAATAAAGCGAACAATTTAAAGTAACAAAAATAATTCCGGTAACACTTTACAATAAGGTTCATTAACATTAGTTAATGTATTAAATAACATGATCTAACAATGAGCAATACATTTGTTACGGCATTTATTAATCTTTGTTAATGTTAGTTAATAAAAATACAGCTGTTCATTGTTTGTTCATGTTAGTTCACAGCGTATTAAATAATGTTAACAAATAAAATCTTTGATTTTAATAACATATTAGTAAATGTTGAAATTAATATTAACTAAGATTAATGCTGGAGAAGTATTGTTCATTCTTAGATCATGTTAACAAAGGTAGTTAACTAATGTTAACTAATGAACCTTATTGTAAAGTGTTACCAGAATTTCTTTGAGGACTTTAAATTTAGCAGAAAAACAACTGCTGTATGTCTTTGTGTGAGTGCACTGTAAAAAAAAAGTGTAATTTTACAGGTAATTGTCTGTATTTTTTTACAGAATTTTACCGTTTTGTCATTATACAGCAAATATCTGTAAAATAAAAGGCATTTGCTGTAATTTAAAGGTCCACTGTTAAATTTACAGGTAATTGCTTGTATTTTGGTTTTACATCAATTTTACTTTTTTTAAAAGGAACTTGTCTGTATTTTTACAGAGTTATGTGTAATTTTGCAGAAATTATAAGTAATATTTTACAGATTTTTTCTGTGAAATTAGAAAACAAAGAAAAGAAGGTATAACTGCGGAAATCTGCATCTATTCAATATGTTTTCCTTACAGATTATTAAGCATGTGGGGGTTAAAGTGAGCTTTTTAAAGGTTAAATAATAGTATTTGTACATACAGTACCCTACATAGGCTACAGTAGGCCTGTATTGAATTATTTTTTATTTCACATTTTATTTTATACTCATTTTGATCTTTATTTCATTGTCTTATTCTCCCATAATTTCATGTATATTTTATTAATATTTTTCCAAATCTCCGTTGCTGCACATTCAGAGCTTTGTGTGTGTGAGTGCGCGCGCGCGATGACGCAGATTCAAATTCGCCGCCATTACTTTCCCGCTGTTTACTCCCGCCCACAACGGTTAACGTTAGCTGATCAGTCGAGTTTGGGCAAGCGGGAGATTTGAATTCAGTCTAACGTTACTCTCGTGAAGTGGATTGTGAGATCAACAGTGGTTCAAAGCAATCGTATTCGTCAAGAGCATTTGTGAGCAGGAGATGTTGTCAGTCCGTTTGAATTCTACGGAAATAACGCCCTTTTCTGTGAGCCTTGTTCGTCACTGCGGACATCATGCCAACCGATCACCGGCTGAGGTAAGAGTCTCATTATACTAAGTAACATGTGAACGATATTTTATATTACATTTGTGTTACGCTTACAGTTTTCAAGCTAACGTTAGCATTCTTAAATTATGTTCAGTCATAACTGGCGAGAGCTGGAGGGCAAAACACTGAAAATGTAGCATGCGTCTTTACATTTTCCATCTGTTTTAAGAAAGATCAGCTGAACCCACACCTCAAAAGACCTAAAACAAGCTTTCGTAGACTTTTTATACATATCAAAGTCTGTTTAATTGTGTATAAAATCTTCCTTAATACGCGATAGTAGGCTATCTGTCAGTAACGTTAAATCGATCTGTTAAATGGCGGGATATTTTGAAATAGGCCTACCATGTTGGCGGCCTACCATGCATATATGTGCATATATTAGGCTTATAAAATAAAAGTTGATAGAATGTTTGTGTTCTGATGAAGAAATTAACTTATCTACATTTTGGATGACCTGGGGTCACCATAGTAGCCTTTTTCATAGGATACTTTTGATCATTGGTTATGAAAATTGCATTGATCCAGATGAACAGACAGTTAAGTTACACCCCTAACTTAACTTAGGCGTCTCAGCTCAAAACTTCACTGTTAGCCTTTCCTGCTCAGCTTCCAGATCATAGTCAGTTGAGGTTTTGCATTGTCTCAGTGGAACATATTCTGACATGTGTAAATGTAATACTGAGTTGTTAAAAAATATTTTTTTGTGATTTCAGGTCAAGTGGAAAGCAGAATGATCATGGCAAACCAGGTATGGGAAGAAGTAATTTAAATAAGAGCCGAGTCTTCTGATTCCATATGATTGCACTAAAAGTGGCAGAAAATTGTATTTGTTTTATACTGTATTTTCCCATGTGAATATTCATTTGATCCTTGTGAGGCCACTGTAGCTGCACAAGGTTTGGTTTTACTACAGTAAGACCGCGATTGAATAGATTCCACCCATCCAAATTTTTTATTTTTTATTTTTTTTTACGTAACTAGGCTCTGTCATTTAGAAACATGACTTTTCCTATCACTTAATGACACATATCTCTACCTTTCATTCCAGCTAAAGGATCTGACGGTTGCTACAGCATCTCAGCCTACCTGATGGAAAATTCTTGCTGGATGAATGACCTTCACCTTCAACTCAACCTTGCCAAGACAGACCTGCTTATGGTTTCAGCCAAACCATCCTTGCTGTGTGATCCTGCTGATTTGCCTTCTACAACATCAGAAAGATCCGGCCCTTCCTATCGGAGCCACACAACTCCTTGTCTAAGCTCTTGTTCTATCCAGACTGGACTATTGTAATGCTCTCCTGGCAGGCCTTCCAGCATCAGTCAAACCTCTGCAACCGATTCAGATGCTGCAGCAAGACCTAAACTCACTGCTTCAGGTCTGTGTGTCTCCAGAAGCTTGTGTTCTGCAAGTGAACGGCGCCTTGTGGTGCCATCATCCCAAAGAGACACAAAATCACTTTCACTGACCTTTCCCTGGACTGTTCCCTGCTGGTGGGATGACCTGCCCAACTCAACACGTTCTCAAGAAACTGCTAAGGATCCATCTTTTCATAAACACTTGACCCAATAATACTACATTTTTGTTTTAATAAAAAAAAAAAAAAAATTGTGCACTGTGCTACACTAACTGGGACTTGTCACTGCTCTTGTTGCTTCTATTGTTCTCTTAATTTTAAGTCACTTTGGATAAAAAGTAATTGTAAATGTTTAAAATAAGTTATATTAGAGTATAAAGGTATACAGCAATTGTCTTTTAATGTGGATATTTTTACATGTTCTAAATTATATACTAAGCTTGTATTTCCTATCATTCACGTATCTTGATGTTCAGTGTTTGTTTAATGAGTAATACTGTAAATGTGCAGGTATTCCGTACTTGTACGTTTAGGCCTAGTTAATTTAGCAGAAATTGACTGTACATTTGCTATTATTAAGTACTTAATCAGAGATTGGTCAAAGTTGTGAAACTGGATCTGCAAAAAATAAAACTGTAAATATACAAACTTTGTATTTGAATTTATGTACTTATTACATTTTTATACATAACTTCATAGTTATTTTACACAGAAAAACTATATATTAAAAGATAATTACTGTAGATAGACAGAGCATTATTATAAAATAACTTTATAAAACCCTAAATTTACAGTTTAACCTTAAAATTAAATGTTCTTTTTATGTAATTTTACATCATTTATCTGTTTTTCCATGGTTTAATAAGCCATTATCAACAGTAAAGTACTGTAATTTAATTAATTTTGACCGTAAAGTCAATTCTGTATTTTTACGGTTTTTGCCTGTAATTTTGTGAAATGGTTATTTGCTGTAATTTAACAGAACCCGTCTGGAAACTTTGCTGCCAGAGATTTACCGTTTTTTTACGGGATTTTTTTTTACAGTGTGCTCTCTATTCCTGTCTTATAACAGTTCACTCACTATGTGTCACTACCCAGTTCACTCATATGTCACTATCCACCAATTTTATGTGATTTTTCAGGATATCTCATAAAAAAAAAATGCTGGAAGAAAATGCAGAGATGTCTTCTCATTTGAGCACATACAATTTAAAAATAAAATAAAATGTACAATGTTGCTCATTGTAAAGTGTACGATTTCACCCCACAGCTCATATCTAATTAATATAGTGTTATACTCTTCCCATGTTACACTTCTTAATCTCCACTACGTATGCTTTTACTTTTGGGAAGAGCCTAAATGTGTCTAGATGCATGCATGCTTTCATCTGAATTTCTCTGTCCAATAGTAATTATAAGCATATATAAAAGTATATTTGGGATCCCTTTACTATTGAACTATAGGTTCCATTTGTTAACATTAGTTATAGTTAACATGAACTAACATTTATTAATCTTAGTAAATGTTAATGTTTACTAATACATTAATAAAATCTGTGGTGTTCATATTATTTAATGGACCTGAGTTAACATGAATTAACATTAAACAGTAGTATTTTTATTGACTAATGTTAACCAAGATTAACAAATACTGTAACAAATGCATATATTGCTTATTATTATTTGTTAGTTGCATTAACTATGCATTAACTAACTTTAACTAATGTAACCTAATTGTAAAGTGTTACAGGTTATTCTGCTGTCTCAATAATAATTATGATGCCATCTATTTTTTTATACTGTGATGATGCACTTTCATAAGTGTAATCTTGTGCTTCAGACCTCTTGGAGAGTCATCTATCATCTATCTTTAACGCACTTTAACCATCAGCCAAAAAATTATCTGATTGGTTTCCTCCTAGTCCATTATTGTACAAGATGAATTTACTACCTAGTCCTAGCGGGATGCGTGGCATTCTTATTTTATTCTCTTTTTTTTTTGTATCACATATTTTAGTAATCATCATAAATTAGGTATCATTCGAAAGCTTGCAAACTCAAAATTCATCCTGTGAAAAACAATTTGAAATTGGATGTTGCGTTATTTTGTGATAGAAGTGATATTTGGAAAAAAAATGTATAATTTGTTACAGAATGCATCAAAACATCTAAAACACAAAAGTATAGTGGGTGACACCCGGTGGCTATTTTTGGTACTATGCCTAAACAAAATTCTCGAACTTAATTTTTTTTGTGATATCACCTTTAAATTTGGAACACAACAAGGTTAGATATGTGGCTTTGATTTTATAGTAATTTTCGAGTAAAACATATTTTTTAAAATATATATTTTATATAAAATATTTATTTTTTTAGTACAGTACATTTGATTCACAGTAAATTTTAACTTCCATAACTTTTTCATGCTTTATTTTTTTTAAGTGCTTTCACATCAGCAATAATCAGCTGATTGTCTTTAAAACAAGACCAAACAGGTCTTCTAAAAGATGAATATATTGTATTACAACCATTTAAGTTTGGATAGTACATTTTCACATCTATTCTCAAAAAGGGGGTTGACAGGCCCTTGTTTTGAATGAGAACATGCCCTTTGTTCAGTACAATGTAGGCTGTGTGGACTGCATCTGCAGGGGTGTAAAGTAACTGCACTTCATTACAATATTTATGTATGTATTATTCTGGTACATTTTACATTACGAGTACTTTTGAAACTGAAAACTTCAGATTTTAATCTGTTATGCATAATTACCTTTTCTTCGCTATTGTGGCTTATATCCGAGTGAAACAGCTTCTTGATCTCATGTGAGAGACAGGTTGTCCCACCCTCACACCAGTAAACACCAGAGAAGAGATGATGGGAGGGGTGATATATATATATATATATATATATATATATATATATATATGGTGACTTTATAGTCTTTTTGTTCTCCTCTATTTAATAAGTACTAGCTGTATTACAAAACATCTCAAGCTAAGTATCTCTATTTGTGTCACATGTCATTTTCTATTTCCTGTGCTGTTTTTCAGCTCTAGCCTTACTGAGAATTGTTGATGGAAGGCTGTGAGCACAGGCTTGTCACCCGTGGAAAAAGATTGCCCACACTCATGATTAGGTTTGACATTATTTTGTGCATGGTGTAAGTTGGTTATATGAGCAGGAAAGAGATGATGTGGGATACAGTCAACTAATCGTGTCATTCCACCCAAATGGGCCAGAAACTATAGGACTGGGAACAAGTTCCTCTGGGCATTAACATCAGAATAAATGTTGTTCTCAAAGTACACTTTGGTTGTTTTATATCATGAGTTTTATCATTGATGGTTACACTTTATTGGTAACACTTTATTTTACAGTGTCCTTGTTACATATGTTACATGTACTTACCATAGTAATAAGAGCAAATTAAGCATAATTACGTGCAACTAACCCTCAGCCAAATCCTAATCCTACTCCTACCCTAACCCTATAGTAAGTACATGTTGTTTATTAATATTACTCAGTACTTAAATGTATAATTACATTGTAACAATGACACCTTAAAGTGTAACCCTTTATTTTAAGGTGACATTATTACAGTGTAATTACAAAAGTAATATTAATAACAATTATCTACATGTACTAACTATAGAGGTTAATGTTAGGTTTGCATAATTTAAATGTAGCATAATATAGAAATAAAATGTTATCTTTGGTTGCTTAAACAGATAAAGCTTTATAAAGTATCACAGCATTTAGACTTTTCCAAAAGTCATAGTTGTCACGAGTTTGGTTTCAAGGACTTTTGTTTGGACATTAATTTCACCCTGTTATGTTAGTATTCATGTGTCTCGTGTTCCTGTATCCTTAGTTACTGAGTGTTGTCAACATACAAAGCCACTTAAGGCAATCCTGAAAAGGTTTATAAAAAAATAAATTAAAAAAAGCCAGCTAACACTAGTAGGGAAGGAAATCACAGGTCGTTTTTTAATGGATGTCAATGGAGGAGAGGCTTCACTACGCTGAATAAACTGCTTTAGTTGGAAAATGGCTTATTTAATGAATCAACAGCCCATCAGCTAATCTTTGACATGTTTGCCCTTAAACATTCATTTTGGATAGATCTATTTTTAGAATTTACTTAAAAAATGCTGTTTTATCAGTATAAGGTGTCCTCATCTCTGCTTAAATGCAGCCACCTTCCCCCTGTCTGTAACAAGTCAACTTTACATTTTAAACAAGAACACAAGAAAGGATTTTAATATCAACTATCTGGCGACTGCCAAGACAGCAGAATACACCCACATTGTGTAACTATTTCTTTGTGCTTTCTTCTGTGGCTATTTTAGCATGGTGGTGATTGTGTTAAGTGTGGTGCAATTTGTCTTCCGGTTATGCAACACTGTTGAAGTGTGTGTCTGTTTTAAGTGTTGCTTTGTGCAGGGCTGACATTCATAAACTGCTGTTACAGCACTGGCTAACATTAGCTCTACAAGAAGCAACACGGAGACTAAATCTGCCCAGAAACTAAACGTTATTCATCATACATGACAACACCATCCTAGTTGTATCAAGTAATGTCAAATTTGTCCTACAGCGATAAAGTCAGCTTAATGAAACTCAGTTTATCTATAATCTACACAGCACATCAATGCTAATTTAAAGGTAATTCTAGTGAGTTTTCAATAATATTAGAAACAATAATATTGGGTAATGTTGCGCCTCATGAAAAAATTAGCAATTGTTTATAAAAACATTCTTATTTAAATTGAGACACTGGCTTGAATGTGAAATTTGCATAAGAATTAATAATATTTTTTTTAAAAAATCTTTATATTCTGTATTATACAGCATTATGGCAAAATAATAGTTTTTCTTTCAGTTTAATATTAAACATGGATTACAATATGCATAATTAATAGGATTTACAGAACGTAATAAACCCAGCCATTATCCAAACAAACCATAACCACAATCACCAATTTTTTAAATGACCTTTTAAAAGTTATCCAAACACACAATAAAAGGTACAGCCTTTAAATACTCGGGCCACACTTTTGCTGCTAGCAGAAGTCAAATTCAGTTCAAGGCCTAATGTTATAGGTATAGCTAAAACTGCAAATTCACTCAGCATCATGTAATTCCAAACAGTATGATTTTCTTTTTTCTTCTGTGGAATACAGGAGGAATATAGCACATTGTCTCCCTTCTCCATCCAATGATAGGGAATGGAGATGGATGCTGCTGAGCTCCAAAAATGACACAACTATAAAAGCATACCATACAAATTGTGCACTAGCTTTGTGTACAGAACAGATTATTTTGTTCAAAGTCTATGTTAATTGCAGCTCTGAAATCTCATTTGCATTCATGCCCATACAAATATGGCACATAAAAATGCTTTGAGCCAGGTTTGAAATCTGTGAATTTTGCTTCTCACGTGTCTTAAGGCTGTTAATGATGCCTCATGTATGAATATATGCTTACGTGAATGAGATTGGAGAGATGCAGAGGGGTTTTCAGCCAATGACAACTTACATTTTCGGACCGTCCTCATTCAATTTGATAATATTGAAAAAACAAAAAAGCAAAAAAAACAAACAAAAAAACAGCAAACATTCTTCAATCTCCTTTTCAGTTCCAGGAAAGAAATACAAGTCATTCAGATTTGAAATGATGAGCAAATGATCCTGTAAAACTGTTAAGCAATACTAGATGACATATTAGTCCTTGTAAATTAGCTAATACTCCCAAATGAGACCAGCGAAATGCAGTAGGATGGAGTCTTTTAGGGACTGTTTAAACCTGGTCACTTCATGCGTTTTCTATCCGATCGTGAAAAGACCAGGTGTAAATGCTCTCTAAAATGCATTTGAGATAGATTTAAATTTAAACAAGTCTAAATGGAAGTTAAAGCCACATATGTAAATTTAAAAAAATAAATGTGTGAGAGCGCATTATAGGCTATGATAGCCAGATATGACTATCAATGGGCCCTATTATATATATGTGGTGCAATGCGGCGCCAGGCGTGAAGCAAGTGCTTGTTGCTAGTTTCAGCCCAACACAGTTATCATTTTCACTAGGGATGCACCGATACCGATACCAGTATCGGTTATCGGGCAGATACTGAGCTCATGTACTCGTACTCGTAAAAATGCCCCGATATCAACAACCGATACCAGGCAGCATGTGTACAGTGTTTGTGTCCAGACAAAGAAACACTGACAACAGAAATTATAATGGGGATAAAAAAGAAGGCTGTCTATGAGGTAATTATATCTTATTAGTGAAATATTAAACAGAATATAGTAACGCCTGTGGTGCGAGCTGATAAGAGAAAAACGCGCAGTGGATTGAGCACGAGCTGGTCGAGCGCATCAGACGTCAGTGGAAAGTTTGTAGTTCAGTCGGATGTAAATGGCAAAGAAAGTAAAACGAGGCATGTAGCTTATTATTAACGTTAACTGACCAGAGAGAGAGATAGAGAGAGAGAGAGAGAGAGCACTTCTGTTGAATGCTCTTGATTGCTGATCTTTCACTCAGCACGTGTTATTTGGATTAAAACTAAATCGTATATGTAAGTAAAACATGAACTGTTACCTTATTTATGTTTAACGAGTGGTTGCCTACATTATTACAGGACATTTGCAGGTCAAGAAGTTATTTGAACATCAAACATCCAAAGCGCGCGCCCTGAAAACCATCGCCTCAGACAGCGCACAATATTGAATGGAAGTCTTTCACGTCTTGCGCTTACGGATGAATTCACTTTTCACTCTTGGCGAGTATCCTAGTAAACAAAGTCTGTTATATCTCAAGTGAACGTAGACAGTATATTTCAAATGGGGTCCGTGCGTTCGGTCTTAAAGGTGCAGCAGTTTAATTAATCTGCTGCTGTGTTTTAATGTTAATCAAACAAAGGACAAATAAATTACTCACTGCTCTTGACTAAATAGGCTACCCTTTTCAACTTTACAAAAATATCTATCTATATATAATTTATACAGTAATGAATATGCAGTGCATTAAATATATATTTGATGAACAAATTAAGTTTAAATTTAATAAAAAAAATTAATAAACAACTAATATGATTGATATTCTTTTGGTTTCTCTACCAATACTTTTAAAAATCACAAATGCATGAATTAAAAATTAATTGAAAATTAAAAATACAGGTATCAGTTATGGTATCGGTATCGGTGAGTACCAAAAATGAAAGTATCGGTATCGGACTCGGTCTGGAAAAAGTGGTATCAGGACATCCCTAATTTTCACATCTTGTGCCATGTTGTTTAAACAGCAAATGCATGTGCGCTGGTCTGAAAACGAGGTGCGTTCAGGTGCATTGTTGGCGCGTTGCCATTTTGAGGCAACTGAAATAGACTGCGCCATTGACCAACTGAAACCTGGTCTAAAGTCTAAAGCTCAACACACAATCATCTTCATTAAAAGTAGTGAGACTAAATTATTGTACCAGTGCTGATGCTGCTTTTCTGATGCAGCGATCTTTGATTTTGAAATTAGCTCACATTAACAAAAGGTATTGCCATCCGATCAGTAGAAACACACGAAGTGACCAGGTGTAAACAAGCCTTTCGTGACTTGGGGGCAAACCTCATGATGAAGATATGGCTGGTGATGGCCAATGGGTAACACCAACTGAAGGATGACAGAATTTTCATTTTTTGTCAAACTGTTTTTGTAAATACTTATATCGAAACATATGCCTGCAAGAAAATTTATCGTTTATCAATGAACCAAATGTGAGCGAGAAGGTGGCTTGTCCTTTCTAATTAGCTGCCATTAAAATGTATGCATAAATTGAAGGATCATAATTGACAAAGTTATTGTTAAAACAATCTAAACACAAAACTCAACAATGGTAAGAAGTTACGAGGTCCAATCACATAAGCCACTGCTCTTTCTCCTTACTGAAATGTTCCGCCCACTTCCTAGTGAGCTCCAGGTAGTGGTCTGGCTGATGGGGTTTGTAGTCCAAATACAGACGGGCCACAGTCTTCTTAGGCACGGCCCTCTCAATCTGAGTTCCTTCATGCCACTCATTAAATGACGTTACTGTGATGATATCAGGCCTTACTGATATTGCCGCCTGTAAAGAGGTCTCGTAATATCGTCCATTCACTCGGTTGCGTGTGTTGTGGTTGTTCCACGGCCGAACTGCGGTGTCCATATAACCAGGTCCAGCACTAGGTACAAACAGTAAGTTATTCTTGTCGCAGAAAGCTTTGATTGCTTTCCAGTTCTGGTGAGAAGATCCAAAGGAAAAGCCATTAGAAGCAAAGTAGGTGTACATGCCGTCGAAACCACCAGCTTGGATTTCTTGCTTGTGGCGCTCTTCCACAATGAGGGCAATGAAGATGCCATCATAAGGAGTTCCTCGGAGACTGTGAGATCCTCTGACAGTTAGCAGCTCAGCCCAGGTCTCAGGTGGCATAAGGTAGGAGTCATACACATAAAAGAGTGGAAGGACCTTCCCAGTGCTGGACTTAAACCTGTAGAAAGCCCCATGTTTCCCATATCTATAAAAAGATTTCAGGAGCAATGTGTTTATTTATAATGAACTCATTTTGGAGCTAAGCATGTATCACAGTTGTAATATTATAGTACATATACACACTCTATTTGTTATTTAAATAATATGTTTTTTACATACAAATATTACATTTATTGGTAACACTAAAAAAGCTCAATTAATTACCATTTTGCATTAGGTATCATGAACTAATAACAAACAAAACTTTTAATCTACAGTTTTTTTTAGCATATTAGGTTGCATATACTAAAATTAGTTCAAATATTGTGAATGCACGAATTAACTGTGAATATTATATTTATGAATTAATATTACCTAATGTATTAACCAATGTTAATGAATTGAGCCTTATTGTAAAGTATTACCCATTTCTTTCTTCTGTGGAACACAAAAGAAAATATTCTTGTAACCAAACAGTTTTTGGTTACCATTGACTGCCACTGCATGAAAAAAAAAAAGAAGAAAAAAAAAAAAATACAAAACACAAAAAACACACTGAGGCACCTCTCAAAATATATTCTTTTATTTTCCACAGAAGAAGTAAAGTCATACAGATTTGGAAAGGTGTGAGGGGGGGGGGGGGGGGGGGGGTAAATGATGACATAATTTTAATTTATGGGTGAACTATGCCTTTATCCTTAGTTAAATGTTAATTTAAACATTTACTTATGAATGTGTTAATTTGTTAAGTTGATTTGAATATTCATTTAATGGAGCTAACTTGAATTGACAATAAGTAGTTGTATTTTTATTAGCTAATGTTAACAAAGATTAATAAATAATGGGTTTACAATAAGGTTCCATCTTGTTAACATTAACTACATAAGTTAACCTGAACTAACAATGAAAAATACTGTTAAAGCCTTTCTTAATCTTAGTTCATCTTAATTTTCAACATTTACAAATACATTATTAAAATCAAAAGTTGTATCTATTAATATTATTTAATGGACCTGAGCTAAAATGAACTAAACGTACAGTTGTATTTTTATTAAATAATTTTAACAAAGATTAATAAATACTGTAACAAATGTCGTGCTTATTGTTATTGTTAGTTAATGCACATTAGTTAATGACAACTAATGTCGTAAAGTTTTAGCAAAATATAATAAAGATGTACAGTATAATGTACATGCTGTTTTTTCTAAACGCTTCAAACATTTGTTGTGAAAACTACTAAATTTACATAAGTATTTTCACAATCCTTTCCAAAACATTTTCTTTTAGAAAAATGTATTAGTGAAATGTAAGTTTTCTCAAAGATGTTTTTGCATTCATGGGTTCATGAATGATAATGACCATTTTTGGTAATCCAAAATACTTAAACTGCACATCGTGTGTGGTTATGTTTGTAAATTTTATTTTAAGTTTATTTTTTAATTTTACATGGAACATTTAAAAAAAAAAAAAACATAAATACAAAACAACCTAACTACAACATTGTACAGTGTTCTAAAAAGGGTTTGAGCTTGCTGGGATGTTATGTGTCCTTGTTCTTAAGGTGAGCATCTCAGAACACATGTTTCCACAGCATTACAGCTGTCTGTATTACATGATACTTAGACCATGTAAACCTACACTTTACCTAGATAAGTTTTACATAATGTCTCTCTTTCCAAAGTATTCCTGTTGCTAGAGGAGAACAATTTATGGTTAAATAACTTTATAACGTGTTCACTAAAAAAAATAAAAAAATAAATACTCAGTATGTTACAGTCAGTAGATTGTTAGTGCTATAGATTTACAGACTGCAGCCATTGTTACAGGCTTTAGGGTTAGCCACAATTGCATCAGGTAATGTTATACGTTCTGTTTCATGAATGATTAATGGAAGAAAAGTCCTCTATTTTTAAAACACCACTCTCTTTTTCCTTTGGCCAGGCTGGATTAAATTCCATCCCCATCTCCTGAGTTCAAAGCAAACTAGCTAGACCTTCAGGTTAGCAGACATGAACTCTCTGAACTTTACTGTCGGAAAGGGGCAGGAGGTATGGAGGTATGATAGTGAGGAGGTGCAACCTACTTGTCAATGATGTATTTGATGTTGTCATGCACACTGAGGTCTGTCCGGCCTTTGTAGGGCTGCAGGTGAAACGCAACCTGTAAAGAATTGGATTTAATTAAATAAGGAAGAAAATAAATCCCTAGCAGTATCAAAATCAGTTCTTTTAAATGTGTCATTCAAACATACAGCCAACATCTGCCTGTAATAAACTGATACATATCTTGATAATGATACAATGAAATGCAACAAAAAAGTATGTGGACATTAAGTCCCACTTAAAAATGTGTGAATGAATGACATGCATTAGATGCAAAATATCAAAACAAGTGTCATCTGATCAAACAAATGCGGCAGGACAAATTTTATGCTGATGTGTCAATGATTTTTCGGGGGTTTTCACACTGGGGACATTTGCTGGAATGTTTCCGGCACCCCCCTGCAGTGTTAGTCTGGTTATACTCTCACTTTATTCTATCGAACACTGGTGCATTTGCGTTCATTCTTACAGCATCACAAACGTACACAGCGCATGATAGAAAACAGAACGTGGTTCAATCTATTGATTTTCTATTATAAATTTGGTGTTATTACCAAATAACTGTCTTCCCCAATCAGGGCCTTAAATAGGGTATCCAGGGTGCCCTCTTGGTTGAAATTGTGTTCTGGGGTCAATGGGTAACTGTGACCCATTGTTGGGTAGTCTGTGCCAAACCAGGTAAAACCCACTGAAGCTAAGCAGGGTTGAGCCTGGTCAGTACCTGGATGAGAGACCTCCTGGGAAAACTAGGTTGCTGCTGGAAGAGGTGTCAGTGAGGCCAGTAGGGGGTGCTCACCCTGTGGTCTGTGTGGGTCCTATAGCCCCAGTAAAGTGATGGGGACACTATACTGTCAAAGAGCACCATCCTTCGGATGAGACGTTAAACCGAGGTCCTGACTCTCTGTGGTCATTAAAAATCCCAGGATGTCCTTCAAAAACAAGTAGGGGTTTAACCCACTCTGTCTCCTCTCCACCAGTTAGCTGGTGTGTGGTGGGCGTTCTGGAGCAATATGGCTACTGCAACACCTTTTTAAGGTGGCTGTCAGATGACTTTCTTAAAGTCCCAGAAACATGGTAACTTAAGACACAGAGGCATCATGTTGAACAGTCCAAGGAGACAGACCCTCTCCACTTCAGTGACAGCAACATGCACATGGCTGATTGAACAGCAAAACCCTCAGGTCCTTGAAAGAGAAAAGCCAAGCACAAACACCCACCATTTTTCCACACCGCCAATCAGGAAGGTCTTCATAAGCTGTTTCCATGACAACCTGCATTTGGCGACACAGCTCAGTCCGCCATGGACAGTTTGACATCACACACTTTGGATGAGAACATCTTACAGTACAACTGTTCCACTGAAACAGTCTTGAAAAGGAGGTTGCTGATAATTTAAATCACAGGTGCTCAACACCTGAAGTGTTGCAACATTCTTCTGTAACCGATTGTTATGGTAATGACTTGTAATGGTAGAGTTGTCAATATAGAAAAAGAGGATGGAAAGAAAAATGCCTCTTGTCAATATTCTTCGTGACAACTCACCATGATGCATAAGATGGATAAAAGAGGACTGTGGCATTACTGTATTTCCCATAATTTGTTCACTCATTCACTATTCATTACATAATTAATGCCACACTATAATTATATTCCAGTTAAAACAACAAATAACATCATGCTGTATGATTATAATTCAGCTGAATTGTGAATTTGCAAAAATGGAACACATTTTGCAAATCAGGTGTCATGCTGTAATATCTTATGCACTGTCATCTTACAGCCAAGGAAAGGTCTCTTTACGGAATGTTTTAAACATGAAATGTTATTGAGATTAACATTTTTACTTCATAAAAACAATGGTTGGAATGGTTTAAACATACTCAGAAAAACAAAAAGTACTAATAAATCCTGTTTCATTTCAATGCCTGAATGTGTAGAGAACGAGGCATGGCTTTGAGCATTGTTATACGATACAGCGGTTGTTTTATAAGCACTAGAGTGACATCAGTCTACTCGCTCAGCTTATAAGCATTGCTGTGCCCTTATATATAACTGTTTGACAGCACGACAAACAGAAATACAAAAAGAAAAAGAAAAAAATCAATGTAACATGGTTGTTTAAGACAGCACTATATTACACAATCTTTCTGTCAAAGGCAAAAGAACAACAACAATAAAAAGCTGACAGCTAACCCACAGGGCCAGAGTACAGACTCAAATACGACATTTAAAGTGCAAGGACAGGTTCTGTTTCTGAATATTGATTGATCTAAATAGTGAAAATAACAAGCAAAAAACTAGTAAATCAAATAATTTTATACAGTGAGGAAAATAAGTATTTGAACACCCTGCTATTTTGCAAGTTCTCCCACTTAGAAATCATGGAGGGGTCTGAAATTGCCATCGTAGGTGCATGTCCACTGTGAGAGACATAATCTAAAAAAAAAAAATCCAGAAATCACAATGTATGATTTTTTTAACTATTTATTTGTATGATACAGCTGCAAATAAGTATTTGAACACTTGAGAAAATCAATGTTAATATTTGTTACAGTAACCTTTGTTTGCAATTACAGAGGTCAAACGTTTCCTGTAGTTTTTCACCAGGTTTGTACACACTGCAGGAGGGATTTTGGCCCACTCCTCCACACAGATCTTCTCTAGATCAGTCAGGTTTCTGGGCTGTCGCTGAGAAACACGGAGTTTGAGCTCCCTCCAAAGATTCTCTATTGGGTTTAGGTCTGGAGACTGGCTAGACCACGCCAGAACCTTGATATGCTTCTTACAGAGCCACTCCTTGGTTATCCTGGCTGTGTGCTTCGGGTCATTGTCATGTTGGAAGACCCAGCCTCGACCCATCTTCAATGCTCTAACTGAGGGAAGGAGGTTGTTCCCCAAAATCTCGCAATACATGGCCCCGGTCATCCTCTCCTTAATACAGTGCAGTCGCCCTGTCCCATGTGCAGAAAAACACCCCCAAAGCATGATGCTACCACCCCCATGATTCACAGTAGGGATGGTGTTCTTGGGATGGTACTCATCATTCTTCTTCCTCCAAACACGTTTAGTGGAATTATGATCAAAAAGTTTTATTTTGGTCTCATCTGACCACATGACTTTCTCCCATGACTCCTCTGGATCATCCAAATGGTCATTGGCAAACTTAAGACGGGCCTTGACATGTGCTGGTTTAAGCAGGGGAACCTTCCGTGCCATGCATGATTTCAAACCATGACGTCTTAGTGTATTACCAACAGTAACCTTGGAAATGGTGGTCCCAGCTCTTTTCAGGTCATTGACCAGCTCCTCCCGTGTAGTTCTGGGCTGATTTCTCACCTTTCTTAGGATCATTGAGACCCCACGAGGTGAGATCTTGCATGGAGCCCCAGTCCGAGGGAGATTGACAGTCATGTTTAGCTTCTTCCATTTTCTAATGATTGCTCCAACAGTGGACCTTTTTTCACCAAGCTGCTTGGCAATTTCCCCGTAGCCCCTTCCAGCCTTGTGGAGGTGTACAATTTTGTCTCTAGTGTCTTTGGACAGCTCTTTGGTCTTGGCCATGTTAGTAGTTGGATTCTTACTGATTGTATGGGGTGGACAGGTGTCTTTATGCAGCTAACGACCTCAAACAGGTGCATCTAATTTAGGATAATAAATGGAGTGGAGGTGGACATTTTAAAGGCAGACTAACAAGTCTTTGAGGGTCAGAATTCTAGCTGATAGACAGGTGTTCAAATACTTATTTGCAGCTGTATCATACAAATAAATAGTTAAAAAATCATATATTGTGATTTCTGGATTTTTTTTTTTTTAGATTATGTCTCTCACAGTGGACATGCACCTACGATGACAATTTCAGACCCCTCCATGATTTCCAAGTGGGAGAACTTGCAAAATAGCAGGGTGTTCAAATACTTATTTTCCTCACTGTCCATCCATCCATCCATCTTCTACCGCTTATCCGGGGCCGGGTCGCGGGGGCAGCAGTCTAAGCAGGGATGCCCAGACTTCCCTCTCCCTAGACACTTCCTCCAGCTCTTCCGGGGGGACACCGAGGCGTTCCCAGGCCAGCCGGGAGACATAGTCTCTCCAGCGTGTCCTAGGTCTTCCCCGGGGTCTCCTCCCGGTGGGACATGCCCGGAACACCTTCCCAGGAAGGCGTCCAGGAGGCATCCGGAAAAGATGCCCGAGCCACCTCAACTGACCCCTCTCGATGTGGAGGAGCAGCGGCTCTACTCTGAGCTCCTCCCGAGTGACCGAGCTTCTCACCCTATCTCTAAGGGATCGCCCAGCCAAATGAGCCATCTCATTTTCACCATGAGAAAGCTCATTTCGGCCGCTTGTATTTGGGATCTTGTCCTTTCGGTCATGACCCACAGCTCATGACCATAGGTGAGAGTAGGAACGTAGATTGACTGGTAAATCGAGAGCTTCGCCTTGCAGCTCAGCTCCTTCTTCACCACGACAGACCGGTACAGGGACCGCATTACTGCAGAAGCTGCACCAATCCGCCTGTCAATCTCCCGTTCCATCCTTCCCTCACTCGTGAACAAGACCCCAAGATACTTGAACTCCTCCACTTGAGGCAGGAGCTCTCCACCAACCTGAAGCGGGCAAACCACCATTTTCCAATCCACAAAGCACATGTGGATTGGTTGGGCAAACTCCCATGAGCCCTCCAGCACCCTGTAGAGGGTATAGAGCTGGTCCAGTGTTACACGACGGGGACGAAAACCACACTGTTCCTCCTGAATCCGAGGTTCTACTATCGGCCGGATTCTCCTCTCCAGTACCCTGGCATAGACTTTCCCAGGGAGGCTGAGAAGTGTGATCCCCCTATAGTTGGAGCACATCCTCCGATCCCCCTTCTTGAAAAGAGGGACCACCACCCCGGTCTGCCAGTCCAAAGGTACTGTCCCCGACCGCCACGCGATGTTGCAGAGGCGTGTCAGCCAAGACAGCCCCACAACATCCAGAGACTTGAGGTACTCAGGGCGGATCTCATCCACCCCCGGTGCCTTGCCACCGAGGAGTTTCTCGACCACCTCGGTGACTTCAGCTTGGGTGATGGACGAGTCCGCCTCCGAGCCCTCAGCCTCTGCTTCCTCAATGGAAGACGTGACGGCGGGATTGAGGAGAACCTCAAAGTATTCCTTCCACCGTCCGGTGATATCCCCAGTCGAGGTCAACAGCTGCCCACCTCCACTGTAAACAGCGTTGGTAGGGCACTGCTTCCCCCTCCTGAGGCGCCGGACGGTTTGCCAGAATCTCTTCGAGGCCGACCGATAGTCCTTCTCCATGGCCTCACCGAACTCCTCCCAGGCCCGAGTTTTTGCCTCCACAACCACCCGGGCTGCAGTCCGCTTGGCCCGTCGGTACCCTTCAGCTGCCTCAGGAGTCCCACAAGCCAGCCAGGCCCGATAGGACTCCTTCTTCAGCTTGACGGCCTCCCTTACTTCCGGTGTCCACCACTGAGTTCGGGGATTGCCGCCTCGACAGGCACCGGAGACCTTACGGCCACAGCTCCGAGTGGCCGCGTTGACAATGGAGGTGGAGAACATGGTCCACTCGGACTCAATATCTCCAGACTCCCTCGGGATCTGGTCGAAGCTCTGCCGGAGGTGGGAGTTGAAGATCTCTCTGACAGGAGAATCGACCAAACGTTCCCAACAGACCCTCACAGTACGTTTGGGTCTGCCGAGTCTGTCCAGCTTCCTCCCCCACCATCGGATCCAACTCACCACCAGGTGGTGATCAGTTGACAGCTCCGCCCCTCTCTTTACCCGAGTGTCCAAGACATACGGCCGGAGGTTGGATGAAACGACCACAAAGTCGATCATCGACCTCCGGCCTAGGGTGTCCTGGTGCCATGTGCACTGATGGACACCCTTATGCTTGAACATGGTGTTCGTTATGGACAAACTGTAACTAGCACAGAAGTCCAATAACAGAACACCACTCGGGTTCAGATCAGGGGGGCCGTTCCTCCCAATCACGCCCCTCCAGGTGTCACTGTCACTGCCCACGTGGGCGTTGAAGTCCCCCAGTAGAACGACGGAGTCCCCAGTCGGAGCACTTTCCAGCACCCCTCCCAGAGACTCCAAGAAGGCCGGGTACTCTGCACTGCCGTTCGGCCCGTAAGCACAAACGACAGTGAGAGACCTATCCCCGACCCGAAGGCGTAGGGAAGCGACCCTCTCGTTCACCGGCGTAAACTCCAACACATGGCGGCTGAGCTGGGGGGCTATAAGCAAACCCACACCAGCCCGCCGCCTCTCACCATGGGCAACTCCAGAGTGGTGAAGAGTCCATCCTCTCTCGAGGAGTGTGGTTCCAGAGCCCAAGCCGTGCGTAGAGGTGATCCCAACTATCTCTAGTCGGAATCTCTGAACCTCACGCACAACCTCAGGCTCCTTCCCCGCCAGAGAGGTGACATTCCATGTCCCTAGAGCTAGATTCCGCGTCCAGGGATCAGGTTGTCTAGGCCCCCGCCTTCGACTGCCGCCCGATCCACTTAGCACCGGCCCCTTACGGTTCCTCCTGCAGGTGGTGGGTCCACGGGAGGGTGGCCCCATGTCACTCCTTCGGGCTGAGCCCGGCCGGACCCCATGGGGGGAGGCCCGACCACCAGGCGCTCGCATACGAGCCCCAACCCCGGGCCTGGCTCCAGGGTGGGGCCCCGGCTGCGCCATACCGGGCGACGTCACGGTCCTCGTTTTTTTTGGCATCATAAGGGTTTTTGAACCGCTCTTAGTCTGACCCGTCGCCTAGGACCTGTTTGCCTTGGGAGACCCTACCAGGGGCATATAGCCCCAGACAACATAGCTCCTAGGTTCATTCGGGTACTCAAACCCCTCCACCACGGTAAGGTGGCAGTTCAAGGAGGGGCTTTTCCTCACTGTATATCGTTTAATAACATATAGTTTTATATATGCATGGAGTGTTCGTCAGCTGAAGGCATGCCATCGGAGTTTCCAGTATTGACAGCTCCATAAAATAGCCTACTGGAAGCCTGTAGATTTATTGTACTATACTAAAAATATGAAAAGTACAATACACAAATAACATTTTAATATACTTCCATTTCTGAACAAATAAAACAGTAATTGATGTCATAAATACGAGTCTGATATTTGTTTTAATTGTCATTGACAATTTAATTGTCATTAATTAAATAATACAATTATTGTATATATAGCTTACATTTTATTAATATGTAATGAAGGCCTAATTTTATTTCAAAAGAATGAGGAAAATAAAGTGGGTTGAATCCAAGGTGCTCAAAAATAATTTTAGAATCGTTATCTGAAGCTAAAGGCGGCAATCCGCAACTGAAGGCACGGCTCCCACACTCCTGTGTTGATGGCTCTGTTGCAGTAGACCGTTAAAAATGATAAATAGCTACACAAATAATATGTTTAGGTTACAACTGCATCTGTCTCTGAAAAAGAAAATCAGCAGTGATTGATTTTTATTTTCAAAGATTATTAGCTAAATACAATTAACCCTCTGATGGTCTTCGTACGTTCGTGGCCTTCCCGGTCAGAAGTGACCGGACACCTAAAAATGAAACTTCCTCCATCCCAGTAAAAACCAATGCAATTTATTTTTGTTCTATAATATTTATTCTTTTTAATTTAGTATTTTGAGACAATTTGATTGAACTTATTAATATTTATGCAATATCTATAGTCCATTTTTTGCCACTGAAAATAATGATTTTTTAAAATATTTTTTTTATATGCAGTATTTTCGGTTAAAATAGAGACTAGGCTTTCAGAAAAAAAAAAAAAGAAAAAAAAAAATTATTAAACATAAAATTAAATAAATCATGTTATTGCATGGGTTTACCACTAGATGCCTGTATAGCTCTAAATGGAGATGCTTGTGAATTCTAGTTGTTTTTGGACCAAATTACTTACTTTTAAGATGTGGATTGAATGTATTTTTTTAGAAATTCTCAAATAATACTTTTTGCCAAGGTTTATAACATTTTATTAATTATTATTTTAATAATTTTAATAATTATATATATATATATATATATATATATATATATATATATATATATATATATATATATATATATATATATAAATTATAATTATTAATTATGTTATGTTTTTCACTCTTGATGTTTTAGAGTTTAACCCCTTCATTGCTGAGCACTTTTTTTCTGCATTGTGGCCGATTTGTAGAAATTTTTTGTGTTCACATACCTAATGCCAGAAAAGTCACCAAGTTTCGTAACATTCTGATGAAGCTGTGATTTTTAAAAATTCAAAACAGATTTTTTGTAATCTGAATTTATTGGTGTGTATGTGTATAAAAGTGTGTTTCTATGTGTGTGTGTGGGTGGGTTTGAATTTTTTGCACTCTTGATGTTGTAGAGTGTCACCCCTTTACTGCGGTGTACTTTTTTTTTAGAATCGTGGCTGATTTGTAGATTGTACAGACAAAAATTCAGAAAATTCAGAGAATTTTTGTGTTTTTGTAAATTTCCCATTCATTTCCTATGGGTCGGTCATTTTTGACCGAAGACCACGAGTGTGACTATTTTTTTTACGACCACTTAGCATGCTCGGATCATGACCTCAATTTTTTTTTGTATTCACATATCTAATTCCATAAAAGTCACCAAGTATCATAACCTTCCGATGAAGCTGTGATTTTTAAAAATTCAAAACAGAAAATTATTCGGTCAGAAATGACAGAGGACCATCAGAGGGTTAAAGCGAACACCATTCCGTTCTTATTTCGAACCTAAACAAAAAATATTTTTGCTGTTGTAACCCCTTAAGAGTTTTAAACTGTTCCACACTTTTGTTTAAGTTCTATGCAGTATCACAGTTTCCCTGTAGGGGCCGCTATATGAACTGGTTGACAGAGACGTAGAAAGAAATCTACATTAGAAGAGTGTCAACTTTCGGGATGGAAAAAAAAAAGAGTAACATATTGGGCGAACACATGACTTTAAAGGCTGAACTGAACCTGTCAAAATTATCTTTACCAGGTCAAAAGTACAATGTACAAAATTGCAGAAGATGAATCAAAAGATTAATTGCAGTATAAAAATGTTTGTACCCCAACTAACCTAACTGCTTCACACAGTTAATGTCAGCAGCCATGGAAAAGTGTGAAATTACACTGATATGAATAAACACAATAGTGAAACAAAAGCCATTCATTCTGCCCAAAAACCAAAGGCCAGATTTACTAACTGCTTGGGTCATTGTAAACCCTCTTTTGGCATTAAAAAAATAATGTCAGGATTTACAAGCAGTAAAAAATTAGTGAAGAAAAGGCGTGGACACTGAACCTATTTTGTGTCTGAACTAATTGCATATGCATTTGTATGAGTTAACCTTTCAGACACAAAATTTAAGAGTATTTAAATAAATCCTCATTTTGTGGGATCTCACGCGGGTCTCATGCTTATTTGCCCTGTTTAGTAAATCCAGGCCCAAGACTAGAGCTATGCTGGCTAGAGTTACAGAGCTGCCCACTTTAGATGTACTTTGGGGTTTTTCGGATGCTCCTATTGGAACTTCTTGGGACAGTTTTGTTATCTCAGTCCTTAACCCATTTGTGCCCAAATTTTTCTGAATGGTTTCATGCATATAATCCTGTTAATAGTGACCAATGTGAACATGTTCTGCATTTATTTTCCCCAGGTTTTTTTTTTCTTTCTTGAAAATCATATTTGAATGTGCAGCAACTATAGTTGCCGGTGGGCAAATATGTTGTATGCACCCCTTCAATGTAAAATATGAATAGGAGGAGAACATTTGGCATTTATCTCAAAATAACTGCTTTTAACAGATCAATCTTTTTTCATAAACAAATTTATTATGTATAAAAGTCAAAGAACATTTGATGCAGACCCAAAAAAACTGCATCTAGCTTATAATCTCTATCTTATAATCTCTAGCTTATAAAAACAACAAATCCATTTGCCTTAACCATTGTGCGCTGTTCAGGGTCTTTTTGACCCACATTTCTGACTTTCATTCATGGGGATAACATGGATAATTTGACATGGTTTAGTGTAAGATTTGTGCCCATCTTTTGTAAAATGCTGTTTTAAAAGTAACAAATTATCACTTTAACCAGTAGATGGCTGCAGAGCACCACTATTTGCTATTTGCTTTTTGACTAACTGAAAGACATCTTTTCACAAGTTTTTCCAGTTATACTCATATCTACATATAATGAAATCACAATTAGGTATTACATAGACTTCACTACTCTAAAACTAAGCTTAGTAAATTCTATTCTTCTGTCTCTCCTACATGTGATAAGTGTAAAGCTGCTGAGGGTACCCTGGCACATCTTTTTTGTTTCTGTGCACAAATTCAGAGTTTTTGGATAAAAATTTTTCAGTTTTTTTTTTTTTTTTCACTACAATTGTGCTTTACTTCCTGAACCATTCATAGCAATTCTTGGTTGGTCAGACTCACTGCAGGCTCTTAGGCCAAAAGTACGGTTACCAGTTCAATATGGTGTGATTGTAGCTAAGAACTAGCTAACTAGTTGTAGATAACTTGCTTTTGTGGAAGAAAAATACAAGACCCCTCTTCTCTGACTGGCTAACTGGACTCACTTTTACGTTACATCTTGAAAGAATTAGATACTCCATATCTGGGAACCCTGCAAAATTCGATAAGATGTGGGAACCAGTTTTTAATTTTTTGTCAAACCAGAAGGACTAAATATTTATTTATGTTTTCCTGATCTGTAATAATAACTTTCTGTAATTATTGTGATTACACTTGGTAACAGAGGTTGGCTTTGTGTACGTCTTCCTTTTCTATAGTACTTTTGTTTCATTTCACACATTGCACAGATTTCTGTTTTATGAAGGGTCTTTTTGTCTGTTATTTTTTTGTTTTTGATGTTTGAAAACCACAATAAAAATAATATACATAATGAAATCACAATTATAGTAATAAAAGTTACTTTTTGTCAAAGTTTAGGCACTTTTTGTATTGAAAAAAAAAAAATCTGTTTTTCAGTAATGTTATATTATGATTAGAATCAAATAAATTTGATCAATGGACAAAATTCATCCTCAAAATCAGAAACAACACAGAACACACAGACAGAAAAGAAGTGGCACACTTTAAATTTGTAGAATTATATGAAAAACAGATGTTTGAAATAAATGATAAACTCTAAAAACTCCAACTTTTCTCTTTGTAACATCCTGATCAGGTTTGATTCTAATCATATTATAACATTATTGAAAACTGATTTTTTTTTCAGTACAAAAACTGCCAAACTTTGACAAAAAGTAACTTCTATTGTTATAATTGTATTTCATTATATGTAGATATGAATCTAACTGGAAAAACTTGTGAAAAGATGTCTTTTAGTTTGAAACTTTTAGTACTTTTAGAGCTCTGCAGCCATCTACTGGTTAAAGTGATTTTTCTTTTTTTTTACTTTTAAAACTGCATTTTCCAAGATATGTCAAATTATCCATGTTATCCCCATGAATGAAAGTTAGAAATGTGGGTATTTTATAAGGCAATTTTTTTTTTTTTTTTTTGAGAATTTTTCTTTTCTTTTTTTGAACATTTTATGGAGTAAAAATGTCCAAATGTAGAGTAAAAACATTAATAAACTGAGTAAAATTACATTTGTTTAATATATATATATATATATATTGTTACAAAATTACATTTTGTTGCCTGGGGTCTCTCAGACCCCAAACAGCCTGACTGTAAACCGCAAACGAACAGCGCACAAGGGTTAAATTGTGGAATATAGTGCAGAACAAAGTCCAGCCATAACAGGGCATTGTGTATCAAAAAGTTAAATGAAAATAAATAAATACAAATAAATAGAATGAAGAAAAAAATATATCTATATAGAGATGTAATTTTAAGTTATGTTTATGCACTAAACAAGACCAATAAACTTGATTTATTAACCTATTAACACAGTATACCCCATTTTCCCATGATATATGTACTTACAAGGCATTTGCCCACCGGCAACTATAGTTGCCGCTTGGACTTTTGACTAAGTGTACAAAAAACTATAGATCTCTTGTAAGATTTGTTTTGTTTGGATGATTCTAGAGACCTGATTATGTAGATATATATATGTCAACAAAAAATACTTATTAGTAACATGAATATGACCTTTCTTTGGGAGGGTTTGCCTTCGCCATGCTTCCTGGAAGTAGGGGTAGGAAGTTGACAGCCTCATGTGACAGGGAGGAAGTGAATACTTTTTTTTTTTTCTTGAAATCCTTTATTTGGTTGTTTGCTTGCATGTCATTGAGAAATAAAACATGGACAACATCTAGAAAAATATTTACAAAAGGAAAATGACAACTATGCACTGCGGCAACTATAGTTGCCGGTGGGCTTAAATGGGTTAATTCAGAATTTGAATTTGGCCTCAAATTTATTCAGCTAAGCCAAGAAATATTACAGAACTGAAATGAGTGTTGGCTCAAGATAACTACAAATTGCATATTTTATCCAATCTAGCTCAAATCGTGAGTCTTTGTGAAAAACTGCTTCATAAGATAGCTTTTGAGAGTGAAAGAGTTTAAATGTCCAGAATGGTCCAGCACTGATGTGCAGCCGCAAGTCGAGCTCAAATTAATATTGAAAGAGCATGTAAACAGTGTTAATCTGTCATAAAAACACTTTTATCTGTTAATTCACATTATCAACAAATGGAAAATCGAATTATTGCATTTTTTAAAGAAAGGACCTCGCCAATAGGATGGCACCACAGACCGTAGAAGAGCTCAGACATCAGTGTGGTGGTGAGGATTGTGATCAGACATAAAGCCCAGACTCCAGCATTGTCAATTCTGATGGGAAACGAAGCACATGCAGTGAAGAGATGCGCTTCATTTCACCCCACTGCTCAAGCAGCCTCTATAGCCACTGGGAGCAATTATGAATGAGTACAAATGACTCTACTGCATTCTGTTTGCAAACAAATTCAAAGATTTTGTTCAAAGATTTTGCAATTGCCTTGCAATACAGCCCCTTGTGTATTTCAAGAATTAAAATGGCATCTGCACCACAGAATGCTACGCTTTGTTTACCCAAAACAGAACAGTTGAGCAGGTGCGGATTAAAGGTCTTAGAGAAACAGCTTGATGTCTTGCACATTACTGTACAGATAAAGGACATACTGAAGAAGCTGTTTTAAAAACTCAAATCCACAATATTACAGCTAAAATTCAACAATTCCATGCCACAGGGGAAAACACAACTCATACACTGACCACACTGGGACAGAATTACCTTCAAAATCACCAAGCAAGAAGGACACCAACATGACTACAATCAGAGGCATGGTGTTACAGACTTGCTTCTCTTCACACCAGGGGATTACAAAACATGACTGACAAAAAGGCTCAGCAACAGCTCATCAGAAATAGATGGTGAACACAGCTGTAGGCAGTAAAGACAGAGACTTATGCAACCACTAGCAAGCTCAAGAAATTATGACATCATCCACAAAAGCATGAACAACTCAGTTGTTGCAACAAAACTGAAAAGCTTTTAAGTGCCTACCAACTATTTTTAGTAGCTCATAGTTCTTGTTGAGCTTTTAAATGGACTTCTAATATAGGGGAAAGTCATGTTCACCCTTCAGAGTCACATATTGCAATGATAACACTTATTTTCGGTGAATCATTTTTCAAATCTATTGTTATTTGCTATTATGGTCTTAACTTATAACATTACTGCGTTAACTATTGGCAAGATTTTAGAAAGCCAGTGGATTACAATTACCCTCTATTCCTTTAGAGAATGCCAACATAACTAGAGGATAGCATGATTTCTAGCCTAGACAACGCAAGTCAAAAAAGAAAGTACTTTCAGATGTGGAGCAACATTTCATTTAGCATTTTTTTCTTTGGAATAACATGCACAGACTTGAGGTATTAGGTTATGGCTGCTGAATTGACATAACAAAATAATTATATACCTTCCCTTAGAAAAACACTTGTACTCGTTACTGGTGCAGAACTTTCAAACTTTGCACCTAAAGGTCCATAAAAGGTTACTAGTAATACTTTAAGGGTACTACTCTAAGTCAGGGTTTCCCAAACCGGGGTTCATGAGGGAACTGTAAGGGGGTTTTGAGTTGATGAAAAACTAATAATTAAATAGAATGTAACATTAAAAGAAACAAACAAAGCTGTGCAATTAATCAAAGTCGAACTCAAATAGCATCAAATCACAATTAATCAGAGGCTGCTGTTTATATAGTTCACTTTCTTTACATTCACATTTGCATAATTTCCAACAATTTTGTGGACCGAAGTTTACAGAATTTGACTAATGTTCCACCAAATTAAAAGCTTGAGGATCTGACATGGTAAAAGCTTGAGGGTTCGAACGTTTGAAATTGAAGAATTTAAGACAAATACTTGTATTGTAACTTGTAGTGTTACTTGGTTCTGTGACAATGTGATTGTTATCTGACTCGTGTTGTAGCACAAACCCTTTTGTATGTGGCACCCTGAGAGTTGAATGCTGTTCAGTAAATGTAGAGTCAAAGGTTATTTATTTATTCAGAAAGAACAAGAGTGAAACATGGTGGCAGTGGCGAGATTTTTTTGTTGTTGCTGACAAATGTGTTTTATTTTAGTGCCTAACCGCGCAGTTGTGGAGTTTGCCGCAGCAAGATATTGTGCTAGCAAAGAAGCATGCCCTGTTGAACCGAATAGGATGGACGGCACAATCGAATTAAAAACACCTCCGACATTGATGCTGGAATCGAACAATCTGGCAAAGACATGGAAGGCGTGGAAAGATGAATTTCAGCTGTCTCTTGATCTGACTCTGACGGAGGCGTCGGAAGGAACAAAGCAGAAACCTTTCTTCTATCTGGTAAGAGAAACCGGTAGAGAGTTATGTGAAACTTTACTAGGCTCATCAACAGAGGTCAGGACTGTACAGCTATTAATAGAAGCTTTTGATCAACACTGCAACCCTAAACTGAACGAAATCGCTAAGACTGATGAAAGATTTGACAAATATGTTACCAAACTGAAAATTAAAATCGCTAGCACATGTAGTTTTAGTGATATTAAAGACTCTAATCCGCGACAGGATTGTGCGCAAATATTCCAAGCCTGTGAGAGAGGTTGCTGAGAGAGGAAAATTTGACACTGCAGAAATGTGTCCAAATTTGCAGGGATACAAATTAGAGAGAACTGCAAAACAATAGAGGGAAGATTCAGTAGAGGAAATTCATGCTTTGCAGATGAATTCACAGACAGACACATAAAACAGTGAAGGATGACGTACGAAAAGTTGTCGTTACTAGCAAATTCTGTGGAAAGACTGACAAAAAAGATTAAACGAAAATGTTCAGCTTATGGAAAAACATGTAGGAAATGTGGAAAAGACAATAATTTCGCTGCTCAGCGCAAGTTGAAATGAGCGCATGGAAAATGTGTGAATAATGTTACGGAAACAGAGAGTGAGTTGTATGAGGACATTTGGAGCATCACAACTTAGTCTGTGAACAAAGTCACAAAGAGCATGGACGGACAGTCAACTGTTTGCTGCTATGCTGCTCGGAAACAACTTGATCAAATTCCAGTTGGACTGTGGGGCAACGTGCAACATCATACCCATAAATCTGGTAAATCCAGACGTTCAAGTAGAGAAAACAGACCAGGTACTTGTGATGTACAACAAAAGTACACTGAAACCAGTAGGCAATTGCCAGTTGAAATTGAGAAATCCACCTAACAAAAAGCTGTACAGACTGGAGTTTATGGTCATTGATGCACACTCTGCAGTACTGTTACAGGGAAGCAAAGCAGTCCAGGGCATGAAACTAGTTAAAGTACAGTCTGAGAATATCCTGGAGGTGGATAATGTTGTGACAAAGATAGACAGAGATGATACAGTCGGACAATAGAACAGATAACGAGTGAGTTCACAGCTGTCATGTAAGATTCACGGTGTTGTGTAAGCGATTCACGGTGTCGTGTAATCGGCTCCTAAATTAATAACTAATGATTTTTACAAGTGAATCAATCAAAAAACGTACTTTAGCTGGACAATAACTTTTTTCAAGAGCGGCTGTACAACCAAAACAATCTCTGTTCCATTAATATCCTATTATCACTGTAAAGCTGCTTTGAAACAATCTGTATTGTTCAAAGCACTATATAAATGAAGGTGACTTGACTTGTCTTGACAGATGTTTTCACAGGTGATTGTTGTCTGCCAGGCCGCTACAAGATAGAGATTGAACTTGGGGTGGAGCCAGTGAAACTCCCTAAGCGGAGAGTACCAGTCGCGGGGACATCTGGAGGAGAACTGAGCTGAACAATCTCCAAGAATGAGGTATAATCGTACCTGTAGAACAAAGCACCGACTGAATAAGCAGTCTTGTTGTTGCAAAGAAACCCAGCGGCAAGTTGAGTATCTGCATAGTTGTAGACCATTGAACAAAGCTTTAAAAAGGAGTCACTTCCCTCTGCCCACAATCAAGGACATCTTGCCTGAGCTGTCAAAGTCTGTGATGTAAAAAAAATTTCGGGCATGTTCCCTTCAAGATATCTCACCACGTTTGCAACGCCTTATGGAAGATACAGGTGGTTGAGAATGCCGATAGAAATAAGCCCAGCACCTGAGGTTTTCCAGAGAATGCTGACCCAGGCGTTAGAAGGACCTCAGGGCGTACACAATCGCAGACAATGTGCTGATAGCAGGGGAACAAGAAACAATGAAAAATGGCAAAGAAGGACCATGATCAAAACAGTTATTTCTACAATGTGATGCATCTGAGACAGGCCTTAGTGCAGCATTGTTGCAGGGTGGAGAACCTGTAGATTTTGGTAGCCGTGCGTTCAGTATCAGTGAAAACAGAGATAGAGAGTGTGAACATGATTCAATACCTCCCAATTTCTGATAAGAGAATAAAAGTAATTAGAGGTGAGACAGAAAAAAATGGCACACTTCAGACACTGATAAAGACAAACCGAGAAGGATGGCCAACAAACAAAAGAAACATACCAAGCAAAATAGTTCACTACTACTCAATCCAGGATGAACTAACTGTGCAGGATTGTGTTCAAAGGTGAAAGATCTGTGATACCAGATGCACTCAAAAGTGACGTTACACCAAGTTCACTCTGCACACATTGGTATAAAAAGATGTTTGAGGAGAGCAAGGGAAAGCCTATATTGAGCAGGTATGAATGTGCAGATAAAGAGATACATTGAGAAGCGTGATCCGTGTTGATTGCTGGAAATTAAACAACAGAAAGAACCACTCCGCCCACATGGACTACCTGAACGACCGTGGTCTTAAGTGAGCACAGATCTGTTTGTATTAAACAATCGTGACTATTTGATCACTGTGGATTGTTTCTCAAATTTCTGGGAGGTTGATTACTTGTCAGACACAAAGTCTTCCAAGGTGATTAACAAGCTGAAAGCCCATTTTGCCAGGCAAGGCATACCTGACAGAACTCCAACAGTTCAGTAAACGTTGTGAGGTTCAGCATAAAACATCATCACCTAACCACCCGCAAAGTAATGGGAAGGCAAAGTCTGCTGTCAAGACAGCAAAGTGCCTGATGCAGAGAGCCAAGATGTCAGGACGGGATCCATACCTGGCAATCTTTGATCATAGAAACACTCTGTTGCAGGGGCTGAATGCAAGCCCTGCTCAGAGACTGTTAAGCCAGAGGACACACACACTCCTCCCAATACACACCAATCTGTTGACACCAAAAGTGGTAGACACAAGACAAGGACTGAGAATAAATCAAAGACAACAGGAAACTTACTACAACAGACACGCAAAAGACATGAACATTCTGAAACCTGGTGATCAAGTGAGAGTACAACCAACATAGTCACAAAAGGTTTGGCAGCAAAAAAACAGTCCTGGAACCTGTCAACAAACATTCATACACGGTTGAACTGAACAGGAGGAACAGAAGGTACATCTGACACACTGGTCATCAAATGTTCATATATAGAGATAAATATTCAAGGTCATACTTGTGAAAAAAAAGGAAGGATGTAAGAATGTGACTGTTATCTAACTCATGTTGTAGCACGGACCCTTTTGTATGTGGCACCTTGAGAGTTGAATGCTGTTCAGTAAATGTTGAGTCACGGGCATATGGCGCCAGTCGGAGTTATTTATTTATTCACTCTGGAGAAAGAACAAGAGTGAGACAGGTTCTAGTAAAGAGTGAACCCAAGTTTGAATGCCCTTTAAAGTAACTATTTTCATTAACAGTAGGCCTATTCTTTGTCTGGATGGCTCAGCAGTATCAATATGACAAATTTTCATATGAAATGACAGGTCATATCACCATATCTTGCCAAGTCTAAAATAAAAACGTTCAAAATAAAAATATTACTTTTGTCTGTTTACTTGCAAGCGATTATTAACTGACATCAGAGAACCGTGAACATGCAGATCTGTTGTTAAATTATATAAATAATACATGAAATCTGTAAAAAAAAATTACATTTAAGGAGTTCAAGGCAGCTAACAAAAATGTTTAGGAACACATGCTCTAAGGTACTAATATGCAATTTTTTAGGGGAAGATAAGGTACAAAGTTGTCCCTTTAAGGATACAGGTCCCTGTACAGTGTTTAAAAAATGCATTAGAATGAACATTCATAAACAGTGTTTGTGTAAGCAGGTACATTTTATGGATCTCTCACCATTTACCTTGATACTGTGTCTATGGGCAGCGTCCATTACAGCTGGCACTAGATCCTCTGAGGGTTTGCCATGTTCATCTGCCACGTCAGGCGGGTACCAGGACAGGACCACCACACCTGGCATCAAAAGTGGAAATGCATTGCTCTACAAGCAACATTACGTCTATTTTAGTATTTTAAAGACAAACGACCATCCACATTGCACTATAATAGTCAAAGAAAAACAAATATTATAAATGTTAAATATAAATGAGCAAATTGTATCTTGGCTGTAAAACCTGTGGCCGCAGCTTCAATTTGCGCCATGTGAGATTCAATGACATCTGGATCTCTGGAGCTGTAGGGTCCCAGTTCAGGGTAATAACTGGACGCAATGTCGTCTGGAGGATTGTGTCGTCCTTTCGGGTGACTGGCAGCTATTTTGGGGTCCCAGTGTGGTACCAGTACATGGTCCCAATGTATATAACTAGCATCCATCTGTGGCGAGCCATACCATAAATAATAGAAGATGTGAATGTCATAGAATATGCTGTGGTCAGGACCAGAGTTGGAGAACACTATCTTAGTGTCACTCCCCCCACCACCATTTTGACCTGCTGATTCAACTACATTATTGCGTCTCTGGTCTATTCGCTCTCCAACCAAAGGCATCAACTCCATTCCTGGAGCAAGATCCGAAAAACCATCAGTGGGTTTGAGGGTTCGTAGGCCCATCATAGTACCAAAAATGAACAGAGTGAACAATAAAAGAGCCACGCACGCTTTTCTGCGTAATCTGTTCATGGTCGCTGTCCGTGGTGCTAGAGAAGATAGTTCAAAAAGAGGTTAATATGGTCGAGGCCTCCAAAAGTAGGTTGTCAAATTCTTGTGTTCCATCTCCAATTCCAGTTTGCCCTCTTGTCTATCAGACTTGCATTTGGCACTCCGGGTCGGTCGCTTAGTCCTCGGCTCGTCAAGAAGCCATTATCTTTATCTCATTAGCAAATTATAAACATTTGGGAAAAAAAAAATAGCTAAGATTAATTTCTAAACATGAAACGAGGATATTAAGCTGACAAACCAGCCCACATTATTTATTACGGCATATTTATAACCTAACAGCACTATTACTAAATCAACAATGCACAACGAACGCGCCCGTTTGAATTCGACGCAAAAGCTTCCATGTATTTATCATCACATGCACCGTTTTGCTTCCCACACGCAAACTGAACGCTGTCCTCTCTCTCTCGTGTCCTCCCACGAATGGATATTTTATTCTAATCCTTCTGCGCGGTTTAAAACACTTTCACGCCAGATGCACTGGCTTTGTGAAAACATCGGCTGATTTCTGTGAGTCTGTCGCCACTGTGCAGCTCATGATAAACCATCTCTTGTTACTGGAAGGTGGAGTCTCGTGGGTTTGTCACCATGCACGCATGCTCAAACAAGGACACGGGCTGTGTTCACAATGGCATGATGCTTACTGCATACTGAGCAGTAAACTATGTACTGAAAACAGCATACTATTAAAGTAGTATGTAAAACAGTACGTATTAGCCTATGCAATGATATGCATTTTTAAACAGTAGGCTACACTATTGTTACCACTTTATGTTTAATTCTGGCTATCATCTCTAATAAATATGACCATTTGACCTTTTTATTCAAATTTTGAGAGAAAACTTTTGCAAGTCATACTAAATACTATTTTCAAACAGTATTTGAAAGAGAATAGGCCTACTATAATTATGCATTTCAAACATTGCTATCACATGATGTACACTGCTGTCATTCAGTCAGATTAGTTGGAACCATTCGTTTTATATAGCCTCTTTGCAGTTTTATCCTATTTAGAATGATAGAAATGATCATAACTAGCAAAATATTTAATTTGGGCCATGTGATGCTACAAACCATTGTTTTGCGGTTAGGCATTTTGGACAAAGACACTTGTTTTTACACGAAATAGTCCTGTAATATCCTACTTGACCTCCACCCCCAATCTCCCTCACTCAGTCCCGCCATAGTCATCATGGAAGTTCCACAAGTCTATTGCAGTCAATGGCAGAGAAGATTAATCTATATTTCTGAAGTCAGAAGTACTCCCCCACGTCCACAGCCCCGCCCCCATATGTGAAATTCCCGCCCCTATATGACGTTCTGCCCCACACACGAAAGCTCACAGACAATAAATTTAGTGCAGAATTGCAGAATCATATTTGTTATCATCACACTAACGAAAATATTCCTTTCGTAACAACTGATTCGGACTCATCCATCATCCCAATAATTCGTAGTTTTTGAGTTCATGAGATTCTCAATCCCAACAGGTTTCAGTCCATCAAACGAGGCTGACTCCAGCTCCTTTTTCGCCAGCTCCTTATTCGTCGAACTATTCGTTCCACCTTAAAAATGTTGGACGGTTGTTAACCCCTCCCCCTCAGTGCTTTTGGCCGTATTTCTTAAAGGAACAGTTGCATGTGAATTACAAGCCTGTCGATCGGGCAGCATTTTTCATTTAACAGTGAAAATAAATAGCCTACTCCTGAAAAGATTATCTTGTCTGCCTCTATAAATGGTGTAAGCTATGTGGTAAATTATTATTTTGATTTTTTTTAAAGTATGGAGAAACGTGACATTATGTTTCCAACTGAGATTTAATGTAATGTAATTTCTGTTCTTTATTAGAAGTTATCCATTACTCCAGTCTAACACACACACACACACACATATATATATATATATATATATATATATAGATAGATAGATAGATAGGTAGATAGGTAGATAGAGATATATGTATATATCTATGTATGCATGTGTGTGTATATATATATATATATATATATATATATATATATATATATATACACATACATACATACATTATATATATATATACACACAGTGCTATGCATAAGTTTAGACACCCATGCTAAAGTTGACTAAAAAGAGGAATAAAAAAATCATCTTTTGGAGATTGAACTTAATGCCTTAATTTAAAAAATTAGGAAAAATCCAACCTTTAAGGACACCAATTTTCTTTGTGAATGAATAATGTATCGTAAATAAATAAATGTTCTTCCTTGAAATACAGGGTGCATAAGTTTGGACACCCCTATGTTAAATTCCCATAGAGGCAGGCAGATTTTTATTTTTAAAGGCCAGTTACTTCATGGATCCAGGATACTATGCATCCTGATAAAGTTCCCTTGGCCTTTGGAATTAAAATAGCCCCACATCATCACATAGCCTTCACCATACCTAGAGATTGGCATGGTTTTATTTCAGTTAGCTTAATAGCTGGTTTAATTTGCATTGAGAGATGATCTTATGGAAAATACTCCATGCCAATCTCTAGGTATGGTGATTGATGGTGAACCGGGGATTGAACCACTAACCTTCCGGTTTGTAGACAACCTACATGAACCACTGAGCCACTGCAGCCACATGCATATGTATGTATACTGGACAAAGCATACTGGAGGTGTCATTACTTTAGTATTTCACAAGTTCTCAAAAAAACAAGCACGTAGATGCATAGATGAATTCATTCTTAAATGAAATCTTGCATTACAACATTTTCTGATGTGTTATTATTGAAATATGGTACCCAAAACATTCCTCCCCATGCAACTTTATGTGCCAACAAAGCATACTGGAGGTGCCATTACATTAGTATTTCACAAATTCTCAAAAAAACAGGAACGTAGAGGCATAGATGAATTCATTCTTAAATGAAATCTTGCATTACAACATTTTCTGATGTGTTATTATTAAAATATAGTACCCAGAACATGCCTCTCCATGCAACTTTATGTGTCGACGAAGCATACTGGAGGTGCCATTACTTTAGTATTTCACAAGTTCTCAAAAAAACAGGAACGTAGAGGCATGGATGTATTCATTCTTAAATGAAATCTTGCATTACAACATTTTCTGATGTGTTATTGTTGAAATATGGTACCCAAAACATTCCTCCCCATGCAACTTTATGTGCCGACAAAGCATACTGGAGGTGCCATTACTTTAGTATTTCACAAGTTCTCAAAAAAACAGGAACATAGAGGCATAGATGAATTCATTCTTAAATGAAATCTTGCATTACAACATTTTCTGATGTGTTATTATGACCGCCGCTAGCGTAGCTAGCGAAAGCGGTCATATAGGGATTGTCAAAGTTTTTTTTTTTTTTTTTTCCCGTCACCTTACTGAATTTTTCGTCAACGATACCAGGGACACCGAAGCACCGGGGAACATGAAATTTGGTGGGCATGTAGCCCCACTAGACTTCTAAGGAAAAATTTCGTTTGGTCCCCGGGGGCCACTCCCCCCCCCGCGCTGGGCCCCCCCAAACCCCCAAAAATGCAGTTTTTCCTAAATAACTACCTGAACCGTGGCACCGAGGATGAAGAAATTTTTATGGTATGTTGGTCTACTAGACTTTTACGGAAAAATTTCGTTTGGTCCCCGGGGGCCACTTCCCCCCCCGTGCTGGGGCCCCCTTAAATTTTTCGTCAACGATACCAGGGACACCGAAACACCGGGGAACATGAAATTTGGTGGGCATGTAGCCCCACTAGACTTCTAAGGAAAAATTTCGTTTGGTCCCCGGGGGCCACTCCCCCCCCCGCGCTGGGCCCCCCCAAACCCCAAAAAATGCAGTTTTTCCTAAATAACTACCTGAACCGTGGCACCGAGGATGAAGAAAATTTTATGGTATGTTGGTCTACTAGACTTTTACGGAAAAATTTCGTTTGGTCCCCGGGGGCCACTTCCCCCCCCGCGCTGGGGCCCCCGTAAATTTTTCATCAATGATACCAGGGACACCGAAGCACCGGGGAACATGAAATTTGGTGGGCATGTAGCCCCACTACACTTCTACGGAAAAATTTCGTTTGGTCCCCGGGGGCCACTCCCCTCCCCCCCCCGCGCTGGGCCCCCCAAACCCAAAAAAATGCAGTTTTTCCTAAATAACTACCTGAACCGTGGCACCGAGGATGAAGAAATTTTTATGGTATGTTGCTCTTAAGGGCCCACATCAACCTAGCCCATAATCACTCATTTGTGATTTGCGCCCCTCCCATAAAAAATGAAAATGCAATATTATTCTACTTTAATCGCCCCTATCTTCAGTTGAGATGTTCAGAACTGCACCATATTTCATGTGTATGATTAACTTGACATCCTCTGGGGGTATGCTAAGTTTCGTAGAATTTCATCCATGGGGGGGTATAAAATAAATTCATTTATGTGCACATTTAGTGACTGTACACTCATCGGCCTGTAGATGGTGGTGTTGAGCGAAGGGTTGCTGGTTTAGGATGATACTGTCACACACACACATGCAGGAATACAAACAAACGCAAGCATGCACACACACTGACATCCACACGCACAGACACACACCCATACACACACATACAAATCCACATGCACAGACACACACACACAAACACACACGCGCACACACATGTACGCACGCACACATACACGCACAGACACACACAGACACACACATACACAAACACACACACATACACACAGACATGCACATACTACTACTTTTTTTAGGTATATACATAAACACGCAATTCAGCCAAATTGCTCCACGTCATTTATTTTTGTGGAAAGCCAGTGCAGGCCTGAGCGGCGGTCATATTTTGTACCGCCCTGCGGTACATCTAGTTATTAAAATATAGTACCCAAAACATGCCTCTCCATGCAACTTTATGTGCCGACGAAGCATACTGGAGGTGCCATTACTTTAGTATTTCACAAGTTCTCAAAAAAACAGGAACGTAGAGGCATGGATGTATTCATTCTTAAATTAAATCTTGCATTACAACATTTTCTGATGTGTTATTGTTGAAATATGGTATAATATGCCTCTCCATGCAACTTTATGTACCGATGCAACATACTGGAGGTGTCATTACTTCAGTATTTCACAAGTTCTCAAAAAAACAGGAACGTAGAGGCATAGATGAATTCATTCTTAAATGAAATCTTGCATTACAACATTTTCTGATGTGTTATTGTTGAAATATGGTACCCAGAATATGCCTCTCCATGCAACTTTATGTACCGATGCAGCATACTCGAGGTGTCATTACTTCAGTATTTCACAGGTTCTCAAAAAAACAGGAACGTAGAGGCATAGATGAATTCATTCTTAAATGAAATCTTGCATTACAACATTTTCTGATGTGTTATTATTGAAATATGGTACCCAAAACATTCCTCCCCATGCAACTTTATGTGCCGACGAAGCATACTGGAGGTGCCATTACTTTAGTATTTCACAAGTTCTCAAAAAAACAGGAACGTAGAGGCATAGATGTATTCATTCTTAAATGAAATCTTGCATTACAACATTTTCTGATGTGTTATTATTAAAATATAGTACCCAGAACATGCCTCTCCATGCAAATTTATGTGCCGACGAAGCATACTGGAGGTGCCATTACTTTAGTATTTCACAAGTTCTCAAAAAAACAGGAACGTAGAGGCATAGATGTATTCATTCTTAAATGAAATCTTGCATTACAACATTTTCTGATGTGTTATTGTTGAAATATGGTACCCAGAATATGCCTCTCCATGCAACTTTATGTACCGATGCAGCATACTGGAGGTGTCATTACTTCATTCTTAAATGAAATCTTGCATTACAACATTTTCTGATGTGTAATTATTGAAATATGGTACTCAAAACATTCATCCCCATGCAACTTTATGTGCCGACAAAGCATACTGAAGGGTGCCATTACTTTAGTATTTCACAAGTTCTCAAAAAAACAGGAACGTAGAGGCATAGATGAATTCATTCTTAAATGAAATCTTGCATTACAACATTTTCTGATGTGTTATTATTAAAATATAGTACCCAGAACATGCCTCTCCATGCAACTTTATGTGCCGACGAAGCATACTGGAGGTGCCATTACTTTAGTATTTCACAAGTTCTCAAAAAAACAGGAACGTAGAGGCATAGATGAATTCATTCTTAAATGAAATCTTGCATGACAACATTTTCTGATGTGTTATTATTAAAATATAGTACCCAGAACATGCCTCTCCATGCAACTTTATGTGCCGACGAAGCATACTGGAATGTGCCATTACTTTAGTATTTCACAAGTTCTCAAAAAAACAGGAACTCAGAGGCATAGATGAATTCATTCTTAAATGAAATCTTGGCATTACAACATTTTCTGATGTGTTATTATTGAAATATGGTACCCAAAACATTCCTCCCCATGCAACTTTATGTGCCGACAAAGCATACTGGAGGTGCCATTACTTTAGTATTTCACAAGTTCTCAAAAAAACAGGAATGTAGAGGCATAGATGAATTCATTCTTAAACGAAATCTTGCATTACAACATTTTCTGATGTGTTATTATTGAAATATGGTACTCAAAACATTCATCCCCATGCAACTTTATGTGCCGACAAAGCATACTGGAGGTGCCATTACTTTAGTATTTCACAAGTTCTCAAAAAAACAGGAACGTAGAGGCATAGATGAATTCATTCTTAAACGAAATCTTGCATTACAACATTTTCTGATGTGTTATTATTGAAATATGGTACCCAGAACATGCCTCTCCATGCAACTTTGAATGCAAGATTTCATTTAAGAATGAATTAATCTATGCTTCTACGTTCCTGTTTTTTTGAGAACTTGTGAAATACTAAAGTAATGGCACATCCAGTATGCTTCGTCGGCACATAAAGTTGCATGGAGAGGCATGTTCTGGGTACTATATTTTAATAATAACACATCAGAAAATGTTGTAATGCAAGATTTCATTTAAGAATGAATTCATCTATGCCTCTACGTTCCTGTTTTTTTGAGAACTTGTGAAATACTAAAGTAACGGCACCTCCAGTATGCTTTGTCGGCACATAAAGTTGCATGGAGAGGCATATTCTAGGTACCATATTTCAACAATAACACATCAGAAAATGTTGTAATGCAAGATTCCATTTAAGAATGAATTCATCTATGCCTCTACGTTCCTGTTTTTTTGAGAATTTGTGAAATACTAAAGTAATGGCACCTCCAGTATACTTTGTCGGCACATTAAGTTGCATGGGGAGGAATGTTTTGGGTACCATATTTCAATAATAACACATCAGAAAATGTTGTAATGCAAGATTCCATTTAAGAATGAATTCATCTATGCCTCTACGTTTCGTTTTTTTTGAGAACTTGTGAAATACTAAAGTAATGGCACCTCCAGTATGCTTTGTCGGCACATAAAGTTGCATGGAGAGGCATGTTCTGGGTACCATATTTCAATAATAACACATCAGAAAATGTTGTAATGCAAGATTTCATTTAAGAATGAATTCATCTATGCCTCTACATTCCTGTTTTTTTGAGAATTTGTGAAATACTAAAGTAATGGCACCCTTCAATATGCTTCGTCGGCACATAAAGTTGCATGGGGAGGAATGTTTTGGGTACCATATTTCAATAATAACACATCAGAAAATGTTGTAATGCAAGATTCCATTTAAGAATGAATTCATCTATGCCTCTACGTTCCTGTTTTTTTGAGAACTTTTGAAACACTAAAGTAATGACACCTCCAGTATGCTGCATCGGTACATAAAGTTGCATGGAGAGGCATATTCTGGGTACCATATTTTAACAATAACACATCAGAAAATGTTGTAATGCAAGATTTCGTTTAAGAATGAATTCATCTATGCCTCTACGTTCCTGTTTTTTTGAGAACTTGTGAAATACTAAAGTAATGGCACCTCCAGTATACTTTGTCGGCACATTAAGTTGCATGGGGAGGAATGTTTTGGGTACCATATTTCAATAATAACACATCAGAAAATGTTGAAATGCAAGATTTCATTTAACAATGGATTCATCTATGCCTCTACGTTTCGGTTTTTTTGAGAACTTGTGAAATACTAAAGTAATGGCACCTCCAGTATGCTTTGTCGGCACATAAAGTTGCATGGGAAGGAATGTTTTGGGTACCATATTTCAATAATAACACATCAGAAAATGTTGTAATGCAAGATTTCATTTAACAATGAATTCATCTATGCCTCTACGTTTCGGTTTTTTTGAGAACTTGTGAAATACTAAAGTAATGGCACCTCCAGTATACTTTGTCGGCACATTAAGTTGCATGGGAAGGAATGTTTTGGGTACCATATTTCAATAATAACACATCAGAAAATGTTGAAATGCAAGATTTCATTTAACAATGGATTCATCTATGCCTCTACGTTTCGGTTTTTTTGAGAACTTGTGAAATACTAAAGTAATGGCACCTCCAGTATGCTTTGTCGGCACATAAAGTTGCATGGGGAGGAATGTTTTGGGTACCATATTTCAATAATAACACATCAGAAAATGTTGTAATGCGAGATTTCATTTAAGAATGAATTCATCTATGCCTCTACGTTCCTGTTTTTTTGAGAACTTGTGAAATACTAAAGTAATGGCACCTCCAGTATGCTTTGTCGGTACATAAAGTTGCATGGAGAGGCATGTTTTGGGTACCATATTTCAATAATAACACATCAGAAAATGTTGTAATGCAAGATTTCATTTAAGAATGAATTCATCTATGCCTCTACGTTCCTGTTTTTTTGAGAACTTGTGAAATAATAAAGTAATGACACCTCCAGTATGCTTCGTCGGCACATAAAGTTGCATGGAGAGGCATGTTCTGGGTACCATATTTTAATAATAACACATCAGAAAATGTTGTAATGCAAGATTTCATTTAAGAATGAATTCATCTATGCCTCTACGTTCCTGTTTTTTTGAGAATTTGTGAAATACTAAAGTAATGGCACCCTTCAGTATGCTTCGTCGGCACATAAAGTTGCATGGGGAGGAATGTTTTGGGTACCATATTTCAATAATAACACATCAGAAAATGTTGTAATGCAAGATTTCATTTAAGAATGAATTCATCTATGCCTCTACGTTCCTGTTTTTTTGAGAACTTGTGAAATACTAAAGTAATGGCACCCTTCAGTATGCTTCGTCGGCACATTAAGTTGCATGGGGAGGAATGTTTTGGGTACCATATTTCAATAATAACACATCAGAAAATGTTGTAATGCAAGATTTCGTTTAAGAATGAATTCATCTATGCCTCTACGTTCCTGTTTTTTTGAGAACTTTTGAAACACTAAAGTAATGACACCTCCAGTATGCTTCGTCGGCACATAAAGTTGCATGGGGAGGAATGTTTTGGGTACCATATTTCAATAATAACACATCAGAAAATGTTGTAATGCAAGATTTCGTTTAAGAATGAATTCATCTATGCCTCTACGTTCCTGTTTTTTTGAGAACTTGTGAAATACTAAAGTAATGGCACCCTTCAGTATGCTTCGTCGGCACATTAAGTTGCATGGGGAGGAATGTTTTGGGTACCATATTTCAATAATAACACATCAGAAAATGTTGTAATGCAAGATTTCATTTAAGAATGAATTCATCTATGCCTCTACGTTCCTGTTTTTTTGAGAACTTGTGAAATAATAAAGTAATGACACCTCCAGTATGCTTCGTCGGCACATAAAGTTGCATGGAGAGGCATGTTCTGGGTACCATATTTTAATAATAACACATCAGAAAATGTTGTAATGCAAGATTTCATTTAAGAATGAATTCATCTATGCCTCTACGTTCCTGTTTTTTTGAGAATTTGTGAAATACTAAAGTAATGGCACCCTTCAGTATGCTTCGTCGGCACATAAAGTTGCATGGGGAGGAATGTTTTGGGTACCATATTTCAATAATAACACATCAGAAAATGTTGTAATGCAAGATTTCATTTAAGAATGAATTCATCTATGCCTCTACATTTCTGTTTTTTTGAGAACTTTTGAAACACTAAAGTAATGACACCTCCAGTATGCTTTGTCGGCACATAAAGTTGCATGGAGAGGCATGTTTTGGGTACCATATTTCAATAATAACACATCAGAAAATGTTGTAATGCAAGATTTCGTTTCAGAATGAATTCATCTATGCCTCTACGTTCCTGTTTTTTTGAGAACTTGTGAAATACTAAAGTAATGGCACCCTTCAGTATGCTTCGTCGGCACAAAGTTGCATGGGGAGGAATGTTTTGGGTACCATATTTCAATAATAACACATCAGAAAATGTTGTAATGCAAGATTTCATTTAAGAATGAATTCATCTATGCCTCTACGTTCCTGTTTTTTTGAGAACTTGTGAAATACTAAAGTAATGGCACCCTTCAGTATGCTTCGTCGGCACATTAAGTTGCATGGGGAGGAATGTTTTGGGTACCATATTTCAATAATAACACATCAGAAAATGTTGTAATGCAAGATTTCATTTAAGAATGAATTCATCTATGCCTCTACGTTCCTGTTTTTTTGAGAACTTGTGAAATACTAAAGTAATGGCACCCTTCAGTATGCTTCGTCGGCACATTAAGTTGCATGGGGAGGAATGTTTTGGGTACCATATTTCAATAATAACACATCAGAAAATGTTGTAATGCAAGATTTCATTTAAGAATGAATTCATCTATGCCTCTACGTTCCTGTTTTTTTGAGAACTTGTGAAATAATAAAGTAATGACACCTCCAGTATGCTTCGTCGGCACATAAAGTTGCATGGACAGGCATGTTCTGGGTACCATATTTTAATAATAACACATCAGAAAATGTTGTAATGCAAGATTTCATTTAAGAATGAATTCATCTATGCCTCTACGTTCCTGTTTTTTTGAGAATTTGTGAAATACTAAAGTAATGGCACCCTTCAGTATGCTTCGTCGGCACATAAAGTTGTATGGGGAGGAATGTTTTGGGTACCATATTTCAATAATAACACATCAGAAAATGTTGTAATGCAAGATTTCATTTAAGAATGAATTCATCTATGCCTCTACGTTTCTGTTTTTTTGAGAACTTTTGAAACACTAAAGTAATGACACCTCCAGTATGCTTCGTCGGCACATAAAGTTGCATGGAGAGGCATGTTCTGGGTACCATATTTTAACAATAACACATCAGAAAATGTTGTAATGCAAGATTTCGTTTAAGAATGAATTCATATATGCCTCTACGTTCCTGTTTTTTTGAGAACTTGTGAAATACTAAAGTAATGGCACCTCCAGTATACTTTGTCGGCACATAAAGTTGCATGTGGAGGAATGTTTTGGGTACCATATTTCAATAATAACACATCAGAAAATGTTGTAATGCAAGATTTCATTTAAGAATGAATTCATCTATGCCTCTACGTTCCTGTTTTTTTGAGAACTTGTGAAATACTAAAGTAATGGCACCTCCAGTATGCTTTGTCGGTACATAAAGTTGCATGGAGAGGCATGTTTTGGGTACCATATTTCAATAATAACACATCAGAAAATGTTGTAATGCAAGATTTCATTTAAGAATGAATTCATCTATGCCTCTACGTTCCTGTTTTTTTTAGAATTTGTGAAATACTAAAGTAATGGCACCCTTCAGTATGCTTCGTCGGCACATAAAGTTGCATGGGGAGGAATGTTTTGGGTACCATATTTCAATAATAACACATCAGAAAATGTTGTAATGCAAGATTTCATTTAAGAATGAATTCATCTATGCCTCTACGTTTCTGTTTTTTTGAGAACTTGTGAAATACTAAAGTAATGGCACCTCCAGTATGCTTTGTCGGCACATAAAGTTGCATGGAGAGGCATGTTCTGGGTACTATATTTTAATAATAACACATCAGAAAATGTTGTAATGCAAGATTTCATTTAAGAATGAATTCATCTATGCCTCTACGTTCCTGTTTTTTTGAGAACTTGTGAAATAATAAAGTAATGACACCTCCAGTATGCTTCGTCGGCACATAAAGTTGCATGGAGAGGCATGTTCTGGGTACCATATTTTTATAATAACACATCAGAAAATGTTGTAATGCAAGATTTCATTTAAGAATGAATTAATATACAAATATATATATGTGTATGTATGTGTATATATATATATATATACACACACACATGTATGTATGTGTGTATATGTATATATATATATATATATATATATATATATATATATATATATATATATATATATATATATATATGTTAGACTGGAGTAATGGATAACTTCTAATAAAGAACAGAAATTACATTACATTAAATCTCAGTTGGAAACATAATGTCACGTTTCTCCATACTTTTAAAGAAACATTTAGTAATTACAAAATAATAATTTACCACATAGCTTACACCATTTATTGAGGCAGACAAGATAATATTTTCAGGAGTATTTATTTTCACTGTTAAATGAAAAATGCTGGCCGATCCACAGGCTCGTAATTCACGTACAACTGTTCCTTTAAGAAATACGGCAAAAGCACCGAGGGGGAGGGGTTAACAACCGTTCAACATTTTTTAAGGTGGAACGAATAGTTCGACGAATAAGGAGCTGGCGAAAAAGGAGCTGGAGTCAGCTTCGTGTCCATCAAGCACTTCTTTCCAATTGAAACGTTTAAATATATTGTTTGATTTCATGTAATATACTGCGCCGACATCTAGTGGAGGATAATGCAATAAACGGCTCTTTGTGAGTAGGTAAAGGCCTGGCGCTCCAGTTTAGTCAGAATGTAGGCTACAGTCCATCTGGCAATTTGTTTTTTCTTGAAACCTCATAATAAAAATGAGATCGCAAATATCTCTAATCTGGGCAACATTTAGTGTGAGAACAGAAAATTATAACTGTCATTAAAAACACTAGATGGCGCAAAATTCAGTTGTAATAAGGACAGATAGCTTGATTTCGCTTGCGTACAAAGTGTTTGCTTGTTCGTATATTCATAATTTTCTCAAAACGTAATACAATCTTGAGCTCATAATATAATATTTTTTTTTATTATTATTATGAGACATTTATTACGTGTGTGTCTGTGTGTGTCATATATCCCGTTATCTGCTTCAGCCAATAGCAGCACTGAGTTCAATGTAAGAAAACAATATCTGGTCAAATATTGCGCTGCAAAACATTACAGCTTTAAATTGTTAATGCTGGTGAATTACTACTGTATAAGTGAGATAATCCAAGTTACAGCAAAACAAAGTCTGCATGTACATCAGAGGGTATGTTGAAAAATACAGTTCAACTTACAATTGTGTACAGTGGTTATAAATACTCTAAACAACCCCCTTCAAACAGTTTACAACCTATGCAATGCCACTGAAAAATAACTTCAGACTTAACTATGACACTTTTAATTTAGTACATAAATCTTAAAATGTATTTCTGGAATAAAATGACTCAAAATACTGGAGCATTTCATGATCACAAAATTTTAATTAAACTTTTGTGTTCATAATGTAGCTTAATTAGCCTACTTTACTTTTAATGTCACAACTTATTTAACATAATTACATTTTGTGCTCAAATTTATTACATTGAAAGATAATTATTATATTGTAAAGGTCGTTTCACTTATACATTATGTGCTGGTATTACCTTATGAACTCTGATTACATTATACTTTGCTACAGTGTGTTCATAATGTAATACATTTCTCATACAATAACCTTTTACATTATGTGAAAAATTATTGCATTGGACAATCATTATTACATTATGAGTGCAAAATTTTATTACATTTTGGCAAAAATTATTACATAAATAATCTAATACCTATTACATTATGCCGTTATTACATTATGTTTTGTTATTACCTTATGAGTTTCTACAGTCTTTGTGCAATATTGTATAATCATGCAAGAATTCATAACTATGGCTATTAAACTAGTAGCCATGAATCAGCACTCCGAAATGAGTGTTTTAAAAATATTAGTGATAGTTGTAGCCTAAAGCGGGTCACACACCGGACGCGCAGCTCAGCGCCGCGCCGCGCCACGTCTAGGACAACTGTCACCTGAAAATCCGATAACATCAGCAATTTTCTGATTTCTGTAAATAAATATAAAACTAAATGTATATTGCAGCACAGGGTTAAGTCCATATATACATTAACTACGATTTGAGACACATAAATGTAAATTTAATATAAAACTATTTAAATGGCGCTCTGTGGCGCGGCAGGATTTTGAACACGGTCCTGAGCCGTTGCTGGGCGCCGCGGACAGACGCCGAAAGGCGCCGCCGGTGTGTGTACTCTCATAGAGAATAATGTGTTCGAATTTAAAAGACGTGGCGCTGCGCTGCGCGGCGCTGAGCTGCGCGTCCGGTGTGCGACCCGCTTAACAGTTTTTTGTTGTTGTTGTTGTTGTTGTTATTGTTTTTTGTTTTTTGTTTTTGTTTTTACAACAGTAAGTAACAAATTGCTGTTGCTTTGAAATATACAGCTTATACCAAAACGGTGTACATGAATATTCAGTAAAAATAGTGTTGGTGTAACAACCTACCCTGTTACCTAGGTGAAAACATGAATATCAATTTAAAATGCATGCATTAATATATGCATTTATTTTGTTTGTTTGTACAAGCAAACATTTTTTTTTTTTTAATTATGCTAACCTACAGGAAGAGCTTCCCCTAGAATGTTTTTTTTTTTTTTTTTTTTTTTTTTCATCACTGGAAACATTGTCATTCCTGAATAATAACAATGTATAAAAATGTTTTCTTCAATGTATAAAACTAGATTTATATAATAACAAAGCATATGAAATATCCAATAGCCATAAACTCCTAAGCATTAAAATACATAAAAAATACTCTAAAATATGATGTACTCCATTTTTCCTTATAAATTGATTAAAAAAAAAAAAAAAAAAAAAAAACCTAGATCTGAATACCTATTGGTACAAAGACAAACAAAATTGAGAAGACCCAACAAGCTAAGGTAACTGAAAAGTTTAAATAAGCCAATTTAAAAACCAATATTTAATTTTGTTTAACTTATTTGAATTCACTAAATATAGCAGCTAACTGACAATAGCTAGCATATGTGTGCTGACATAATTAGCAAAGAGTTTGTATAGCCTATTTTGTTAAATACTAATTTCCTTTTATAAAAAAAATAAAACCTTAATTATTAGCTGGAAATGTTAGACAAAATTGACTGTTTGATTTATTTAGGTATTTATTAGCCTAGTTATTTATTGTCATATTTACAAAACCACTGAATATTTTTTTTTTTGAGTGTAATTTCAAGGGTTGAACTCTTGTTGGCAATAAACTCAAAATATAGCATAATTTGATGTGTACTCGGATTGTAAGGGTTAAGTTTCATTTTACTCGTGGAGGTGGAGCTCTGAGCAAATAAACCAATCTGTTTTGATTCTGTCCTCCCCCTCAGTATGGTGAAGATTGTACAGTCGGTTTCCAAACCCTCTGTGAACTGTTCAAGAGGCTGAATGCCACACACAGACTGTCTGAAGATGCCCTGATACACACCTATTCTGTCCAAGAGAAACATGATAAACGCAGAGATGAAAACCATCTTACTGTAGGGCTGCTCATTATTGGTAAGTGAAGCTTTTCTAAAAAATTCTAAAATATTAAATATAAAACATTAAATTGTTAATATTAGATGAGCATTTAACTAATCAGTTTTTTCTTTCTTTAAACATTATATATATATACAAACAAATATATATATATTTGTTTGTTTGTTTGGTTTGAACATATACAATCATCTGTGTGAAGATGTTGAATATTACAGCAGTTTTAAATCCAGGTAACATTTGCTTATTAGTACAGTTCCAAAGTAACTGTGAAAATCACCTTTAAAAAAATGGTAATTCTTTTTATTTTATTTTTAATTTTATTTTTATTTTATGTTGTACAATAATTCTGCAGAGGCCATTTAAGACTAATGTAATATGTAAATCTACATATTATTGTTTTGACTAAAGGCCAGTCTTCAATCAGAATTCTGCCAAAGGTTAGTCTGCTCAGAGGACATTATCAGTAATATTATATATTAAAAATGAATTATCTGGAAACTGATACATCAATTCAGAACTCTAACAAGTAATACAATTATGTATTTGGCCTAAACTGGCATGAGCTTCCTTCCCCCATGCATTGGCTTAGCTGCTTTATTGAAATGCCATGACCCAAATGGCAGGTTGCTTGAGAATGTATTTTTTTTATCCTTCAAACTGAGTTGGAACTGTGGAAATTTTGAACTGAGATGGAATAACAATGGAATGATAATAAGTAAATATAAAATATAAGTCATAACACAAGTAGGAAAAAAGTGCTGATAAAAAAACTATACCACTGTAAAGTGACACAAGTGAGAATAAAGAAGGTGCACTTTTTTACTTTTTTACAGAAGGTGCAAACATTAATACAGTATTCACATATTTATCTGTTTCTTACTAGCCTGGCTAACGTCAGACCTCTTTCTCATTGAGACGTGGTCTGGGAACCACATGTTCATTTTCTCGTATTTGAGGCGTGGTTTACGAATGCCCAGAGCTGTTTATTGGGCGCTACGAATGTCTATCAAAAGTGCCTGTACGTAGCTCATAGCCAATCGTTTCAATTATACCAGATGACGTATGTAGAGCGACAGAAATTCGATGAGGAAGAAGACGATGGCTGAAGAAGACTAAACTACTAAGAACACTATCTAAGGCTGCATCGAAAGGTAACTTCGCGTCTGCTGCCATGTTGGATCCATAGATATAAATAAACTGCTTCGGTGTGTCGCATAGACGTCGTCATCGTCTTGCTGCTCCTTCCCCGTTCTGTGATTGATCCCCTCGCTGAGGCGAAAATCTGGTCCATGGTATCCAGGCTGCCTAGCAGCGTGAATAAAATCGCGCTGCGCTCAAGGCAGCATGGGGAAACCCAGGCTAGTTTCTTACGGAAGTCTTTTAGAAATCTATACTCATCCCATAACTGTGTTAATTAGTGTCAAGTACAAAGAGTGCTGATGTTACAACCTGCCTCACAACTTCAATAACCAAGAGGTTACACTTAGTGATTTCCCCGCTGTAGCTCAGTTCTAATTGACTAAACTGATGGTGTTATAACACTCCCTGGAATCTCCTTCTCAATGTGAGTTGTTCTGCGGAATGTAAATAATAATTGGTAACACTTTATTTTACAGTGTCTGTCCTAGTTGCATATGTTACATGTATACCAGAGTAATAACAGTAAATTATGCATAATTGCATGCAACTAACCCTCAAACAAATCCTAATCCTACCCTAACCCTATAGTAAGTACATGTAGTTGCTTAATATTTCTCAGTACTTTAAATTACAGCAGTAACCATTTAGAATATCTCTCCGTGTCCAGCAGATTCAGAGAACCACTCAGACAAGCCTTCTCTGAGCTGCTGTTCTCCCATGGGAGAAATCTCATTCCAGAATGATCTCTTTAACCAAATGAGTCACTGCAGAGCAGAATACGTATCTCCTCATATGCATGTGTTCAGTCTTGTCTCTTTACGCCCCGCATGGTGTTCTAGGACATGCAGCTATTATCCTGTGCACTGGAGAGAAGAGCAAGGGATGCATAAATGTGCTCTTCGTACTTTTGATTCCCAGCAACATGTGGTTGTTGTGTAAGATGTCTCAGTGTGGTATTCTGGGTAATTCAGCACAGTCAGCCCACACTTTTCCTTGCTTTGTAAGATGCCTTACACTCCGTGTTTACTGCCTCTTTGTGTTCACCTTGACAAGACACTTAACCATCTTTCAGCCCTTCAGCCTTCCTTCAATCTGAAGACACTTTATAAGAGAGAACAGTTGGTTGTATATGGCTTTTTGTTAACAGTGTGCAACAAACATATTAAACAATCTAGATTTTTAAATTGTGAGTTGTGTGAGTTGCCTGTGAAAAAGTTGCTGCCACAATGGTTATCTGGGCATGGTTGCAGGAGTGGTTGCTTGGAGTTTATATACTGGCCAAGAGTCCTATGAGGCTCATATGATATTCTGTTATCTAGATTTGTCCCTTCAGTGTAAGTCTACTTTTTCCACTAATTTTATCATCAGCAAGAAAAAAATTGCCTGATTGCTTAGAAACGTATGGAGCTCATGACATGTCGGGGAAAAAAGACAAGATATTGTGGCCATGAATTAAGACTTTTGTTCCCGCAACTTAATTAATTCATTCCTCTGTTATATGTAATTTGTTGCCACTATCTAATTAAATTATAACAAGGGAACAAATTAGTAAAACTTTGGCCACAAGTTAACTAAAATGAGGAAACTAATTAATGAAACATGGCCACAAATTTATAAATTGTGGGAATTAATTCTTAAAGCCACACCGTGTAACTTTTCAACCTTCATAATATATTTCCAAGACCCTTGTGATGGTACATCGACTTACAATAGGTTGAATGACACGTCTGCCAGAGCCTGACGGGGTCTGTATCGCTTTTACTGGCACTATGTAACTTCGGGGTTCGGGTAGTAACCAGAGCACAAAAAGAACTACAAAATTCGACTGCTTTACGGCATAGCCTACGTCACTTCCCCAAATTCGGACGTGAGCGTTGATATACTATGGACGTGAGATGCCAACCAGCGTTTGTTTTCGGCTTTCGTGCGTATGTTTTTGTCATGGGGGCTGTTGTGTTTAGACCTGGCCACTTCATGCGTTTTCTCATGAAAAGACCAGGTGTAAATGCCCTCCGAAACACATTCAAGACGGATTTGAATCCGATCGCTCAAACCACTTCAGGAGGAGGTCTGAGACGCATTCCAGACGAAACTGGACAAGTGTGCATCTGGTTGTTGAAACCACATATGCAAATTGTACTCCTCCCAAAAATGCTAAAAAAATAAATAATAATAAAAAAAAACGTGTGAGAGCGTGTTATAGGCTAGGCTATATGTTATAGCCAGATATGACGACGCGCTGGAACACGCATCACCGCAGATGAGAAGCTGAGCATCAAGCCAACGTGCAAACTATCGCAAATCAAAGTGAAAGTAAGTCGCAGATGCTTAACACACAATCATCATCATTATTAAAAGTAAAGAAATGAAATGATCTTACCAGGGCTGTTACTGCTCTCTCTTATTGCGGTCTTTGATTTAAAAATTTTAGCTGATGATCAATAAAATGCAGCTCATATCTGTTGCTTTTGGTGACGTGCACTCCATTAAATCTGCATATAGCGTGGGAATTGAAGATCGGATTTAAATCCGTTTCGCAAAAACACATTAATGTGACCAGGTGTAAATAGAATCGTTTTGATAAATCTGATAGCTATCCGATCTGAGAAAACGCATGAAGTGGCCAGTAAATAAATCTCTTATTTGTAAACTTGTTTGCATTCTATGTTGTATGTTGTTGCGCTTGCTTGTACCTACGTCATTTTTTTACATGCTGTTCATTCATCCATTGCTGATAATTAGACCAGTCCAATAATTTCCACATGTCTAGCTAGCTTTCGATTATCAGAGCTGTTAACAGACAACAAACACTCGTTCTCTTACGTGTTTTTTGCGTTATGTTTTATTGCCTAGCTTGCCTCATGAATTAGTTTGCCAGCTGAACTCAGGTGTTGTGAGGTGTATTTATCACGTAGTCCTGAGGGATGTCAGACGACGCTGTTGACTTTGATTCCTGCGATTATCATGAGAACAGTTTTCAATATCTCACATAAATATCAGGACATAAATAAGCCTAATGTAGAGGTTGTAAATAAACAAGCACAATTTGCAAACTATTATGATCAATTGCAATAATCATGTCTTCGGAGTCTATGTGTGCCTGTTCCATGCCCTAGGCAGGTACCGGTGTACAGGGTGGGAGGTAGGGGGGTGGAGGAGTATTTACGACAGTGCAAGTATTCCACAGCGACTATAGGGGTCGCTGTTTGACAAAAACATAAATTCTCCACAGTGTGCCTTTAATTCATGGCTGCGCTGTCTATTTTTTGCATGTCGTGCAGGGCTTTCATAGAAAAGTAATACAAGTCGCACAATTTGAGGTATGATTCTTGTTCATAGCTCGTCCTTCGGATGAGACGTAAAACCGAGGTCCTGACTCTCTGTGGTCATTAAAAATCCCATGGCACTTCTCGTAAAAGAGTGGGGGTGTAACCCTGGTGCGCTGGCCACATTCCACCCATTGGCCCTTGCCAATCATGGCCTCCTAAAAATCCCCATCCCCTGAATCACTCTCTATCCTCTCCACCTGTAGCTGGTATGTGGTGAGCGCACTAGCGCTGTTGTACTTTGGCTACCGTCATCCAAGTGGATACTGCAACACTGGTGGTGGTTGAGGAGAGATTTCCTGATATGATTGTAAAGCGCTTTGGGTGTACAGTAGTACATATGAAAGCGCTATATAAATGCCTCATTCATTCATTCATTCATTCATTCATTCATTCATTCATTCATTCACATGGTGTGGGATTGAGTAATATTTATGATAAAACAATGATAAATGTTTTTTTGTTGTTTTGCCTGATAAGTTCAATCACTAGTCTTCTAACATTTTCTAATCATGATGAAGTAAATTTGAGCACAAATTCTGCACACTAGTGCTGGGAGAAAAAATCTATTCACCTTACTATCACAATTTTTTGTTTTATTTTTTTTTCAGAATCGATATTCATTCAAATCAAATTGCTTTATTTTAGTCCTTGATTATAGACGAGGTGGACAGAAGTTTCCCACTTTTGTTATAACAGAGGGCGAATTGTGTCGTTATCTACGCGTCACGTGACGTAATATCGCTTTCAAGCGGACGCGAGAAAGCTATGTGAGACTACCCAAAGAAAGCAAAACACATCCCAAAGTCAATTACAATCAATTGCAGTGTTTCCCATACATTGATTTATTTGTGGCGGTCGGCCACAATATCAACATTGACCACCACAAATAAATTGAAACTTTTCCAGAAACGGTTCTGGTGGGATGTGTGGGAGATTCACTGTATCCTTTAATAGCAATGTCTCACTTCATGAATATTAATATAGTAATGAATGCACTGAAAGCCCTCGTGCTACTCATTTCCGCTCTGTGTTAAAAATCAATGCTGAGAGAGACAGAGTAAGACAGTAGAGCGGCATGATTAATCTTTAAAATATTGTGATCTCGATTCAAACATCCATGCGATCTTATTCCTAAATGACAACAATTTGTCTATTAAACCTTTGACAAAATCATATTGCAACATTCAAATCTGTGTTGGCGCTACTGCTGATCCAGAGAGAGCAGTTATTATTATGACCGCCGCTAGCGTAGCTAGCGAAAGCGGTCATATAGGGATTGTCAAAGGTTTTTTTTTTTTTTTTTTCGTCATCTACTGAATTTTTTCGTCAACGATACCAGGGACACCGAAACACCGGGGAACATGAAATTTGGTGGGCATGTAGCCCCACTAGACTTTTACAGAAAAATTTCGTTTGGTCCGCGGGGGCCACTCCCCCCCCGCGCTGGGCCCCCCCAAACCCAAAAAATGCAGTTTTTCCTAAATAACTACCTGAACCGTGGCACCGAGGATGAAGAAATTTGCAAAGTATGTTGGTCTTAAGGGCCCACATCAACCTAGCCCATAATCGATTGTCAAAGTTTTTTTTTTTTTTTCGTCAATCTACTGAATTTTCCGTCAACGATACCAGGGACACCGAAACACCGGGGAACATGAAATTTGGTGGGCATGTAGCCACACTAGACTTTTACGGAAAAATTTTGTTTGGTCCCCGGGGGTCACTCCCCCCCCGCGCTGGGCCCCCCCAAACCCCAAAAATGCAGTTTTTCCTAAATAACTACTTGAACCGTGGAACCGAGGATGAAGAAATTTTTATGGTATGTTGGTCTTAAGGGCCCACATCAACCTAGCCCATAATCACTCATTTGTGATTTGCGCCCCTCCCATAAAAAATGAAAACGCAATATTATTCTGCTTTAATCGCCCCTATCTTCAGTGGAGATGTTCAGAACTGCACCATATTTCATGTGTATGATTAACGACATCCTCTGGGGGTATGCTAAGTTTCGTAGAATTTCATCCATGGGGGGGTATAAAATAAATTCATTTATGTGCACATTTAGTGACTGTACACTCATCGGCCTGTAGATGGTGCTGTTGAGCGAAGGGTTGCTGGTTTAGGATGATACTGTCACACACACACATGCAGGAATACAAACAAACGCAAGCATGCACACACACTGACATCCACAGGCACAGACACACACCCATACACACACATACAAATCCACATGCACAGACACACACACACAAACACACACGCGCACACACATGTACGCACGCACACATACACGCACAGACACACACAGACACACACATACACAAACACACACACATACACACACACAGAAAGACATGCACATACTACTACTTTTTTTAGGTATCAGCCATATACCCGATTTACCAATACCCAATGTGTTATGCTTGGGCAGTATACTAATGACGTGGGTGGGACATGTTTCATGCCATGTTAGATCACATCCTGAGAGACTACGCTTTTAGAAAATATATAGTTTATATAGTTGAATCAGTTTTCTCTTCATGGTACAGACCAAAATGTATTATGTGTACACTTTCTTCACCTAAATCCATAAAATCCCATTAATTTCAATGGGACATTTACTTAAGTGTTCTACTAGGTACAGTGGGAATGAGTTTAATTTTGTTAACATTGTTTTTTTAAAACTCTGGGACCAGGGCTACAAGATAAAACCACTTTTTTGGGGAAATTTTTTTTTTTATTTCAGTAAAACACAACAAACCCATGCCAAAGTCAGATAACTGACTTTTACCATCAACAGGCACCTCAACTGTTGGGAGGGTCCTTTGAAAAAAAAAAAACACACAGATTTTTCATACTTAGTATGTATAAGTATAAGTATACTATTTTGATCCCGTGAGGGAAATTTGGTCTCTGCATTTATCCCAATCCGTGAATTAGTGAAACACACTCAGCACACAGTGAACACACAGTGAGGTGAAGCACACACTAATCTCGGCGCAGTGAGCTGCCTGCAACAACAGCGGCGCTCGGGGAGCAGTGAGGGGTTAGGTGCCTTGCTCAAGGGCACTTCAGTCGCTTTTTACTGTTAACCACTGTTATGGATGTGACGTTTTCACATTATGGATGTTAAGTGTCTAAACTAATGACTTTTGATATAAAACTTAAATAGTAATGGCAAATAATTACAAAACTCTAAATTATCCATGATCCACAGGAATACTCCAGACAGTCTTTTAAAATATACAACTTATATACATAAACACGCAATACAGCCAAATTGCTCCACGTCATTTATTTTTGTGGAAAGCCAGTGCAGGCCTGAGCGGCGGTCATATTTTGTACCGCCATGCGGTACATCTAGTTATTTTAACCCCATGATTATTTTTATGATTCAATAGTTCTAATTATCATGGAAGTACTTGGATAAAAGTTTATAGTTCAAATATAAACACTGATGTCTACGGTAGCGATCAAAATAGTTATCACCTTTTGAAAATGGCGCTACAAATAACGACGGAATATTTTATATTGTTAATATTGACAAATGACTGTTAAAAAGTGTGTTTGTCATTGAATCATTTATTCAAGAGAATGTACTTGTAACGGATCCACAATTGGAGGCATTTTACAATCCATTTGCTGGAGTTTATTAAACAAATCAGCAAGTCCAGGACAATCAAACCAAAATGTTAAACGGGAAATCATAATCAAAGCCCAGGCAGAATTCAAGAAATACAAATAGGCAGTCCAATAGTAAACAAATCCAAATCAGTAATCCAGAGAACAGAGAGGGTCATGCACATGAAACAAGATACTTGAAATAGAAACACTTGGTATGCAGATGAACTGGCAGTACTTCGTAAAGATGGCTGCTGAGAGCATGGTTTAAATATTTACAAACAGGAAGTGAATTAGTGACACATGAAGTGGATCTAGAATTCTGGTGATGGCTCCCTCTGGTGAAGGAATGAATGATCAATGGACTGAGATGTTACAGTACTGTAATGTATGATGCTTCTAAAATAAAAGTCATCAATATGACTGTAAATATGACTCATCTTATACATCATGTACAGTCTGTATAAGTGTATGATTCGAATTTTCCCCATGGTCTACAACAACAACTCGTGATTAAAAATCGCAATACGATTTGTATTGGCACCCAAGTATCTTGATAGTATTGAATTTGGAGATAAGTGTATCTTTCGAGAGAGAGAGAGAGAGAGAGAGAGAGAGAGAGAGAGAGAGAGAGAGAGAGATTTATTTACACTAAATCAACTAAATCATCATCCAGAGATTAATGGGTCTCTTTTAGCATATTACACTAGATTATATTTACTGAGTTACTGACAGAGTCAATGCTAGTGTAACGGTTATGTTCTGTTTTGGTTAGTTTTCATTGTTCTCTATGTTCAATGTTCCCTTTGCTTATTAGTTTCCACGTATGTGCCTGTCACCTGTCTGATTCCTGATTTGTTAGTATCTTTTCTGCATTTTTATTTTATTTATTAATAACGTTTTTCTTTTGAACTCTCATTGTGCGCTTTGTACAGCACAACCACCCATGACAGCTAGTGGGAGTCCCCCAGCTGTTTTTTTCCTTCATGGCTGATGCTGATACTGATATATTGTCACCATCACTCAGGGGCTGTTTACACGACACCGTTTTCAACTAAAAACTTAAAACTTTTTATGTGTTTTGGCCGTTCATTTACACGACAACAGCGTTTTGGGTACCTAAAAACGCAAATCAGAGAAAACGGTCTCCGTGTAAACAACAAAAACGAAAATCTCTGAAGATGATGACGTCATGCGTATTACGTGTTCAGTCTACAGTGTTACAGTGTACAGTGTTGAATGGGGATTGTTTTGACAATGCTGTTGTCTGTACGTGGAAAACTCAAAGAAAAAACTTCGCCGTTTTAAGCATATTGTTGTCGTGTAAACGTACCCTCAGCTTGGACTTTGTTTTCATTTGAACTGTTTTTCCGTGCCTTGTTTGTTGTCATGGTTTCTGATTTGAGTCTTCATCACTGCCAGCTGTCTGTCATTAATCACCTTCATTTGCACTTACTCTGTGGATTTATTAAAGACTGCCTAATTATCTTCATGAGCACAATTTGTGACATTTATAGAGAACAGGCTGACTGATTATCAATATAATGCAGATAATAGAATAGAAAAAAATACTGAATTTAATAAACTTATTTTACACAATATTTACTCTAAATTCATTCAAAATCAATATATTTTTGGAACACATGAGGGAACGATCACTTCTGTTAATTGGCCCATTGGACACAATTATAAGCCAATAGCAAATAATCTCAGAATGACTAATTAATCATTCTGGTTGATATACAATATTACCAGAACTGAAGAAGTACTACACAATATCTACCATTCCTTCTCCACATCTCCTCCTCCAGAGGATGTACATCCTCCAGAACCTTCTACTTCCCAGTTAGTCCACCCGCTCTCAAACTTTACACTCACTAATACATCTGCTATTGAACAGTTGATTATTAAATCTAACTCCTCATCCTGTCAGCTTGATCCTATACCAACACACCTTTTGAAAAACATTCTGCCTTCTCTCATTATACATATTACCCACATGATTAATAGATCCCTTATCACTGGTTATGTTCCATGGGGCCCGTTCTTCGTACGTCGCTAACTCAGTTAGCTGGATTTGATTGTTGGCGATTTGGCATGATCTTGGATTGTCTGGTTCTTCGACGCTCATCCTGGACTTGCTGTCATAGCAACAGGTGCGCAAGCTTAAACCTGCTCGGGAGCAGGCTTATTTCATGTTAACAGGATTAGACTGCGGCTTCATAAGCGGAGCTGATACGGGAAGTCCAGCGCAGCGCGATAGTGCACTTTCTGAGATATATATTTTTTCTCGTGACTTGTGAGATTGTTGTTTACATTATTAATTTGTTGGAAACGTACATTTATTTTCGACTTGTCAGAGTCGGGCTTTAACTACAGCACAAACTGTTTGCATTGCCCTAAGATTATTTGCGAGTGGCTCTTTCCTTTACACTATTGGAGATGCGGAGAACTTGATGGAAAGTGCTGTCTGTTGTGTCATTCGGAGTTTACCTGACGCTTTTAGGTTTAAAAAACAGTTTTTTTTGTGGCATTTCCAAGCCACTTAAGACCCAATGTTGTAAAGCAGTTTTTTTTAAAGCAGGTTTTTTTTTTAGGCTATCATAATTTATGAAGATCATGCAATCATGACCATACCGATTACAGTATATGTCTCTCAGGCTTCACGTGATTGGTACCATAGACTATAGGCTAGACCATAGACTGCCATCAAGGCCTCAATGAAGGGGATTATGTGAACAGAAAGGGGGTTCACAATGTAAATGTGCAGCCCAGTTACTATTGTGATTCTTAATATTCCAGATTAGTAATATTATATCAAATTAAAAAAAGGCAGTTGACTAAAATCTTCCATATCACAAATTTGAAAGCAAAATGGCCAGGATCCGTGCATGACTTAAGAATTTTCAGAGATTGACATTTATGCACATTATTTGAAAGTGGTAAGGAAAGTTCCACAATTAAACATCAAGCTCACTGTATTACATACACTTATGCTGATCCTAACAGAACTGCATTTTTTCATAGGTGATTATGACATGTTCCTTCCTGCAGACAGGTGTTTTATAACCCCATTCCCTGACCCAAACCAGTTACAATGCAGCTCTAGCCAGGACAAGGGCACACAATGAAATGAACTTTGGATAAAGGGAAGATTTCAGTGTCTGAAAAGTCTGAGGGTTGCACATCTGACAGGGCTTGTGACATTGTTGCATGTACCATATTATACAACAATGCCAAAAAAAAACAAAAAAAAAAAACAAACACTTTTCATTAAATGTTTAATAAAAGACAAATATGCTTAGTTCCTTGAGTTTTATTTCAATTGCTCTTTGTAAAGAAAAGCCAGTGGTCAAGTGCCTGCAACAAGAGATATTAGACACATGCCTCATGCAACAAATAAAAAGGAAAAGTTGGCTACACACTGCCCACCTGTAGGCCTATGTCTCCTCTGTCTGTGCAGACTCTTCTGTAGGCCTTTCTGTAGATGTGGAATCCTGCAACTTATATTGCAGCCATAAAGCATACAAGTATAAATTAAGTAAAGTTATTTATGCACTTGCAGGTAAGCTAGTTCCTCCATATGACAGTTATCTGAGAGGGTTTATTCACTGTTCAGTGCAATGGAAACAAATAGACATTACAAAGTCAGATACAGATACAAGTGTTGGTGTATTATGTAAAAGTGCACAAGAGGAAAACACAATGTCATTACAATGAACTACACTCGGGAAAAATGTGATCAAAAATGTGATCAATAACACAAGTCAAAGCAATTCATCATTACTCAAGATTTAACAGTTGAAATGACTATACGGCCTTAATTTAATGCAGCAAAAATTATTTTACAGTGTAGGCTACTAAGATATTTTTTTTTTTTTCTCAGCCTATTTCTTGGTTGCTTTTATAAACAGACAACCATTTATTTAACAGTGCCTTTTATAAAAGAGACTATAATATAACAAAAAATTACCATTATGTAGAATATTTTTGTACTTCTTGTTCCCATGTTCTAGTGTGGTGACTCTGACATTACAATGAACAAAGTAATTATGCAATTATTAAAATACAAAAATATAGGCTAATAAGTAATAAAAACATCTAACATGGCCACTTCTAACGGATTTAAATTGTCTGCTACTTTTTGCGAGCCCTCTCTCCTGGCTTTTGCAGACTTTGAGGTGTTCCCTGGCATTTTGATTAAACATTAAAATTCAGAATAAACTTTGACTATTAGTTCTTGCTCTGCTGAGGAGAAAAACTGAGCGCACTCTTTGGCCACGCTGAGCAGCCAATAGCAGCGTTGCTGATCAATGTTTCTACTATCGATACATATCCCTTTTTAAACCAGCGCATGAACGCGCAGTTATCTCAGATAACTCAATCCAGCTATACTAATCATATCCGGCAGGTGTGTTCGAAGAACCTAATTAGCCAGATCATGATTAGGCCGATGATATCATCTTGGATGTGTAATTTGATCTCGGATGTTTTAAGCAACGTACGAAGAATGGGCCCCTGGACTTAAAACAGCTGTGGTCACCCCGGTACTCGAAAAACCTGGTCTTGACGACACAATCTTTAGTAACTTAAGGCCCATTTCTAACCTTCCCTTTTTGTCTAAAGTCTTATAAAAGGTGGTCGCCACACAACTATAATCCCATTTGGACAAATATAACCTGCATGAACCTTTTCAGTCTGGCTTTCGTCCTCTCCACAGAGTTAGAGTCTTACAATACGTCTGGACTATTGTAACTCTTTGCTCCCTGTTATCTATCGCATTCAATTTAAAATACTTGTCTTCATTTTCAAGGCTTGTCATGATTTAGCACCTTTTTATCTTTCAGAATTAATACACCCATCATAGTACCGAAGTTTAAACTTTCTACTGTTGGCAGTAGGGCATTCAGCATTTCAGCTCCTAAGCTTTGGAACAAACTCCCACAACACCTATGCGCTGTCTCCTCCCTACAGACCTTTAAAACTGATCTCAAAACTAATTTATTTACACTACGCTCTGTTAACTGATTGTATAATTTAAATTTCAGATCCATGCATGCCTTACTTTGGTTTTCTTTCATGTGTAATATGATCACTGTCTGTCTGCCTGTTTGTTATATCCTGATTGTATATTTGTAACTGTCAATATTATGTAAACTGTCCTTGGGTTCTTGAAAGGCACTTTATAAATACAACGTATTATTAATAGAAAAGAAGTACATTTTAGCAAATAAGAAAACCTATTATGGAAATAAGACACTTACAAATATTTTACTTGGGTGCCAACTGCAATTGCGATTATAATTGCAATTTAAAATATATTAACTTTAATGTAACAGTGAAGTGAGTTTTTATTTTATTAGCATTATATAATTTACAAGTAGTTTTTTTTTTTTTATATAATAATAAAAAAAAAAAAAAAAAAAAAAAATATATAATAATAATAATAATAATAATAATAATAATAATATAAATATATATATATATATATATATATATATATATATATATATAGTACCAGTCAAAAGTTTGGAAACAGTACTATTTTTAATGTTTTTGAAAGAAGTCTCTTATGCTCATCAAGCCTGCAGTTAAAAAAAAAACAACAAAAAAAAAACAGTAATATTATGAAATATTATTACAATTTAAAATAATGGTTCTCTTTTTTAATATACTTTAAAATGTAATTTATTTTTGTGATGCAAAGCTGAATTTTCATCAGCAAGTACTCCAGTCTTTGGTGTCTTATGATCCTTCAGAAATCATTCTAATATGATGATTTGATACTCAGTTATTATCAATGATGGAAACAGTTGTGCTGTTTAATATATTTTTTTGGAATACTTTTTTCAGGATTCATTGATGAGTAAAACGTTAACAGCATTTATTCAAAATAAAAACATTTCTAACAATATAAATCGTTACCATCACCTTTTATCAACTTAACGCATCCTTGTTGAATTAAAGTACTAATTTCTTAAAAAAAAAAAAGTTATTGTTCCCAAACTTTTGAACGGTAGTGTATATTGTTACAAAAGATTTCTATTCTAAATAAATACCAGTTCTTTTTAACTTTTTATTCATCAAATAATCCTGAAAAAAGTATCTCAGGTTATAAAAAAAATATTAAGCAGCACAACTGTTTCCAACATTGATCATAAATCAGCATATTAGAATGATTTCTGAAGGATCATAAGACACCAAAGACTGGAGTACTTGCTGATGAAAATTCAGCTTTGCATCACAAAAATAAATTGCATTTTAAAGTATATTAAAAAAGAGAACCATTCTTTTAAATTGTAATAATATTTCATAATATTACTGTTTTTTTTTTAACTGCAGGCTTGATGAGCATAAGAGACTTCTTTCAAAAACATTAAAAATAGTACTGTTTCCAAACTTTTGACTGGGTCACGCACGCACGCACGCACGCACGCACGCACGCACGCGCACACACACACACACACACACTTTTAAGATTTAAAGTAACCTACAAAGGGCACATTTCATACAATTAAGCATGGTTCTTTTTCACAAGGGAATATTTCTTTACAAACTTACAAAAACTGACATGTAAGGTGTCCTTCATTTGTCAATCAAAATACAATTTCCTCTTTTTTTATTTTAGGGTGAACGTAAAGTAGTCCACTGAAAGCAAAATTTGTAGAGAACCCAAGTGCAGTTTATTTACAAAATGTGATCAAAAATAAAATAAAGGCATGAACTAAAAACATAAAGATGATGCTTACCAACAGTGGTAACAGGAAACAATACTTGACAAACACAAATGGCAAACATGAGGGCTTAAATCCACTAGACTAATGACTAGACAAGGGACACCTGTGAACAATGCAACAGTGAACCAATGACAACATGACAACACCGAACACATGGCAGGATCACATGACTAGGGCAGGGGATCACATGACAGACATGAAACAAGAACATGAAACAAAACCAAATTGTGACAGTGAAATATGACATGTTCTTAACAGGATTTGTGAGTTTCACTCAGAGACTGCAGCTGAAATATCAATGTAGGGTGGTCACCACTAACATGTGATGCATTTCCCAACATGCTACAGAATGCCTGTATTACTGGCATTACTGTATTTCCTTACTGTATGTGTTTGCGATGTGTGCATTGCTTTCCCACGCATCCATCTATCAATCCATCCATCCAGTCTCTGTATTTTAACCTTCTTACTAATTGAAAAAGATGCTCAGAGGCAAACTGATTTTTGCCACAGGGCAAACACAAGCCTGATAACTCTTGTTGTGCATATTTCTGGGTCTATGCCATAGGCAGTGCCAATGCTTTGAGCCAGATGGCATCTCATGGCTGGTGCACATATGCTAAATGACCAAACTATATATCAAGGTCAGAAAGGACTCTGAAAGGCTGCAGTGTGTGTTGTGTTTGGACTGACCATTGTAAGACCTTTCTGCTGTTTTCGGTTTATCTAGAGACCAGCATAGAAATTTGAGGGTGGGCTCTTTTGGCTTGGACCAATAAGCAATCACCCATAATGTCATTGCAACCACCCAGTACACGCACAAGAGAGAACTAAAACATTCAGAATTATAGTTATTATGACTGGTGTGGTCTATTGTCTGGATTAATACTACAAAATAAAAGATTGTAATATTTGATTTGAATATCTTTTCTTGTGCCTCACTAAGAAATACATTCTCTGTGTATATCCAGACTGTAGGAAATGTGATGATTGTGTTAATGTGTGTGTGTGTGTGTGTGTGTGTGTGTGTGTGTGTGTGTGTGTGTGTGTGTGTGCACACGCATGTGTGTCTAATTCAGTTTTAGCCAGGGGTATGAAGTTTCACACTAATCTGTCGGAAATCTATACAGACAAATTGTAAAAAAAAAAAAAACATACTCTGACCCATCAGGCTTAGGAAGAGAAACAGAGAATGTGAGAAAAAAAGTTAAATAGACAGAGAGACGTCTAATCCATCCCAGAGGGTCAATTAAATAGCCTCTTTATTTCTCTCTGTATCTCTCCCTCTCCCATGCTTACACACTACTTTTCGTTCACCTTTTTTAATTGTAAAACAAACAACAATTCTGTATGCAAATATTCTGATGGCATCATCACTCTTAATGGGAGATTTTCAGAGATTTTAAGTATGAAGTTTCTAAAAACAAAAATTGTTCATTTTTCTTTCTCTCCCTCTCGCCTATGGACCTGCTGACTGTCCAACTGCTCTGCCTTTAGCAGAAGGACCGTTCACTGGAGGACCACACTCTGGGCTTTTTAGATCTGGCGTGTCTAATGAACATCTTGCAGTGAATGGTCCCTGAGAGGATTTTGAGTCTGAACAGATGCGTGAGCCAGCAACGAAGTGTGTCCCAGTGGGTGTGCTTGTGGAGTTTGTGGGTATGGAGGAAAGCTTTACCCACACTCCCGCCATTGAGGGTGAGCAGCTGCTGCTGGCCTTTGCAAATAGTTATTATGATTTGGAAGAGGATATTTCCCTGATTCTCCCGTCCCTGCTGGTCCTTCCCAGCTCAAAATCTCCTATGGCCCCACTGGTTCCACCTAGCTCAAAGTTTCCTGTGCCCCCTCTGGTGTCGCCCAGCTCAAAGTCTCCTGTGCCCCCACTGGTTTCACCCAGCTCAAGGTCTCCTGTGCCCCCACTGGTTCCGCCTAGCTCAAGGTCTCCTGTGTCCCCACTGGTTCCACCCAGCTCAAGGTCTCCTCTGCCCCCACTTGTTCTGTATCCTGTGCCCCACTGGTTCCACCCGGCTCAAGGTCTCCTGTGCCCCCACTGGTTCTGTATCCTGTGCCCCACTGGTTCTACCCAGTTTAAGGTCTCCTGGCCCCCACTGGTTCAGCCCAGCTCAAGGTCTTCTGTTGCCCCATTAGTTCCACCCAGCTTAAGGTCTCCTGTGACCTCACTGGTTCAGCCCAGCTCAAGGTCCCCTGTGCCCCCCACTGGTTCCACCCAGCTTGTGGTCTCTTGTGTCCTTGTTGATTATTCACAGGTGTTCCTTGTTAGTCATTAGTCTCTGTGTGTATATAGCCCTCAAGTCTTTATTTTGTATCTGTTCACTTTTGGATTCAATAAAACCGAACTTGGGTTCGCATTCAGCTCGCCTCCAGTGGACATTCATTACAGTTACAGTGTAACCATGCATTTAAGTACTGAGTTATATAAATTAACAGCATGCACTTACCATAGAGTTATATTCAATTCACATTTATTTGTATAGCACTTTCACAATGCATATAATTTAAAAGCAGCTTTACAGAAAATGCATGTTTCTACGTAACAATTTAGAGAGGGCATCTTGAGGTAGAAACATAAGCAACTGGAAAATAATTAGCGTAGCTGCTGTTCATAACATTTCAAACAAAAGATAATTATGTGAATTTCATCGGATATAACTGGAGTACAAGGTTGTGAGATGTATTATGTGAATGCTTGACTAAAGAGATGTGTATTTAATCTAGATTTAAACTAGGAGAGTGTGTCTGAGCCCTGAACATTATCAGGAAGGCAATTCCAGGGTTATGATAAGTGTTTGGTTTAAGGATAGTTACATGTAATTATGCATAAATTACTGTTATTACTATATGTAACGTGTAACAAAGGCACTGTAAAGAAAAAAGTGTTACTTTTTTTCGTGACAGGACGTTTTTGTGTAAATGGACGATTAAGTCGGTGCTTTACATTTCCCCATCCGTGGATGATAATGAGGCGGTTGCCATGGAAGCAGAACAAGAGGACGAGACACATGCACATGCTGTAACATTCTATAAATAGAGGGACAGTAATTAAAAACCTTTAACCGAACCTCTTTAACATTATGGGATTACGGGGGTAATAATAATTCACACTGCATGCAGCCTGTGATAGTGTGATATTACTTTTTTTGTTGTTTTATTTTTGATTAGTTTTATTTTGGATGAATGTAAGAGTTTAATCACCTTTTACCTTTATTTATATAGATAAAGATGTATATGCTTTATACAATACAGACTGTTTCAAAACAGCTTCACAGTAATAATCAGGAACATAACCGAATCAATGAAGCTGTAATGTGTAGTCCGTTTTAGTTTTGTTTTCACTGTTCTGTTCCTGTTTTGCCATTAAAGTCCCCCTATAGCCAATAATTTTATCCCTTAAAAATAGTCTTTGATCGCCAAAATTACATATTTCAACGTTTTTTCCTGTGAAAAACATTCTTCGTGCCATAAGCCTTAAGATAGCTTGAATGTAACTCTACACCCTACACCCTTGCTTAACTCTACACCCTTGCTTTATTTAGAACCATGAATATGCTAATTAGCCCCACCTCCACTCACTCACACTCACTCAACTTTGTAGTACTCTGTACTCAATTTACTGTAGTAAACGCTGCACAATGGCATCGCTCTTTACATCGTCGGACACATAACGGTAATTAATATGATTAGCCTTTTGCTTGATCACATTATCAAACAGCTAATAATGTGTTGCTATGTTACTCAAACCATGTTCCGTTCGCAACCTCAGAGTCTGACAGCTGCCTTCTAAAAATCAGCATCCGCAGAAACGCTTTGAACATCATAGAATGTCAGTGGGAAAAAAGGCATTTAGTTGATCATAACATCATAATATGCATGCATAATTCACCCACTATATTGCTAAATGTACCCGATTTTCAACAGAAAAATATACAGGGATAACCTGGCTTCTCTTGAGACTCCATTGCTTCAGAGCAGTCATAGTTAATGATATGCTAAAGCCCGCCTGTACGTGATTGGTTACAAGGTAGTTTATGACGTAAGAAACACCGTCCATTTCAAACCGCATTTTTGAGACTGTCTTTGGTTCACTGCAGTTTTAAGGAGAAAATACTCAGCAATGGTGTTGACTTATGAATTTGCACATGGTTTGTCTGAAAGCATGTTAAAAACACCACATAGAGATATAAACAACATCAAAAGCTTGATTTTCTCTAATTCTCTAATTAGTTTCCCTGGTTGTTAACCAGTTTCCACACCTGTACCGTTTTATCCTTGATTACACTCCTCATGTATTTAATCCCTGTGTTTTGTTCAGTTCTCTGTCTGGTATCATCTTTGTTCTATGTAATTGTGTTTATATTATCTCCTGTATTCTCCTGTATCTTGAAAAGAGTTATTATTAAAGACTATTGTTAGATTATAACCTTCATCATGCACGTCACTACTGCCACAGTTTGTGACAGATGCAAACTTCATCAAATATTACAAATTATATTTCTGCTGTAAAACAGCCCTAAAAAAGACAGTAGTGTAATTATGCAGCTCAAGTCAGTTCAGTGATGATTCAGTTCAGTTCAATAAGTGTTGATGTTGCAAATTTCATCAATTATGAAAGTGATTCAGCTATAAACAAATTTAAGACAATAGTGTCATTATTCAGCCCAATTGAGTTAAAGTTTTGTTCTCATTCGAGACTGTCAGTGAAGTCAAATCAATAATATTACTGAATATTAAGTGTCTTATAAACCCCAAATAAGCAAGACAAAGGCAACAGTGGCATAGAACCCAAACTCAGTTTTGACTAAAGAGAGGTTTCGCTTAGAAGCCTATCACCTTCGAGTTCTACAAAACGAGCCAATGGCAAAACAATGCCATGGGTCTGCGGAATTTGCATAGCGCAACTCTGCCCTACGTCGTGGGTATAAGAGGAGCTGCGCGTGCAATCTCGCATTATGTTTCTGCTTCGGAGCCGAGTGTTACCTCACTTCTCTCCACTGCAAAGCTGTCTACAAGTTTGAAAGACGAGATGAGCTACTCTTCAGCGGTGTTGGTGTTACGGCGTGTTCCAGCGAGATCTCATTCCTGCTGCTGGTCTGTGCAGTGATCTGCCAATAGTGTGTGTTTTCTCCTTGTATGGGCGCTTCAGCACTGCTGTTTAGTTTTTTTTTCTCTTTCTCTCTAAAAGAGCTGCACGTGGCGCGTCTTTTGAACATTTCAATTAATGGGCAATAGTTGGTGGATATTCCTGCAGTCAGCATGAATGAATGTGTTTGGGATGCTCTGGATCGGCGTATACGACACACGATCGAGTCCCGAGATGGGCATGGCAACAGGGCACGCTCCGGGTACCAGTCACTTGGGCTTGCCATCAGACCTTCACCCCATGGTCGAACCTCTCCTTTCTACGGGCCGGAGTGCCCTTAGAATGAGTGTCCAGGCATGTTGTTGTATCAACAGATGGCTCAGCCACGGGTTGGGGTGCCATGTGCAATGGACATGCTGCCTGGACAGGACCCCAGCGCCTTTGGCATGTCAATTGCCTCGATTTGCTGGCAGTACGCTTAGCTCTGCACCGTTTTCGCATGTTGATCAAGGGCAAGTACGTACTAGTCCGTTCAGACAACACGGCGACAGTAGCGTACATCAACCATCAGGTTGACCACGCTTCCTCCTTATGTCGCAACTCGCCCGCCATCTCTTGTCATGGAGTCACAAGTGTCTGAGGTCGCTTCGTGCCATTTACATTCCGGGCGAGCTCAATCATGCAGCCGACAAGCAAATTCGGGCCTCCGCAAATATGCATTTCTTCCAGTGAGCCTTCTCGCACAGATCTTGTGCAAGATCAGGGAGGACAAGGAGCAGGTCCTTTTGGTTGCGCCTCATTGGTCAGCCAGGTCTGAACAGGTGCTCCTTGCGACAGCCCCTCCCTAGCCAATCCCTCTGAGGAAGGACCTCCTTTCTCGGAGACGGGGCACTCTCTGGTACCTCAGGTGGTGGCTACCATCACTTCAGCTTGACCCTTGTCCATGAGACAAGCCTACGCTCTGAAGTGGAACCTCTTCGTCACCTGGTGTTCTTCTGAAAATGCCCGATCGGGTCTGTGCTCTCCTTCCTCCAAGAAGGGTTGGAACAAAGGCTGTCTCCTTCCACCCTTAAGGTTTATGTGGCTGCGATCTCTGCACACCACGACCTTGTAGAGTCAAAAACGGTAGGACAGCATAACCTGGTCGTCAGGTTCCTTAGAGGGGTGGCAGCCCTCGTGTCAGGCTAGGTGCCTCCGTGTGCATGGATCCCCAATTGGGCAACCCCCACATTTGTATTTCCACAGTAAGTCTCTTGAGCATGTGTCTTTCCTTTGGCAAGTCCACCTTGCCACCCCTGGGGTAGAAACTTCCACCCTGCGGGCTGGATACCTCTGTCCTGTACAGTGAAAACCGGGGACTCATCCGTGAAGAGAACACCTCTCCAAAGTGCCAGACGCCATCGAATGTGAGCATTTGCCTACTCAATTCGGTTACGACGACGAACTGCAGTCAGGTCGAGACCCCGATGAGGACGACAAGCATGCAGATGAGCTTCCCTGAGACGGTTTCCGACAGTTTGTGCAGAAATTCTTTGGTTATGCAAACCGATTGTTGCAGCAGCCGTCCGGGTGGCTGGTCTCAGACGATGTTGGAGGTGAAGATGCTGGATGTGGAGGTCCTGGGCTGGTGTGGTTACACGTGGTCTTCGGTTGTGAGGCTGGTTGGATGTACTGCCAAATTCTCTGAAACACCTTTGGAGACAGCTTATGGTAGAAAAATTAACATTTCAATTCACGGGCAACAGCTGGAGGATATTCCTGCAGTCAGCATGAATGAATGTGTTTGGGATGCTCTGGATCGACGTATACGACAGCGTGTTCCAGGTCGTGCCAATATCCAGCAACTTCGCACAGCCATTGAAGAGGAGTGGACCAACATTCCACAGGCCACAATCAACAACAACCCCCCCCCCTTTTATTGTGGCCAGCCTAAGGCACACCTGTGCAATAATCATACTGTCTAATCAGCATCTTGATATGCCACACCTGTGAGGTGGATGGATTATCTTGGCAAAGGAGAAGTGCTCACTAACACAGATTTAGACAGATTTGTGAACAATATTTGAGAGAAAAAGGCATTTTGTGTACATAGAAAAAGTCTTAGATCTTTGAGTTCAGCTCAAGAGTCCAAATACTGCATTTGGATCCTCAACCAATAGTTTGGATCCTGACAAATACAAAGCTACAGTTGGCTAGAAAAGTTCAGGCAAGTATAGAGATGTAGAAGTGAACAAACAGTGAAAGAGATGACAATTGCTATTAGAACTCTATATCAGAAAATTTGTTAAATTTCAAGTTTAGGAAAGAAGGGCATTCCCAGGGTGAGATTATGCCCTCTAGACCTACAATAAACTAGATGAGCTCCAAGTGGTAACAGATGGTTTGCTATCAATGTGTGTGTACATTTTTGTGGGTGAATCTTACAGATATGATCTGTTTTACCTCTAAAGGAAAGACATAATAAATTATATTTTTGCATAAAATCACACTGGATACATTCAGTCAAGTGTCAACTATTTAATATGACAGTTAGGGGCAGGTATCCACAGTTTCAATCGGGCAAGTTTTGTCACAATTTACTCATTTCATGCTGTTCCAAACCTTTTTTGCTGTCATATGTGGGAAAACAAGAGAATACATTTTGAAGACTATGCTTGACACCATTTTCCATGCAGTTACAATGAATGTACATAAACATATTACATAATTTGTCCATGTGGTTTTTACGCTATATTCCAAGTCATATGAAGTAAAATAGTTGCTTAAGATTACATCAATATTTATTTTTTAAACTTTTTACATTGTGACTTTCCCCCAAATCTCATTACTATGAAGCCAACAACAACAACGCCAACGCCAACAACAACAACAACAACAACAACAAAAACCTGTGAAAGCACATACGCATTGATTTATAGAGTGCCTATGAGGTGTTACAGTGTTCACAAAGAGCCACTAAAAAGGAAGAGAAGAAAAGGATAGAATGGTTAAATGTTTGTCTAGCTGAGGTTATTCTTTATCCATTACCATAGAAACATGCTGTGATTGTTTCTGCATTTATTCAAGTGTGTACTACATAGCACACAGTATGTGTAAGCAAGAACATACACAAAATTAAATATTATATAATGGATAAGAAAACATATTTACTACAGTAGAATTAGCATGTAAATTATATGCTTTCTTCAAATTAACCTACACGTGAGTATTGTTAAAAGTCAGAATGTTTGGTTGCATAAAAACTTTGGGTTATACTTTATTTTAAGGTGTCCTTGTTACAGTGTAATTATACATTTAAGTACTGAGTAATATTAATTAACAACATGTACAGTACTTACTATAGGGTTAGGCTTTGGTATATGTTTAGTTTTGTCATGGACTGCATTTCCCCATAATCCCCTCTAGCACCTAACTAAGCACACCTGGAAGTCATCTAGCCCTCATTCCAAATGTTCGGATCTTTTTACATTTTCAGCCATCCCAATGGGCTAGTAACGGGCAGCACACATGGCACGACTCGTGTTTGTCATTAGTCTTGTATTTTTGTTTTATTTATACAACTGACCACAGGTCATAAACCTGAAATAAGAAATAAACCAGTGTTACAAATATATCCATTGAATATATAATGCAAAATAAACAAAACATGAAATAGTTACAATAAAATAACTAGATCTATTTCTGCTGTAAATAAGAATACACTATCATATAATCTCCTATACAGTCTTGCACAGCTGCGTCAGAACACCGCAGAAACTACATTTCCCATCATGCATAGCAGCGCTCCTGCGCAGAGTATAGCTATCACACGAGTCAGCAGGCAAAGTGCATTAATCCTTAGGCTTGTTCGACTTCATGCAGCTCTGCGCAGACCGATCGGCGGCTGACTTGAAGCAGTGCATGCCGGTTAGAAATTTTGTCCGACTTGATACAGCGCCGACGCCACATGACTGTGACGTATGCCATCAAAGTACCGCGCGAGCAATTCGAGAGTAGCCGGAGAACTCAGCCAGCGCAGCTTCTCAAGAGTGGCTGCACTGGGCTGCACGTGGGCTGATGACGACACAGCTGTTCCACGATTGGCCGGATTCACCGCATGACAACGATCACGTGTGTTTCGTGTTTATTTCGAACACCTTTAGTTCCTCTAAAGCTCTCAAATCAGTTTATTATAACAGTGAACACTCTTTTCATGTCTTTGTCATGTTATATTGTGTCATGTTTATCAAATTAAAACTGCTTAAAAAACGTAGACTCCAGTTCATTGATAGTTATGTTGAACTTTATTCTTGTTCAAACAGACGCTGTATAAAGCTGTGCATAAAGTACTGAATGAAAACGTCTCTGAAACATCTGTGTATTATTTGGCAAATATTGCATTTATTTCACTGCAGCTGTGGTAAAAAGTATGCAACCACCACGTGAGCGGTCACTACGGGAACCAGAAAGTGTCCGACTTCACGTCTCCGTTTGCAGCTCCTCCCCGCCTGCACGCGGCTACTCTCGCCGATCGTTTGCATCCAGCCGCAGCCGATGTCGAACACACCTATTATAACACTTTCACAATTCAATGTTTTACTAAATGCAATTCCGTCGCCTACCACACAACAGTCTGCTACGTTAGTTTACTTGGTAATTTGTTAATTATCCAGTGTTCGAACATATCGCAAACCGAGAGAACTGAACAGTACACACGCTAACTTTACTACAAATTAAGTCTCTCAGCACGGACTAAGCGCAGCCAATGTCAACAATTACACAAGTACGAAACATTCCTAAATTAAAGTACAACAGACCGTAGCTCATGGTAAACATTTCAAAAGGTTCTAAATTCGCTACATACCAACGGGCTGTGTGCTCCTGACGATGGGTTGTGAATAAACAATGGACGCTATACTCTACGTTTTTTATGAAGCTTATGGCGCAACTGCGCATGCTCATACCCAAGTGACCATCACGCAACAAAATAATCATTATGAAATAAATATAATTTGCTTAAATAAATCCTACTGTTCCCAATATTTTAAGCAGACTTTTTTATAACCATGAATTTTACCAATATATTTTTTCTAGTGACCCAAAGAACCGAACACCCAACACTAATATAGAGCTCCCTCCGTCATGGTCTAACCTCATCTGATGCTACAGACTACTTACCTCCTTTATGTTGTTGACTACCTTGTTAGATACTGCTGTTACCTCATCCAAGTGATCTTTCAGTCATTACTCAACTCAGTGTTGTTCCCTTGTGTGTAAGCTTACAAGTTTATCACATCTGCTTACAATCACAAATGTCATCTCTTACCTGTTCATTCATTGTGTTCCAGCCATATCTGCAAATAAACCTACCTTTTTTTAGTTTTACCTCCGTTATGGTCATTGCGTCCAAGCCTGAGTGTGAGAAGTTTCTTGTAATTATGCATAATTTACTGTTATTACTACAGTAAGTACATGTAACATATGTAATGAGCACACCTTAAAATGTTAGCAAGTTTTTTTTTTTTGTTTCGATTCTTGTTTTGCTTAATTTTGTTGGTTTCCTTTTGCTTAGTTTTTGTTTTAGTTCTTCATGTTGTTATTTTCTTCTGTTTCACTGATTTTGGTCGAGGTGTGTGGCTGACAACAAAGAGCACAACAAAGGAGATACTCGAAATAGTCTTTAATTAGATTCCACCAAGAAATAGATTCCACCAAGAAAACACACAGGAGATAGCTTGAAGAAACAGAATAGCACACTCTAACACTGATGAGACAGGACAATGAACTGACCAAAACAGGGAGTACTTATACTAGATCTAAATGAGGGAACTAATGAGTTAATTAACAAGGGCCAGGTGAAAGATGAATCAAAGAAACACATGGGAAAACTCGGTCAACTGAAAACGAGAAAACAGAAGGTGAACAATGAAAACAAAGACAGAAAATACTCTGACTGTACTCCCCCTCCCAGAAGGCGCAGCCTCACGCTAAAACAAAAAGGAAAAAGAGTATAGCCGGGGAGCAGGGAATGACCAGGGTGGCGCTGACAGGATGGGAAGCCTCCAGGGTGGCGCTATTAGCATGACTCTGGAGCGGGCTCATGGGCTGGAGCCAACACTGGAGCAGGCTCAGGGGCTGGAGCAGACACTGGAGCGGACTCATGGGCTGGAGCCATCACAGGACTCTGGTCAGAGGCTGGAGCCATCACTGGAAACTGATCAGGGGCTAGAATGGATTTGAGTGTTGCTCAAACACACATAATAACAGCAACATAAATGGTAAAAACCACCTCTTCGAGCCCACCAGGGCAGACAGGAAGGGCAGGCTCTGAAACTTCACTCACAGACTCGAAAATTTCTCTCACTGGTATGGACTCTGGAATTTCACTCACGGGAACAGACAGTCTTGGGAATGGACTCTGGATTGGAGGTCCTGATGGTAATGTCTGTGGAGGGCTTGTACGCAGGCTTGGGGTTTGCTGGAGTGCCCAAACGTTTTCAGGATGGGACTAGATGACAGCTTGGAATGTCCTCATTAATTTCCTCAATAACTAAATCAGAACCATAAATTTTTTGCCGTTCACACCTGCTAAATCTGATCGGATTTCAATCAGATATGCACAAAAATCAGATTTGGACTGACGTAGCCTTATACTAGAACTAAACGAGGGAACTAATGAGTTAATTAACAAGGGCCAGGTGAAAGAGATGAACCAAGGAAACACATGGGACAACTGGGGGGAACACAATGAAAACAAAGACAGAGCAGACTCCGACAATTTCACTCATAGCAATTTTCACCTTTTTTTTTGTTGCAAAAAGATTATATATATATATATTTTTTTTTTTATGGACAGTTTCACAGACAAGGCTAAAGCCTAGTTTCAAGACTAAAATACATGTTGAGCTGTGTTAACTGACACCAACATGCACTGACATATCTTAAAATATGTCAGTAACATTGTTTTGTCTCAAGTAATACTAAAGTAATTGCCACCAGTAATGTTTTTTCTAAGGCATGTTTAAAAAAGCTACTTAGATGTCCTAATTGAACTAAGACCTAATCCTGGCTTAATCTAAGCCTTGTCTGTGAAACTGGGCCATAAAGTTCTAAAAGAGAATATTAAGCTTTCCTCTACTTTTGGAAACCAACTTTTATAGTTTTTGCTTAAATTGCCTATTTTCATTTATTTTTTTATAATTTTGAATCTAGAATGGCAGTGGTGAGATGACGGAGGTGGAGCCGGCTTTGGATTTTGCGTCGTCGGGTCGGTCGGGTCGTCGTAATGCACTGCCAGATATCCTGGGCTCTCCTGCCGGTGTCAACCCCTCCGACCTGCCACTCAAACTGGCTGAACTGTCCCTCACAGGTAAATCAAATGACACATACACACACATTTTTGTGTTCTGTGCATTAACATGTCCCTTTGCTCTCTTTCTTCAGATGGTCCTGGAGGAGCTCAGTCTCCAACATCACAGGATGCTCCACTCCCTCCAGAAAGTTCGGAGGAGAAACATGGATCCTGAAAATTTCCCTCAATAAACTGTCCAACATCACTGATGGAGAAAGAAGGAAAATCAAATATAAAGGTGGCAATACCTCAGTGACAAGATATCTGTGCAGAAGATGGCTCACATCTCATGCACACACTATGGCTACTTGCAAGTGGACTTGCAGACTTATGCCTGTGTGTCTGTTATTTCCATGAGACCATAGGGTAAATGTCCTAGATTACCTAGGGGCCATTGGTCAAGTGATGCTCTGGCCAGTGGCCAGTCGAGCTATAATTCTACCTGCAGATTTGTCAGGTCGCAGAGACATCAAATAACCAGAAATATAAGAATGTGGCTTTGAAGCCACCAGTGTTGTTGTTTTTAACTAAAACTATTTGAAAAAATAATATTTTTTTTATTGAATTAGAAAATTTAACTTAAAAAATAAAATTAATTACTAAAATTAATAAAACTGAAATAAAAATAAATTAAAGCTAAATAGAAATATAAAAAACAAAAAACAATAAAATGCCAAAAGCACACACAAAAAAAAAATCACTAATGGCTAATTCAAACTATTAATAAATACTATAATAAGATATAAGTACTACACGGGAAGCCATGGTCATAAATTACTAAAATACACAGGAATCACAACACACATTTGATATTTGTAAACAAAATAATTTCAGTTCAAATAGACAGGCAAACAAAAGTGGTTGGAGTAGCTGCAGTGTGTCAAAATGGAAAATGGACATCTGTCAACTAATGCATGTCTTTGCGGTGTAGACAGCTCTGTTAATTATGATGGAAGTGATCTAGTTTTGCGTTGTATATATATATATATATACTTGCAAGTGGACTTGCAGACTTATGCCTGTGTGTCTGTTATTTCCATGAGACCATAGGGTAAATGTCCTAGATTACCTAGGGGCCATTGGTCAAGTGATGCTCTGGCCAGTGGCCAGTCGAGCTATAATTCTACCTGCAGATTTGTCAGGGCATATATATCCTCATATATATATATATATATATATATATATATATACACTCACCTAAAGGATTATTAGGAACACCATACTAATACTGTGTTTGACCCCCTTTCGCCTTCAGAACTGCCTTAATTCTACGTGGCATTGATTCAACAAGGTGCTGAAAGCATTCTTTAGAAATGTTGGCCCATATTGATAGGATAGCATCTTGCAGTTGATGGAAATTTGTGGGATGCACATCCAGGGCACGAAGCTCCCGTTCCACCACATCCCAACGATGCTCTATTGGGTTGAGATCTGGTGACTGTGGGGGCCATTTTAGTACAGTGAACTCATTGTCATGTTCAAGAAACCAATTTGAAATGATTCGAGCTTTGTGACATGGTGCATTATCCTGCTGGAAATAGCCATCAGAGGATGGGTACATGGTGGTCATAAAGGGATGGACATGGCCAGAAACAATGCTCAGGTAGGCCGTGGCATTTAAACGATGCCCAATTGGCACTAAGGGGCCTAAAGTGTGCCAAGAAAACATCCCCCACACCATTACACCACCACCACCAGCCTGCACAGTGGTAACAAGGCATGATGGATCCATGTTCTCATTCTGTTTACGCCAAATTCTGACTCTACCATCTGAATGTCTCAACAGAAATCGAGATTCATCAGACCAGGCAACATTTTTCCAGTCTTCAACTGTCCAATTTTGGTGAGCTCGTGCAAATTGTAGCCTCTTTTTCCTATTTGTAGTGGAGATGAGTGGTACCCGGTGGGGTCTTCTGCTGTTGTAGCCCATCCGCCTCAAGGTTGTGCGTGTTGTGGCTTCACAAATGCTTTGCTGCATACCTCGGTTGTAACGAGTGGTTATTTCAGTCAAAGTTGCTCTTCTATCAGCTTGAATCAGTCGGCCCATTCTCCTCTGACCTCCAGCATCAACAAGGCATTTTCGCCCACAGGACTGCCGCATACTGGATGTTTTTCCCTTTTCACACCATTCTTTGTAAACCCTAGAAATGGTTGTGCGTGAAAATCCCAGTAACTGAGCAGATTGTGAAATACTCAGACCAGCCCGTCTGGCACCAACAACCATGCCACGCTCAAAATTGCTTAAATCACCTTTCTTTCCCATTCTGACATTCAGTTTGGAGTTCAGGAGATTGTCTTGACCAGGACCACACCCCTAAATGCATTGAAGCAACTGCCATGTGATTGGTTGATTAGATAATTGCATTAATGAGAAATTGAACAGGTGTTCCTAATAATCCTTTAGGTGAGTGTATATATATATATATATATATATATATATATATATATATATAAATTATTATTATTATTTTTTATGGATATGTGCAGACAGGCTCCAATGTTTATCTGGACATTTATATTAGTGTTTTTGCTATTTTAATAAGCCATGTGGAAAACACACAAACTGACATTCATGAAGGCCAGAGATGTAGTTTAACTCAGAACATTCCTTATTATATCGTCACCTTCCGAAAATAATTGCCTATGTAATTTTTTGACAAAAAAGTTTTTTTTTTGCATAAGTTTTGCATAAGGCCACCTCTGGTAAAATCGCCCACATCCTCAGTTGAACAGATCATGCAATTCTACCCCTGTAGTATAATGGCCTATGTCAAGAGTGTGACTTAGGCCGTTTTATTTTGCCTAAGTCAAAAGACAATGAGAATTGTACAAGCTTTTCAAGATGGCAGCTGCATCAAGAAGAATGAAAATCTACTCAACCTCTGAAGTTAGGTTTGTGTTTTCTGAGAAACCTGAAAAAATTACTTGGGCAATTATTTTAGGAAGGTGACGATATGGAAGTGTTACATGTATGGTGTGTCTCATATGTTTCATAGTGTTTTTGGTTTAGTCATGTGACCCAGTTTTCCCCTGTCTGTCTAATTAGTCATCTCATTCACCTGTGTCCTGTTAATTATTTAATTTAGTTCCTTTTGTTTGCTCTTTGCATTTAGACTCTAACTGCATCCCAATTCGCATACTATCCGTCCTAAATAGTATTCGAAAATAGAACTAGATTAAAAAGTTCGTTGAGACAAACTTTAAGTTGGCTTGAGAAAGCTGGACCAGAAAGTTTGAAGAAGTTTAAAGTAGTTTGGAGTTTAAAGTAGTTTGAAGTTTAAATTAGTTTAAAGTTTAAATTAGCTAGAAGTTTAAAATAGTTTAAAGTTTAAATTAGTTTGAAGCTTAAATTAGTTTAAAGTTTAAATTAGTCTAAAGTTTAAATTAGTCTAAAGTTTAAATTAGTTTGAAGGTTAAATTAGTTTAAAGTTTAAATTAGTTTCAAGTTTAAAGTAGTTTAAAGTTAAAAAGTTGTTGGGGGTTTTCTAGTGGGTTGCTAAGGTGTTCTGGGTGGTTGCTAGGCGGTTGCTAAGGTATTTTGGGTAGTTGCTAGGCGGTTGCTAGGGTGTTCTGGGTGGTTGCTATGCTGTTGCTAGGTGGTTGCTAGGGTATTCTGGTTGGTTCCTAGGGTGTTCTGGGTGGTTGCTAGGTGGTTGTTAGGCGGTTGCTAGGGTGTTCTGGGTGGTTGCTATGGTATTCTTGGTGGTTGCTAGGCGGTTGCTAGGGTGTTCTTGGTGGTTGCTAGGCGGTTGCTAGGGTGTTCTGGGTGGTTGCTATGGTGTTGCTAGGCGGTTGCTAAGGTATTCTGGGTGGTTGCTAGGGTGTTCTGGGTTGTTGCTATGGTGTTGCTAGGCAGTTGCTAGGGTATTCTGGGTGGTTGCTAGGGTGTTCTGGGGTTGTTATGGTGTTGCTAGGCGGTTACTAAGGTATTCTGGGCGGTTGCTATGGTGTTACTAGGTGGTTGGTAGTTGTTACAGATGGTTACTATGGAGTTTTTATAGAGTTCTTAGCATGATCTTGGCATGATTTAGCACTTAACTAATTGCTATTAGCATGTAGCTATTCACTGCTAGCATGTGTAGCATGTTGGAAGTGCTGTTTGCTAGCATGAGTCAAAAGAGTCAAACCTCAACTCTATACGATGTTCTGATGCAGAGATATAGGTCTTGTAAAACGGTTGCTAGGGTACTCAAGTTTGGTTGCTATGGAGTTGCTTGGGAGCTGGGAGCTTTAAACTTAAGAAGTTTAAAGTGGTTTGAAGTTTAAAGTAGTTTACGAGTTTTTGAGTTTTGCGTTTATAAGTTTAAATGAGTTTAGAGTTTGTTTAAATGAGTTTAGAGTTTAGAGTGTGTGTGTGTGTGTGTGCGTGTGTGTTCACACACACACACACACACACACACACACACTCAGAGTTTATGAGTTTAGAGTTTATAAGTGTACAAGTTTTTGAGTTTAGTTTATAAGTTTTAGATGAGTTTAGAGTTTATAAGTTTAAATGAGTTTAGAGTTTATAAGTTTAAATGAGTTTAAGAGTTCAGAGTTTATTAATTTATGAGTTAAAGAGTTCATAAGTCTATGAATTCATGAGTTTATAAGTTAATTAGTTTATAAGTGTATGAGTTTAGAGTTTATTAGTTTAAATCAGTCTCATTGGCTAATATAGTATATAGAATGGCAGTTTGGTTTAGTCTTCAAGGTGTTTAGATTTGAATTTTCGTCGGTTGGTGAGTTTGAATCTGGATTTGAATTTTTTAGAACTCCCCATTGTAAGTCAATGGGAGTTTTTCCGAGTTTTGATCGGCATTTTTAGGAAAACCGTAAGTCCGATCAGTCTGAAAAGATATAGCAACTAACTTCAGATCAGTTTGAGTGTCTGAGCCGAGTTTGGAGTATGTAGAGTTAAAGCTCTAGGACGAGTTTGAGTCAACAGTTTTTAACAGAAGAATAATAATAACTAGAATGTACATTTCCTGAAGAAAATGTGAAATGGTGCTTGCAGTGGCAAAACTCGCCACTCGGTTGCTAGAGTGTGGTACATGATTGCATACGAGCCAACAACCATGTCTGTACGATGTTCTGTGTGGTTGCTAGGCAGTTGCTATGTGTTCTGGGTGGTTGCTAGGGTATTCTGGGTGGATGCTTCGCATTGCTAGGCAGTTGCTAGGGTGTTCTGGGTGGTTGCTTGGCAGTTGCTATGGCGTTGCTAGGCGGTTGCTAGGGTATTCTGGGTGGTTGCTAGGCGGTTGCTAGGGTTTTCTTGGTGGTTGCTAGGGCGTTGCTTGGCAGTTGCTAGGGTGTTCTCGGTGGTTGCTATGGTGTTGCTAGGCGGTTGCTAGGGTATTTTGGGTGGTTGCTAGGGCATTGCTAGGCGGTTGCTAGGGTATTCTGGGTGGTTGCTATGGTGTTGCTAGGCTGTTGCTAGGGTATTCTGGGTGGTTGCTAGGGTGTTGCTAGGCAGTTGCTAGGGTATTCTGGGTGGTTGCTATGGTGTTGCTAGGCGGTTGCTAGGGTATTCTGGTTGGTTGCTAGGCAGTTGCTAGGGTATTCTGGGTGGTTGCTAAGGTGTTGCTAGGGTGTTCTGGGTGATTGCTATGGTGTTGCTAGATGGTTGGTAGGGTATTTTGGGTGGTTGCTAGGGAGTTGCTAGGCAGTTGCTAGGGTGTTCAGGGTGGTTGCTAAGGTATTATGGGTGGTTACTATGGTGTTACTAAGTGGTTGTAGTTGTCACAGATGATTACTATTGGAGTTCTTAGCATTTTCTTGGCATGATTAGCACTTACCTAATCGCTATTAGCATGTAGCTATTCACAGCTAGCATGTGTAGCATGTTGGAATTCCTCTTTGCTAGCATGAGTCAAAAGAGCCAACCCCCATCTCTATACGATGTTCTGATGCAGAGAAATAGGTCTTGCAAAATGGTTGCTAAGGTACTTTGTTTGGTTGCTAGGGAGTGGCTTGGCAGCTGCCAATCATGAAACTCTAAAGGCTGCTTGTCAGTATGAATGATATAAACCAACTCCCATTCCTCTGTGACATTTAGAATGAAAGATATCCCTCTATGAATTTTGGTTGCTAAGGTGCTTGACAATGGTTGCTAGGGCGGGGCTAGCAAGTGTTGTGGTGTCTCATGGATGGCTGTTTGCTGCTCTGAGTCAAACTTGTCTTAACCCCATCTCTTTATGATGTTCTGATGCAGAGATATAGGTCTTGTAAAATGGTTGCTAGGGTACTCTGTTTGGTTGCTATGGAGTTGCTTGGCAGCTGCCAATGATGAAACTGCAAAGGCTTCTTGTCACTATGAATGATATAAACCAACTCCCATGCCTCTGTGACATTCAGAATGGAAGATATCCCTCTTTGGATTTTGGTTGCTAAGGTGCTCGACAATGGTTGCTAGGGAGGGGCTAGGAAGTGTTGATGTGATTCATGATTGGCCGTTTGCTGCCCTGAGTGAAACGAGACCACCCTTGTGTTTCTATGACAATTCAGTCCGGAGATATCCCTTTGATCTCTTTCAATGGAAGTCTATGGGACTTGTTGCTAAGGTGCTCTAAATTGTTGCTAGGGCATGGCTTGATAGCTTCACAATGAGCCTGAGAGACTGATTGGTCGTCTGAGTAAAATGAGCCCGCCCCCTTGTCTCTACGACACTGTGATCAAGAGCTACGTTCAATACAAAATCTCTATGCAATGTGTAGGACGGCCCATTTCATGGGCCGTCCTACACCATTGTAAGTCAATGGGAAAATTTGGGACGCTCCTGCCCCCCAGGGGTGCAACTTTTACCCCATTGTGAGGTATGTTCTTACAGAGCCTGTCAGCCTCTTCAAATGTGGCAAATCACACGTTTTTGAGAAATCCTCGCTCAGAGCTATGAGTGGTCAAAGTTCGTCGCAATGTTAAGTCAATGGGACTTTTTTGGCCGCTTTTTCGCCCCTGGGGCGAGCACCGCCCCCCCGATCGCTTATAAAAGTCATAGCACACCTCTCCTCAATGAGCCGGTTGATTTGACACCTCACTCAGGGGTCTGTGACAAACGGTGCGGGGCGAGTTACGCGCCAAACTTTGTCCAGAATAATAATAAGAATAAGAATAATAATAATAATAAGTATGCAAGAGAACACTAATGATGCCTTGCTTTCAGCAAGCACCATTAATAAGTTTAAGTACAATATCAGTAAGTTGGCTCTCTCAAGCCAACTTAATAAGTTTAAGTACAATATCAGTAAGTTGGCTCTCTCAAGCCAACTTAATTAGTAAATCCCAAATCGTAGTATGTTGAATTGAGTGTTCCAAAGATACCCGGATGGTCTACTATTTCCGGTCAGAATCCAAAGTGCAGATCGATGCACACTCTAACGGCTAATATTGGCCACAACCCACCATGCGTTGGACGAGGATTCGGTTAGAACTACAAACACAAGTGATAAGTGATAAAAAAAAAATAAAAAAAAAACTACAGACATGGAGGTCGCGCGAGTCTGGCGGTTATGTAGAGAGGTTTAGATAAAGGGGTTTGAGTGATTAATTATCAGTATCTAACCTGACGAAAATGTATTTATTCAATGTTGTCTACATTATATTGCATCTGCAGATGCATTGTGAACTTTTGTAAAGATACATTTAGCCATTAACTTTTAAATGCATCCATCATTATATACAAGCTGAGCCATATCGCATTAATTATCACGGACGTATCACCTGCGATAATTAATGCAATATGGCTCAGCTTGTCAGTGAACTACGGCTCTGTGTAGTAAATGCCGCTCCATCTGAAAGCAGGTGATGGCGATTTACTACTAATCAAGGAACTGGCTTTACTGACGAGATGCGCATAACAATGTCATGCGATATATCGCCCAGCCCTAGTGTCCTGTTAATTATTTAGTTCCTTTGTTTGCTCTCTATTTAGACCCTGTGTTCTCCCTCAGGGGCTGTTTACACAACACCATTTGCAACTAAAAACGTAAAACTTATGCGTTTTGGCCATTCGTTTACACAACAGCAGCGTTTTGGGTGCCTGAAAATGCAAACTTTTGAAAATGGATTTCAAAGTGCAAGTTTTTGAAAACAGTCTCCATGTAAACAAACGCGAATCTCTGAAGATGATGACGTCATGCACATGCGTATTATGTGTTCAGTCTATAGTGTTTCATTGCAATCAAATGGCCTGGCAGCAGAAGACACCATTTTTAGACGTTTTCGTGGATCCTTGTGAATGCGGATTGTTTTGACAATGGTGTCGTCTGTACACATAAAACTCAAAGGAAAAACTTCTCTGTTTTAAGCATATCGTTGGCGTGTAAACATACCCTCAGTCTTCGTCCGTTCTCGTTAATGTAAGGTTGTGTTAGTGTGAGTCTCCTGTTCTGATGTTCCTGATTCCAAATTTATTCCATTAAATACCATTCTAATTGTTCTCCTTCGTCTTTGTGCCTGTTTCCACTACATGTTTCGTAACTGGAAGAGGCAAATTTTGTTTGCGTAAAGTTTACCCATATAATTGAACTCTGTGTAGGGGAGTTCAGTCATTTTGATTGTCGTTGCCATGTCTTTTGGTATAAGAAACAAATAGGTTCCAACAGTTAAAGTGCTATTTTGTTGCAAACAAACTGTTGCATTATTTTCCTGTTATCTCTGTAAAGCTGCTTTGAAACAATCTGTATTGTTAAATGCTATAAATAAATTTGACTTGACTATTAAAAATATTCACATCAGATGATAATATTGGTATGTCAATATATCAAAAGCGCATTCAAAAATAAATTATACTAACACACTGTTTATCAAATAAGTGAACACAAAGTAATGATGTCATGCTGATCTCTCTTACTGCATTAATTATCTCTTCACATACCAGTGTCATGGTACCTGTGTGTTATAAAAATCTTTAATTTAATGTTAGGTCTTGCAGTTATAGTGTGTGTGATAACTACAGTGGCATTTTGGACTTGTGAAAGAGGCAGGTTACCAACATAGATTATGAAAATCTTTGAAAGATTCTTATGGAATATGTATTTATTCCAAGCAAATAGTGATCGTTTGTGATCAGCATATGTTGGGGAAGGTGGCACTGTCACTGGTGTTGCCAACACAGTATGCATGTCTGAAAACACAGCTTTCACTGTCACCTTCTGTCAGTCAGCAGCTTGAGACTGGACGACTGTTCACAGCTATTAACACATTAACAGACGTGCCAGTTTAGAGACAACAGCATCAAAGACCAGACATGACCTCAGCCGACTGTCTTTAGAAATGAGACTGTGCTCGCTGGGACGAGCCATGATTGATATCAAAAATCTTTATGGGAACGATGAGTTTTTGTACGTAGTGTAATATTGGGCTAGGATGAGGGGTATTTGCATATATTTTTACATTTGGAAGATTAAATGTCCTAAATGTTTGTTCAATATTTTACATATGCAAACTATACCAGGTCCTCTGTTTTTAATTCTTCTAAATACTGTAGTAGTGAAAGTGCCAAAATTGTTTTGATATGTATATTGCAATGTTTGATTATGACAATTTACACATTCTTGCAAGTGGAGTAGGCTGAAATCATAATTAACTTTTTTTTTTGGATCATTTCAGGTAAGCTGCTATGTAAAAGCTTACTTTTCTAGTAAATCTTTTATTGAAACTATTTCAAAGGAATGTACAGAAACCCTAAGTCACACTTGAAAAAGTATAAATATCATTGAATTAGGTAAAAAAAAAAAAAAAAAAAAAAAAAAAGCATTTGCCATCTTATCAAACAAATGCTGCACAAGATTTTTAGTCAACTTGCTTGGAAATGTACTTGTTTTCTTTCTTTAAAATAACACTTGCTTTGATATTTTGTATGTAATGCAAAAAACTGAGATATATTTTAAGTGTGGTGTAAATGTCTACATTTTTTAAGTCAGAGTATGTGACTCTTTTCTGTGAGTTTGGCCTTTCAAATGAAAACTACATCACAAAATAAATTACAGAGAATGATGGGATGATGTATCATTGACTCGTAATTATTCATAACCTGTTGTGACTTGTCTGGACTTATGCAAGCTTGAAGAAAAAAATTAGTCAAGTAAGTTAAGCACACACTAAACTATTAAAAACAATACATGAACAGTAATCTAACAATTGGCAGTTATGTGTCAACTATAAAATAAGTCACTTTGCTGTATTTTGAGCCAATAAGCCATACTACATCTGCATCAGTCAGCAAAATATACATATTCATTCAAATGTAAAATTAAAAAAAAAAAAAATAATGCCAGTATTGCCAAACATGGACAAATGTTAAGAACACTGGTTGTAACTGATAGGTCCAAGCCATTTGACATGATACATAACTGTCTTCCCGGTGATATGGCAGTTTCATGATTACCACCAGAAGTGTCATGTCCATTCAAACTGACTGCACATACCTCTTCCATATTTTCACGTTTTGTAAAATTAGGCTACTATATTTATATCTGTGCAGAGCACACACATGAGTTTGGCTTTAAAAAATAAATAAATAAATAAAATTGTATGTTATTGTGGATGCCATCTTTAGTTGAGTTGAATAAAGTGTAAAGAACTGAGAACACATGATAAAAGGAGTTATTATCAAAATGGCAAAGCTGCTCACTCTGCAAGCTCAGGTGCAATTTTGCTTGTTTATTAACATAAAATATAGGATAGGCAAAAACAGTGGGATTCTTTTTTTCATTCACAATCAATGTATAGGTTTAAGGATTCCATTTAACCAAACTTTGTATTAAGATGATTTTTCCCTTCATCCTCTCTGACTACCACCTGTGCACAATCAACACTCACCACACCTGTCTGCCATCAGACTCATTGGTTCCTCCATAAAAGCCAGCACCAAACACACATGTTGGTCTGGTCTTGTTGTTCTTATCTACACTGAACTTCTACCTGACTACCCACCTGTGAGATCCTGTCTTAGCATCAGTCTTTTGTGAATCACTGTTGAGCTGAGCTGCAGACCACACCCATTTTGCCTGGGTGCTTTGGTACTGGGTGTGGCTCCCAGCTGCAGACAGCTAGTTAGCCACCAGGTGGGAAGAATCTGGTGATTAAGGGAAGTGGAGTCACTCACAGGATGGTAAGCAGACTGGGAAGATGTGTGGAGAAACTGGGCCTGGAAATGATACTGCAGGACTAAAGCTTGTTTGAACAAGGACGGAGTCGGTGAGCATTCGTTTGTGCAATGTGGTGGATTTTAACATTTAAGTGAATCATATAACTGTACTTAGGGAAAAAAAATTGTATATTTAAAAAGAAAAAAATCATGTGTTTAAATTGTAAGCTAAAGTGTTGTACATTTAACATCACGAAGGTTTAAAAGTACAGTTAAAAGAAATGTGTTGTAAAGATTTTAAAAGGGTAAAAGTTGAAAGTGCGGTATTGTGTATTGTGTTAACGCTGCTAGAGTTTAAGGTTAAAATCATTTGAGTAGTGTTTTAAAAGTGTCTTCAATTTATGTGGGTGCTTTAGATATGGGGTTTCTTTTTTACTTATTGTCAAGACTAATTTCTAGTGTTTAGAATTAAGTATTTGATCCTGTGTTATGATGCTTTATTATGGTTACTTGGGTTTATTGTATTTTTCTTGACCCACTTGTGTTTGTGTTTAAGGTTCTCTTACGAGAGTCCTCTCGTACTGCGTTTTTATAAAAACGCTACGGGAAAAGTCTCTTTTCACGAAATACTGAAGCAAAAAATTATCCTTAATTTTCATACATGTAAAGCGCGTTGCAGCAGTAGTCAGCTATGGCGAGACGGCTTGCTCGCTCATTGGCTGCTCTGCGGCAACTGCATAAGCCTATCGAGCGAGGCCTGAGGTGACGTCAGGCCAATGAGGGCGCTTCGCGCCCTCCTTGCCATTTCCCGCCGAGACGGGTGTGGCTAACCTCTATAAAAGGAGCTCGAAAAGGCTGATTCACTTGATTTTTCATCTCTTCAGCGAAGCACACGCATCGCTGGATCACGAGGAAGAAAGCGTCGTCTGAGGCAAGCACTTCAGCGGGACGAGCCACTCGAAGCCGCTGGCCTACGCCGCCTTCTACAGCCGTACCTGCTGCGCTTTCCGACGCCATATCCTTTCCATTATTATACTGTTCTTGTGTGTGTGTGTGCGTGTTCGCCTTGCGACACTCACCCCTAAAAGAGCTGCGTCTTTTTAAAGATGCCTTCATGCGGCTCGTGCCGAGCCCCACTCACCGGGGGAGACCGCCATGTCATCTGCGTCTCCTGTTTGGGTGAGGACCATGCAGCGCTCGCGCTCGCTGACGGCGGCTGCCCTCACTGCGAGCTTTTGCCGATGGTGACTCTGCGGACTCGCCTGGCATTCTTCTCAGAGCCTGCATTCCCCGCCGCGCTGCCGCGCCGTAAGAAGCGCCGCTCGCAGCGGGTCCCGGAACCCGCTCCAGCCCGACTAAGCTCGCCGGTTCGCCCGCCTGCTTCACCGGCTTCTCCTGAATCACTTCCTGATGCTCAGCGCCCGCAGTCTGCCGCCGCTTCATCAGAGGAAGTCGTTTCCGAGGCCGCGTCGAGGGAAAAGGATTCCTGCCCTCTGCTAGCTTCAGGCAGCGAGGACTGGGCGAGCTCCGAGGATCTCGCGCCTGCTGCCGAGAGCCAACATTGAGAGAGAGCTCATGCGAGTACTCGCGCTGGCCGCGGCGAGCCTCGGCCTCGAGTGGTCTGCACCGGAGCTCCCCTCTCGCACCCGGCTGCATGGTAGCTTTCTCCCTGGTGAGCGCACTTCTCCGGATTCAAAGCCCGCTCCTTTTCTTCCTGAGCTTCATGAAGAAGTTGCGAAGGCCTGGAATGCGCCCTTCTCTGCGCGAACGCGCTCGTCTGTGTCGCCAGCAATTTCCTCACTGGATAATGCGAAAGACCGAGGCTACCTTTCACTTCCGCCGGTGGAACAGGCGATAGCGACCCACCTTTGCCCGCCCTCTGCTGGACGGCGGACTAAACCGGTGTTGCCTTCAAAAGCCTGCCGCATGACGTCGACGCTGCTCGCACGAATTTTCTCCGCCGCTGGGCAGGCCGCGTCAGCACTACACACCATGGCTACGCTGTAGATATTCCAGGGTGATCTCCTCCGTAAGTTGGACGAGATGGGACCTGACGCTATCTGCATCGCGGATTTGAGGAGCGCTTCAGATCTAACACTCCGCGCTACCAAGTCTGCTGCACAAGCCATGGGAAGGTGTATGGCTTCCGCCACTGTTGCTGAGAGGCATCTATGGCTGACGCTCACGGAGATGGCTGATTCCGAGCGCACCGCGTTTCTCGACGCCCCGCTGTCTTCCGCTGGCCTTTTCGGTTCTTTTCTCTCCGAGTTCATGGAGAGATTTACCGAAGCCCAGAAAGCGTCTCAAGCCTTCAAGCACTTCCTCCCGAAGCGCTCCGGTTCTGCAGCGAGTCGTGAAAAACAGACTCCGCGGAGCTCTCAGCCTCAGCCCCCGCCTTCGGCCGCATCTTCACAGCAGCGACAGCAGCGCAGCTCCAGGCCCTGCTCTCGCTCTACCAACCGACGCCCCGCTCAGCGCGGGCCGTGGCCGAGGATTGTGGTGAAGCCGGAAGCCCCGAAGAAGTCCTAGCACGCCTAGGAAAGCGCAGGTGTGTGAGTCCCGCTGCGGCCGGTCTCTCACCCAAGCGCGCCGCTGTTTCAGTCCCAAGACTTGCGACTGTTCCAGCGTTTTCTGCAAGACGCAAGCCCGCACAGCTGCCCGCTTGCCTGCACACAAAAGCCGTTTTTACGGCTACCCAGATATATCCCGAAAAGAGTGTATTTTCTGGTGTCCCGGCCACGGCCGATGGTGCTATAAATGTAGTGTCGATGCCCACTCCTCAGTGCCCATCTCTACACACAAGCACAGCCCTACACTTAGGGCTCGCGCACATAAAATCGACTCGATTGCGCTTCCAACATAGTGAAAGTGCCCACTTCCCAGTGCCCACAAACACTATGTCTCACAGACCACAGGCTCTCTGTAAAAACGGGACCTGTGCGCGCTCGCTCTGCTCAGACAGACAGCACGCCCAAAGCAGTGAATGTGCCCGCTTCCCGCCCACATTTACTTGCAGACATGAGTCCCACGGGACCCTCTCAGCCCTCCCTCACTCAGTTAAGCGCTGTAGTAAGGTCGAGGACGAGCGCTCTGCCCGCTGTAATAAGCGCGCCCCCCGCCTCGAATGCCACAGGCATAACGCCTACGTTATTGCGCCCCGAAGCACCTCTGTCGCACGGCGAACAGAGCGCGCTTCGCATCCAGCCCTTAGCCAGCCATGCAGAAGCATGGGCAGCGCTTCCAGGGGTTTCGGACTGGGTGCTAGGCATTATAAAGAGAGGCTTCTCGCTACAGTTTTGTCGACGCCCTCCCCGCTTCACAGCGCGCGTCCAAACTACGGTGGTTTCAGAAGTAGCACACCTACTTCGCGCCGAAATATCAAAACTGATAAGCAAAGGGGCGATAGAGCGTGTACCCCAAGCTCAAAGCGAAGGGGGGCTATACAGCAGATACTTTCTAGTCCCCAAAAAGGACGGTGGTATCAGACCCATTCTGGATCTAAGACGGTTGAACAAAGCATTAGTGAAACGCAGTTTCAAAATGCTCACGACCAGGAAAATCCTCGCGCATGTTCGCCGAGGAGACTGGTTTATGTCAATAGATCTGAAGGACGCGTATTTTCAAATACAGATAGCGTCACATCACATGCGATACTTGAGATTCGCCTTCGAGGGTCAGACATACCAGTATACAGTCCTGCCGTTCGGCTTGTCCCTGGCACCTCGTACATTTACGAAATGCATGGACGCAGCGCTCGCCCCTCTCAGACTCAGAGGCATGCGAGTGCTGAACTATTTGGACGACTGGCTGATCCTAGCTCAATCACGATCACAGCTCGTGGAGCACAGAACCATGTTACTCGATCACCTCGAGAATCTTGGTATCACGGGTCAATTGGACGAAGAGTTCACTGAACCCCAGTCAAACGATTTCGTTTCTGGGTACCATTCTGGACTCTCAGTCTATGACAGCGCGGGTGTCGCCACAGCGCGTGCTGCACATTCAGCGCGCGGCGAGATCCTTCCGCCGCGGCGCGACTACCCCGCTCAGGACGTTTCAAAGGATGCTAGGTCTCATGGCCTCAGCATCACCAGTTCTTCAGTTGGGCTTGCTCCGCATGCGCCCTCTGCAGTTCTGGTTGAAAGCGCGAGTACCGCGAGTCCCCACATCAAGGACCAACACGTCGTAGTCCGTTCGGACAACACGGCCGTGGTGTCCTATATAAATCGCCAGGGCGGTCTGAGATCCACATCCCTGTACAAGCTGGCGAAACGCCTCCTAATATGGGCTCAGCACAATTTGCGCTCGCTGAGGGCAGTGCATGTGTCTGGGCTCCAGAATGTGGGCCCAGACAGACTGTCCAGGAACAACATTCCCCTGGGCGAATGGTCTCTACACCCACAAACAGTCCGGCTGTTGTGGGAGAGATTCGGCAGAGCGGAGGTGGACGTATTCGGGTCCCGCGAAAACGCTCATTGCCCCGTGTTCTTTTCCAAGAACGGCAGCGCGCTGTCCCAGATGTGGCCGCGCTGCCCGCTTTATGCTTTTCCCCCCGTCTCCCTCCTGCCACAGGTGTTAGAGCGGGTCAGGGAAACAGAATGCCCAGTGCTGCTTGTAGCACCGTTCTGGAAGAACCAAGCTTGGTTTCCAGTCCTGATGCAGCTAGCAGACATCGCTCCATGGCCAGTGCCATTGAGGAGAGATCTCCTCTCGCAGGCCGGGGGCTCGATTTGGCACCCACACCCGGAGCTGTGGTCCCTTCATGTGTGGGCGCTCAACGGATATCCGTTGACCTCGCAGAGGGAGTGATAAATACCATCACTCAGGCCAGAGCGCCGTCGACTCGGCGGCTTTATGCCTCAAAGTGGTCGGTTTTCTCCGGCTGGTGTACAGCTCGGAGCCTATCACCTCTCGATTGTGAGGTGACGGAGGTTCTCTCCTTCCTACAGGAGCTGTTGGATAAGGGCAGATCCCCTTCCATGCTCAAAGTTTACGTGGCGGCTATTACAGCGTTCTCTGGAACAACGCTGGGTCAGTCACTAGGAAGGAACGATTTAGTCATCCGCTTCCTCAGGGGAGCTAGGAGGCTGAATCCACCCAGACCTCCTTCAGTCCCTATGTGGGACCTTTCTACAGTTTTGGCGGCCATGAAGGGTGCCCCTTTCGAGCCTATCCAATCTATTAGCCTCAAACATTTGTCTTTCAAAACAGTGTTTTTGATGGCTCTCGCTTCGGTGAAGCGCATAGGTGACCTGCATGTGCTCTCCGTGAGCCCAGTGTGCTTAGAGTTTGGACCTAATGACTCTAAAGTCATATTCAAACCTAAGCATGGCTATGTGCCAAAGTCCCTCAACACGCCGTTTCGGGCTCAGGTTATCTCCCTGTCTGCCCTGCCGGGATCAAGTGAGGAAGGGGACTCAAGTTGTCTTTGCCCTATTAGGGCTTTAAGAGCTTACGTGTCCCGCTCTGCTGTCTTCAGACAGACTGAGCAGCTCTTTGTCTCGTTCAGTGGACGTTCCAAGGGAATGGCTGTTTCGAAACAGAGCTTATCCAGATGGATAGTCGACGCCATAGCGCTGGCTTATACTGTCAAGGGCCTTCAGTGCCCGTTGGGAGTTAGAGCGCACTCCACGAGGGGCGTTGCCTCCTCGTGGGCTTGGTCCAGCGGGATTTCCTTACAGGATATATGTACGGCGGCAGGCTGGGCCTCGCCGTCTACATTTATTAGGTTTTACAACCTAGAGGTTCCCGCCTTGCAGGCTAAGCTACTATCGGTGTAGTCGATTCAGCTGTCTAACTAGAACACTGAAATCGCATGCGCAACGCGCTACCGACTGTCTTATGGGCAGAATTGTGTAAGACCCACATTTCCCACATTTAGTTCAGGTTCCCCACCCTGTCTATGTGATGTCATATTCGCGTCTGCTGGCGCGACCATATAAGGACGGAGGGAATCCCCTCTTGTCTCTAGACTCTCTCTGTGAGGTCATGTTTACGTCTGCGGACGTTACAGTATAGGGAATTAAGGTCCCCCCCCCCCCCCCCCCCCCCTTATTCCCGGATTCTTTGTGAGTCTATCTGGTGGTTATGCACTGTACACCTGGCTTAGCTTCCAGTGATCGGTGTTTTTATCCCAGCACGCACGGCGTTTTACAAGGGGTTCCCGTAGCGTTTTTATAAAAACGCAGTAAAAGAGGACTCTCGTAAGAGAACGTACTCGGTTACTAACATAACCTCGGTTCTCTCTAGTAGAGGGAACGAGTACTGCGTTCTCTGCCGTGCAAAGCGCCCTCATTGGCCTGACGTCACCTCAGGCCTCGCTCGATAGGCTTATGCAGTTGCCGCAGAGCAGCCAATGAGCGAGCAAGCCGTCTCGCCATAGCTGACTACTGCTGCAACGCGCTTTACATGTATGAAAATTAAGGATCATTTTTTGCTTCAGTATTTCGTGAAAAGAGACTTTTCCCGTAGCGTTTTTATAAAAACGCAGTACTCGTTCCCTCTTCTAGAGAGAACCGAGGTTACGTTAGTAACAGAGTACGTTTTTTACCTGCTTTTGACCACGACAACTTTCAAATAAAAGAAATAAAAGAAAGAATTGATTCCTGGTCATTGAGTAAAATCCAGTCCAAACCTTCAGAGACAAGCATACCCTTTCAAGTGGGGGAAACTGCAGGGTTGAACCTCACAAGAGTGAGGGCACTTGACAGTAAAAAAACGCTGTGAAGACTGGAACAGAGAATCCTAAACAGCAACCAGCCAGGCCTGATAAAACGGGAAATCATCTCACCCAATCCTGCTGAAAAGAAGATGGCTGACTCAAAGACACTGGAGCAGCTTAAAGCCAATAGGACATCCGCAAAGCGGCAATTCTCACGGCTGGCTAACAACGTAGTCCGGATGCATGCCATCACACCTGAAGAGGAGCTCAGGGACAGTTTCAAAAAGCTCATAATTGAGGCCAACAAGGTTATGGAAGCCAATGATGACATAGAGGCCCAGTACCTTGTAGAGGCAGAGCTGGATACGGATTCCGAAGAAGTTCCCATGTTGAATGAGCAGCAAAAAGCCGATATTGGGAAAACTGCAAGTGAGTGTGAGATGAGACTGAACGAGCTCAAGGAGCTTATCCAAAAGACACTCTGGGCCAACTTCGGAGAAGAGGAACTGACGATGGCAGTAAAGGCTGCGGAGGAGAAAGTAGAGAGTGTGACGTCCTTTGGACCTGGTGGGAATAAAGAGGCTTTTGATTTTATGTTTGATTACATGGAAAAACTGGTTAAGAGGGCAAAAGAACTGCACACACAGTGGAAGTGTTGGGCTCCTCCTGCTGAATGGAAAGATTTCCAGCTGCGGGTCAGAGATCTTGAGCAGATCATCCCCAAGTTAATGTCAAGAAAAGCAGAGTTCATTCAAGCAAAAGCTGAAGAAGACGCCGAAAGAGGCGTGAGTGCAGCTTCTATCAGCTATCCAACAGCAGCCATTAGACTGAAGCCTACTTCCCTCCCCAAGTTTACTGGCATCAGGCGAGACTTTCATCGCTGGAAAAGGGACTGGGAGGCCCTCCAGAGGCAAGGGGAACCCACTGGTTCAAAAGAAGTCAAAAAGTTCCAGCTTCTTGACAGCTTGGATGAGAAAGTAATGAGAGATCTTCGATTGATGACTTACAACACAGCAGACGACATTTTTCGTGTCCTAGAGAATCGGTTCGGAAGCCAAACAGCGATCGCTATTGAAATAGTAGAGGAGCTTCAGAGACTTCCATCTGCCAAAGGTCACCAGCCCAAGAAAATTGTTGAGCTCATCCAAGCCGTGGAGAAGGCCCTTGAATACCTGGGTGACCTTGGTGACACTGGTGCTTTAAAGAACCCTCTGGTGACAAAGTCCATTGAAAGCAAGCTTCCAGATGCACTGAAGAAAGAGTGGCTTCTCTATGCAGCTGAGAGAAGCAGTACTGACCCAGAGAAGCGCTTCAACTATCTTCTGGCCTTTCTCAAGAGTCAAGAGAGCATCTACGAACAGCTGGATCAATTGAGGGATGAAGAGTCGCTGAGGAAAGAAAACCGACCTGAGCAAAGGCAAGCTAGAACCAGAGCCTCAAACCAGTCAAGTAGCAATCTCTCAGGATGTGTCGTCTGTGGGGACATCAAGCATAAAAAGAAGCTGTACTTCTGCAAAAGGTTCCGTGTGCTCAAGCTCACAGAGAAAAAGGACACAGTGCGGAAGCTGGGAGCCTGCTGGAAGTGTCTGGAGGTCCATGACGAGGGTAATCACTGCAAAACTTTGTTTCTGTGCAGAAATCCCGATTGTAGAGAGCAGAGAGCCACCGACCATCACTACTATCTGTGTCCCAGAGCTGAGGCATCCAGAGACAGTACGGCTCAGAGGAGGAGAAAAAACAGCACAGTGGGAGGTGAGAGCTGGGGGAATTACACCGAGGCCCAGGAGGAATTCTTCAGAAAACTCTCACCTGAATTAGCCCAACAATGCCGGGACACATTCTGCAACACAGCAGCGAGCACCTCCCATATTGCAAAGAGTCATTCAAGTCTTCTGGTAGAGAGTGGCCTAGCGGAGTGGCCAGTCATCATGATGTTGTTGGAGGTAACAGCCAATGCTGGGCAGAAAATTGGGACTCTTATCGACCTAGCTTCCGATACTAATTATATCACCCATGAGGCAGCAGGTCGGCTCAATCTTAGAAGTGAAGACATCACGCTTGTAGTCCATGGTGTAGGGGGCATGAAAGTCTTTGTTAAGACAAAGCGGTACCTCCTGAAAATTCGGGTCAACACCTTAAGAGGCACTCTCAGATCCCACCAGCTGGTTTGCTATGGCTTAGACTGCATTGCAGACATTCAAAGACATGTGTCAGCTAAAAAACTGCAAGAGTTCTTCCCAGACATTCCACTCAGCGACCTGGCAAGGCCAAGGGAGATCCACCTCCTTGTAAGTCACAAGGAAGGCCAGCTGGCTCCACAGAAAATCCGCGCGGTGGGGGACCTTGTGCTGTGGGACGGACCAATGGGAAAGACAGTTGCTGGCACCCATCCTGAGTTGTTTGAGGCGGTAACTGTATCAGCCCACACATCGAGAACGCATTTTGCAAGGTCTATGAGAACTGCTGCTGTAAAGTATGAAGAACACACCTGTGTGGTCCCCATTCATCGTCAACAAAGCCAGCAACCTCAGGGATTCAGTTGTGTAACTACTACATCCAGCTTCCTCAAGTGGTGGAAATGGGATAGTATTGGTGCTGGCTGCATCCCGAAATGTGGGGGTTGTCGCTGTGGGAACTGCCAGCCAGGCGGTAAGGAAATGACCCTCGCTGAGGAAAGGGAGCTGGAGGTGGTAAAGAATGGGCTCACATATGTCACTGCTGATGAGCACAGTGAGAGGCCTCACTGGCATGCCAAGTACCCCTGGGTAGAAGATCCAGCCACATTACCAAGCAACAGGAGTGCAGTTGAGGCAACATTCTTCAGGACTGAGAGGCAGCTGACCAGGGAGCCGGAGTGGAAGGCTGCCTATGCTGCTCAAGTTCACGAGATGGTCGAGCGCCGGGCCGCAATGAAGTTGTCTAAAGACGTCCTTCAGACATGGAATGGCCCAGTGTGGTACATTAGCCACCTCATTGCACCCAACCCACACTCCGTCACAACTCCGGTGAGACTGGTTTGGAACAGTAGTCAGAAGTGCAGAGGGGTGAGTCTGAATGACCTCCTGTTAAAGGGCCCCGACGTGCTAAATTCTATTCGTGCCGTGCTTCTCAGGTTCCGGAGGGGAGGTTTTGCGGCTTTGGGTGACATAAGAAAGATGTACAATTCAGTGTGGCTTGAAGATCGGGAGGTGCATTTGCATAGGTTTCTGTGGCGTGACTCTGAAGAGGAGGAGCTGGGCGAGTATGCAGTCACAAGAGTGAACATTGGTGACAAGCCAGCAGGGTGTATCGCTCAACTCGCCATGAGGGAGACAGCAAATCTCCCCCAGTTTAGCCATCTTGAGGAAGAGCGTCGAGTGCTAGAGGAGGACAGCTATGTCGACGATATCTTGACCTCTCATAACAACTTGGACCAGCTCAAAGTCATCACAGAAAATGTGGAGCAGATCCTGGGAGCAGGAGGGTTCAAGTTGAAGCCGTGGGTCTTTTCTGGTGAAAGTAGGAGGGAGTTTGTTAGAAAACAGGAGCAGGAGGTTACTCCTAAGACTGTAATCCTGCCAAATCAGCTCAAGGAGGAGGACAATAAAGTTCTTGGCCTCGGCTACACCCTGGAGGATGACAAGCTTCATGTTATGGTTGGGATAAACTTCTCAAAGAGGAAGAGGAAAATGAGACTTGGCCAAGACCTTCAATTGGAAGAGGTGAGAGCTCAGACGCCAGACCCACTGACACAACGAGAGTTGCTTAGCCAAGTTTCGGGGCTGTATGACCCAGTTGGTCTGACGACACCTGTAAGGCAGAAAGGAGCCATTTTGGTTCGGAGAGCATTTCAGGAGGCAAAACCCAAATGTAGCTCCGTCAGAGACACTTGGGACCTTGCACTATCAGAAAAGCTCAGGGAAGATGCCATCAGGCTTTTTGAAGAATACGCTGAGCTGAGCAAAGTCAAGTTCCCTAGAGCCCTGACACCAGTGAGCGTGCCAGCTGAGCCTGATGCAATTACCTTTTCTGATGGCAGCGATCATGCTTATGGTGCCGTCCTGTATCTGCGGTGGGACTGTGACCAAGGTCCGAAAGTGAGGCTGCAGGAGTCCAAAGCTAAGCTGGCTCCCCTAGACCACAAGGGGGAAGCAGTCAAGGCAGAGCTATGTGGAGCAGTATTCGCTGCCCGGTTAAAGAGGTACTTTGAACAACATGGGCGAATTCAAGTCAAGCAGTGGTACCACTTTGTTGATAGCCAAACAGTACTTTGTTCAATTCAACGTGAGAGCTATGGCTTCCAGACCTTTTTTGCCAACAGTATTGGAGAAATTCAAAGCATCACACAACTTCAGGATTGGTGGTGGATTCCTGGACCTCTGAACATCGCTGACATCATTACTCGTGGGGCTGGCCCAAAAGAGTTGGCTGAAAATTCACCATGGCAGCAAGGACCAAAATTCTTGAGTCTACCAGCTGAGGAGTGGCCGATTAAGTCTGCAAAGGATGTATCAGCAACTGCCAGAGAGAGTGTTGGAAGGATGCAGAAGAAATCATTTGCTGCGGCGCTCACAAGAGCTCAGGTGAAGAAAGAGCCACCAGATCTGGAGCATCGAAGGCCACCTGCTGGTGCTGCTGTTCGAAGCCTGGTGGATGAAGTACGATTCAGCAACCTGACTCACCTGGTTAACCCTCTAGGGTCTAAGGTGTTTTTGGGGTCCTTGAGATGTTCTGACATGCCCTGACATCTGTGCTTTTTTCAGTTGCTTATAAACATATTAATGGCAAAAAAATAAATAAAATACACTATTTAGCACAAACAGGGCTACCATAATATGTGAGCAACAAGAATGTACATGTCTGCATTTTTGAGAGAATAATGTTTATGCGTGGTTATTGAAAAAACAAGTTTCTGAAATAAGACCACAAAACACATACTAAATATGTGCCAATAAGACTTTTGTCTAATGGATGTCATCGCCTAGTCTTTTTTCTTCAAAATGATGTGAAAATCACCCTGCCTAATCATTCACATAACACAATACATTGATTCGAATTTTGCAAAGCACTTTCTGTTTGGAAAGGCAATATTCGAGTGGGCGTCAACGATCATGCATATTTAGTAGTTCACACCTGAGGAGACAATGGGGCCTGCATACTTAATGACCCTTTCATTCAAGTGAGTCACTGAGCCACAAGAATGCAAGAGCAACAGTTGGAAGCATCTCAATTCTTTTTTATTCTTCCACAAATTGTGCTTGCAAATTGGCCTATAATATCCAAGGAAAACATGTCTAGTAATTGTGCAGTTAATTCTCATTCTGTATTTTCAGTTTTGGAATATTTATCCTCTCCCCAAATTTGTCACTAATAAAACACAAAAAAAAATATTTAAAGAAAAGGCTTATATTTACCTTTTAATAGTTTGTTTACATCTACCTTGTAAATATCTCTTTTTTAATTAAAAAGGTTACAATTACAACAACAATTCAAGTGTAATCTTTCTTTGTAAAAACTAAAGTATACATTTTATCATAAATATTTCAAAGTTAAGGATTTGATTGATTATTTGATTACTTTATTTTTGACAAAACATACTATATTTAACATATGAGCAAAAATTGGCAAACAAAAGCTTATTTGAGGTGGCAGATATTTTACAGTAAAAATGTATAATCTATCCCAAACTAATCAATTAAATGTTGTCTTTCATATGTCTGTAACATAGGTCTTTCATTTTTATTATAAAAAAAATAAATGTTAATTTGCAGTTTAATACGTTGCATATACAAATACATTTTATTTCAACATATTTCAGTCGATTTTTACTCAGTATAGCAATACAGTTTGTTAAAACCGAAACATTCATTCACACACAGAAACGCCTGACTGTAACGTTGTTTTTATGAAATATTAGGGCATATAAATGTTAATTTGCAGTTTAATACGTTGCTTATACAAATAGCCTACATTTTATTTCAACATATTTCAGTCGATTCTTACTCATCTCAGTATAGCAATACATTTTGCTCAAACATCATCATTCATTCACACACACACAGAAAGGCGATTTAAATTTAAACTGTCTTTTTGCGAGCTGTGGTAAACAGCGCGCATCTCTGCGGCTGCCGTTAATTCATTCACACGGAAACGCGATTAACTTGAGAAGAAAAAAAAACTTACTACAGTTTTCCTCACTCAGTCGGATCCTCGCTCCTCGCAATACCCGAACTCTGAGGTAGATTCTCCATTATTATTATTCCTCACAGCGCTGCCAGATGGTGTAAACACATAGGCTACAATGATATGATTAAACTTGTGTTTTCTCGAGCTGATATGGGGGGCGTTCACAGGTTTGCCTCAGTAATTTGCGTTTGAATAGCGCGCGCTCTCCGTGGGCGGGTTCACATTACATTTGAATTAGCTCTAATGAGCTCGACTGGAATCGCTCTCTTTTAATACAGATTTCACAAGATGTGAATATTTGTTTTTTATATAAATTACCTAATTTAAAAGAAGAGAATTCAAGCTTCATGCCTGTGTGTCTGTATGCCTGTTTGACTGAGTATTCGCTGAGTTACAGTTCATTTTCGGACGCGTTTCAGAATGGATTTAACTGACAGAGAGAAGGCAGAACTCGCATCACATTTATTTTTCTTTATTTGGCAAAAAGCACAACACTTTGTTTTTATTGTGAGTATACACAAAAATAATACACATTTAACAGAATCGATTGATGTATGAAACTTGCTTGTAATATCAAAGTCAACAGAACAAAATTAATTTCTTTTGAACTGAACTGAAAAAAAGTGAGCCTATCGCGCCGGCGCAATTGTCGACCTCAGGGGGTTAAGACGATCGCCTGGGTCTGGAGGGCAGCGAAATGCTTTGCAGCTAAAAGTAAGATCCTGGGAGCTCCAAAGTGGGAGGTGGTTTCATCAGCCGGGGTCATCACCACGACAGAGCGCCAAGATGCTTTAAGAGATCTTTTTCTTGCCACACAAGAGGGGGTGACCTTTCCAACAACCACAATAGACCGGCTGGTAGTCTTCAAAGAGGAAGAAACTGGGTTACTGGTTTGTGGTGGGCGAGTCCAAGCCTTTAATGAAGACAGAGTTGGTGTTCCCCTCTTACCTTGCAGCGCCTGGGTCTCAACATTGCTGGTTCAGGAAGCTCACAGAAAGGGTCACGAGGGTGTGGCTGCGACTCTGTTGAAAGTGAGAAAGAGAGCATGGATCATCAAGGGACGAATAATTGCTCGAAGAGTCATTGAGAATTGTGTGGTCTGCAAGAAAGCCAGATTGAGAAGATGTCAGCAAGTGATGGGTGATCTGCCTCAAGAAAGAACCAGTCCAGCATCTCCATTTGAGTTCACAGCAGTTGACCTGTTTGGACCCTATCAGGTCAAAGATGACGTTAGGAAAAGAGTCAAAATGAAAGTCTGGGAGTCGTATTTTGTTGCATGGTCAGCAGAGCAATCCACACGGAGCTCGCCAACACAATGTCAACTGAAAGCTTCCTGATGGCTTATCAGAGGTTCACAGCAATTAGAGGCCACCCTAAGAAGATATGGTCTGATCCAGGGACTAATTTTGTTGGTGCCAAGTCTGTTCTGAAGGAGTTGTATCAGTTCCTGGACAGCCTGGATGGGTCTGCTGTGGAGGATACTTCAGCTCAAAATGGAACTGACTGGCACTGGGAAATTCTGCCAGCTGATTCACCTCATCGGAATGCCTCTGCTGAAGCAGCTGTTCGGATTGTGAAGAAGGCGTTCCAGAGTCTGGGAAGAGAGTCAGGGCTCTGTTTCAGCAAGCTTCAGACGACGCTTCAGCTCGCCGCTAATCTGGCAAATGAGCGGCCCATTGATGCCAGGTTGCAGAGCCTTGAAGATACAGTGCAGTACATCACGCCCAATACACTTCTGCTGGGACGAGCATCATCAAGTGGTGACTGGAAGACATTTGATTTCACAAGCTATCCCTATAAAAGACTCCAGGAAATGCAGCATCAGGTCAACAAATTCTGGAGGTCCTGGAGCCAACTTGCTGGTCCTAATCTTTTTGTGAGGAGTAAGTGGCACACTGTACAGAGGAATGTCGCAATTGGAGATATTGTTTGGCTCTGCGCTCAGAATGCATTGAGGGGCCACTTTAAGCTTGGAAGAGTCATCAGTGTCAACCCTGACTCCAGAAACATTGTACGGGATGTGAATATTAGAGTTGTGGCAAGCTCCTGTATTCCGGAGGTGAGGCCTGCAACATCAGCATCCAAGTATCCTGCATCCAAGCATCGCGTCTCCAGCATTCGGAGGGACCTTCAGTCCACAATTCTTCACCTGGACGTCCGACGGTTGGTGGTCCTACTGCCAGTGGAGGAGCAGGCAGGGAGCACAGGAGGGAATCTCTGACTACTAGGTCGCTGTGTGCGATCTTTCCAGCGGTTTCCGTGGGAAGATCGAGTGGGAGGTGTTGAGCTGAGCTGCAGACCACACCCCTTTTGCCTGGGTGGAGTCACTGTGGAGTGGAGTCACTCACAGGATGGTAAGCAGACTGGGAAGATGTGTGGAGAAACTGGGCCTGGAAATGATACTGCAGGACTAAAGCTTGTTTGAACAAGGAAGGAGTCGGTGAGCATTCGTTTGTGCAATGTGGTGGATTTAAACATTTAAGTGAATCATATAACTGCACTTAGGGAAAAAAATGTGTATATTTAAAAAGAAAAAAATCATGTGTTTGAATTGTAAGCTAAAGTGTTGTACATTTAACATCGTGAAGGTTTAAAAGTACAGTTAAAAGAAATGTGTTGTAAAGATTTTAAAAGGGTAAAAGTTGAAAGTGCGGTATTGTGTATTGTGTTAACGCTGCTAGAGTTTAAGGTTAAAATCATTTGAGTAGTGTTTTAAAAGTGTCTTCAATTTATTTGGGTGCTTTAGATATGGGGTTTCTTTTTTACTTATTGTCAAGACTAATTTCTAGTGTTTAGAATTAAGTATTTGATCCTGTGTTATGATGCTTTATTATGGTTACTTGGGTTTATTGTATTTTTCTTGACCCACTTGTGTTTGTGTTTAAGGTTTTTTACCTGCTTTTGACCACGACAACTTTAAAATAAAAGAAAGAAAAGAAAGAATTGATTCCTGGTCATTGAGTAAAATCCAGTCCAAACCTTCAGAGACAAGCATACCCTTTCAAGTGGGGGAAACTGCAGGGTTGAACCTCAGAAGAGTGAGGGCACTTGACAATCACTGTAATCCAGTAACCTTTCACCTCAGCCAGCAACAGATAAGACCTGTAGCTTGCATGCCAGTTTCACTATAATGATCTGCAATCCAGAGACTCACCTGCTAACATCCTGTGTCATTCAATAAACTCTATTCAGATTTTACCTGTGTCTGCATTCTTTTGTTCCATGACAATAACAGAATGATTTGATATACCATTTTACTTTATGCAATATAGGAAAAATGGCCATAAATGGGTTGTCCTGTTCAATACAACGTATACACTGTTTCTAATTTGCATATTGTGTTCTTGTAATAGAGTAATAATTGGCAACATTTTCATAATATCTAATATTTCATTGAAATATTGATATATAATTTATTTCCCTATTCACTTGTGTCTCCCAAAAATGCCTGAAAAACATGGTTTAAGTCCTGGTGTCCTCTACAGTGGACATGTATATGAAATCAATGCCCTGTTTTGTAACAAAGTAAAAATTGTATTCCAAACATTTGTGTATGTGTGTGTATATATATATATATATATATATATATATATATATATATATATATATATATATATATATATATACACACACACATACAAACATATACACCAAATGTTTGGATATATTAAAAATTATTCAGCCCCACTTGGAAATCAGGTTTATTGGCAAAATTTTGTTTGCAATTAACAAATCAAACAAAAGTGATTGAAATAGCTCAACACAACAAATGTTTCAAGTGGTTCCCCCAAGTTCAACTGAAAATGCTACTTTTAATGGCTGCAGTCTCAAAATTATTAAACCCAGTCATAACTATATATATATAGCCTTACATTTTGTTTTAAGAAAGAGCCAAAAGAATGTAATTTGTCCCAGAACAATTTGCTTCATTATATTATCTAATGACAAATCATGCTGCTATTTCCACCCCCAAATCATAGTTATGATGTCATAGTGCATCTCAATGTTTGTACTCTAGATGGAGACTTTCCTCTTTCTCACACACTGACACATGTTTGCCCATGCTTATTATACAGCTGTGGAACAAACCATTTTCAACCACAGAGAAAAAAGACACTTAGGAGGATATTAAACTGTCATAAGCTTTATCAGTAATATGTTAATTTATTTGAATAGATTAAATTAGATAATGACCCACCCATGTGTTATTTGTACTCTGTTCCTTGGTAGGACTGTGTGTTTGAAGAACACTAAACCAGCTCTGTGAGACACTCCCCCTGTTGATCTATTTCTAGACCAGTCTTGTCTAGACTCCTTTGTCTGCTAGATCAGTTTCCCAATCTTTTTGTCCACCACCACAGCACCATCAGTAAAGCTTACCTATTTCACTAATATATATATATATTAGTGCTGTCAATTTATGCAATGGAGAGTGTGAAGTGTTCCATAACTTTATTCAATTTCTGTATAGGCTATCCTACACTCTTAAGAAAAATGGTTCTAAACAGTACCAAATTAGGGTTATTTGGCTTGTAACAAAAGCACACCTTCTTAAGCACAAAAGCACAAATCTCTTACAAGGTTACGTGGGTCAAAAAAAATAAAAAAAATATATATATATATAAAAAAAAATAAAAAAATAATAATATATATATATATATATATATATATATATATATATATATATATATACATATATATATATATATATATACATATATATATATATATATATGTATATATATATATATATATATATATATATATATATATATATATATATATATATATATATGTATATATATATATATATGTATATATATATATATATATATATGTATATATATATATATATATATATATATATATATATACATATATATATATATATACATATATATATATATATACATATATATATATATATATATATATATATATATATACATATATATATATATATATATATATATATATATATATACATATATATATATATATATATATATACATATATATATATATATGTATACATATATATATATATATATATATATATATATATATATATATATATATATATATATATATATATATATATATATATGCATTTTGACGGCAAGTCTGATTGGGCCAATAAAAAAAAACTGAGCCCTGATATATTGAAGGGCACAGGTAAATGTGGCATTTATTATCATGTGTTTATGTGAAGATTGTTTTAAATTCACTTAAATTAAAATTTTTTATATTATTTAAAGTCTAATAAATGTTAAAACATGATAGGATTCAATACTGTAATGCTGAATGCCTATAATTAACTGCTGAAATTGATAAAAAAAATCAATAAATTTCATAGAGACATCCGTAGCACTATTGGTATTGATGATACTGGCCTTCTTTTATAAAAAAAGATGCCATTAAACAAATATTTAAAATATAGGCTACTGTCTTTATGTTGTACAGAAAAAAATGTGCAATTAATTAGTTATTTTTTTTAATCGATTGACACCACTAATATATATATATATATATATATATATATATATATATATATATATATATATATATATATATATATATATACAGTGGTGTGAAAAAGTGTTTGCCCCCTTGGTAAATATGATCAAATATGGCTGTAAAAAATAAATTGCATTTTTAATCCTTTTATCCCAAAAAAGCTAATGTTTTTGTTTCATCTGACCATAGAACATTTGAAAAGTAACTGACACTACTGGAACTTCAAATGGGATGGGTTCTATGGCCAGATGAAACAAAAACATCAGCTTTTTTGGCAGCAAACACTTAAGATGGGTTTGGCGCACACAGGGATAAAAAAGTACCCCATGTGTAAAATTAAATACTCTGCTGTATCTTTAATGCTGTGGGCCTAATTTTCTGCCAGAGGTCCTGGACATCTTGTTCAGATACATGGCATCACAGATTCGATCAAATACCAACAGATAAAAAATCTAAACCTGACAGCCTGTGCTAGAAATCTTATAACGGAGAACAGGATGGAGAGATTCTGTATGGAGGAATGGTCTGTGATCTCTTGTCAGGTGTTCTCCAAACTCATCAGGCATTATATGAGAAAACTCAGAGCTGTTATCTTGGCAAAAGGAGGTTGCAAAAAGTATTTAATAAAAGGGGGCAAACAATTGTTCCCAACGTGTTTTGGAGAAAAACATTTATTTCATAATGTGATTTTCCCCCCACTTTCAATTATTTAACTTCAATGAAAGGTTAGATTTGTGCACATTTTTTAAATAAAATATTTAAGGATTAAAAATGCAGATTTATTTTTTACAGCCATATTTGATCATATTTACCAAGGGGGCAAACACTTTTTCACACCACTGTATATATATATATATATATATATATATATATATATATACTGTATATATATATATAGAGAGAGAGAAAGAGAGAGAGAGAGAGAGAGAGAGAGAGAGAGGTAGATAGATAGATAGATAGATAGATAGATAGATAGATAGATAGATAGATAGATAGATAGATAGATAGATAGATAGATAGATAGATAGATATTAATAGATATAAGTGTTTTTTCTCTGTGGTTGAAGATGGTTTGTTTCACAGCTGTGTACATATAATAAAGTTGTAATTTCTGATACATACAGATTTAACAATGCAAAATTTAAATCTTCCCAAATATCCCCAGTCAGATTTGTACACATTACAGAAGGATGGATGCAGTCTCTTTTCCACCCAAATCACATCATCATTACAGTTTGACAAACACTGTTCTTCAATTACTGTGAAATTATTCTCCCATGAAAGTTTACAAAGCCTCAGCCATGGAAGGCAGTGACTCAGTGGGCATGGTGGCTATGTAACCTGTTACTATAGAAACAGACCTTCTTTGAATGGGATATTTATTCTTCCAGAAGGAACTATTATGGGGTGTCATTATTATTATCATAAGTATATGGTGTTGCCTGTGACGTTTACAGATCATTAGCTGTCAGCTTCTTCATTTAATAAACAAACATTTTTGCAAAACTTCAAAAACGTATCTAAACATACAATTCATTACGGTTTCTAGTTGAAATGAGCACTAGTGGCAGTAAAACACCAACAACTTTTATACTTTTCCACACAAATTATGACATAAGGCTCGATTAAAGAGCTCCAAGACTTAGAAGCACATCATTGGTGGTACATCATTTTCAAACATGATAGATCATTAACCTTTTAGTGTTCACCGGACATTTAATTTCTTAACTGCCATGATATGTAGGCCCACATGGAAACGAGTTAACATTTTAACACTTCCAAGGTCAACAAAAAAACTCATTTTCTGCAATAATTCAAAAGTCAATCCTATTGGGTTTTTGACAAAGGAACCATGGTGATGCTAACTTATTTGGCATCACCTTTAAATCGTATCTTTGACTTGAATAAAACCAGTGAAATCAGATTATCTAGATATACCTCGTTAAGAACATGAAAAAAAAAAAAAAAAAAAAAAAACATTTTTAACAGTTTCCATGCTCTGTGATTTAAAAAATAAAAAATATGTGAAAATGTTCCTGACAGACTTTTTGCTATAGAATGTGAGTTACTGTTATATGACATTTTGAACATAGATCCATAAGCTGTTTAAGCCGGGCACACACTTAACGACTGTAAGGCCAATTATGAAAGTAATTTGATATTTACAACTGATCATGCCCAAACGCGCAGAGTCAGAGACAGTTGTGTTCAGTTCAGTTAAAATCTGCTCCAGTTGTTAGAAAGTCTGTAAGTGTATTCAGTTCAGTCTTAGAATGTTTCATCTCATTAAATGTGACATCATTAGTGTTTAGAAAAGCATAGACAAAACATGGTGGCACTGACATCAGCAGACATGGGTCAGGAAGTGACTGAAAGTCAATGGAAAGTCCCCATTATGAAAAACAAACATGTGTGTGTGTGATTTTAAGTGTGCCAAAACATAGAGCTCACACACAGGTAGTAACCATGCAGTCCTGACTCAGGGGCCGTTTACACAACACCGGTTTCAACTAAAAAAGGAAAACTTTTTATGCGTTTTGGCTGTTCATTTAGGCCTACAACGACAGCGTTTTGGGGGCCTGAAAACACAAACTTTTACGGGTTTCAAAGTGCAAGTTTTTAAAAAAAATACCGTTATTGTCTCTGTGTAAAGTAAAAAATGCTAATTTGTCAAAACGGTGATTTAATGCATATCACATGATCAGTCAAAGTGACATTGCTAATTACTGGCCTGGCATGCATAATGCACCGTTTTTAGTCGTTTTTGCTGATCCGTGTGAATGGGGATCGTTTTGACAACGTTGTCTTCTGTTCGTGAAAAACGCAAAGGAAAATTTTTCCATTTTTAGTACATCGTTGTTGTGTAAACGTACCCTTAAGAGAGAGACTAACTACTAACTGCGCTATTCAATATTAATTTGAGAATCCCTTTAAACTTACAATTCAGTTAGTGAATTTAGTTGTAAATAGGATGCAAATTTAAATTTACGGCATTAGAAATAAACTGGCATGAAAATGGAATGCAGTGTGTTGTGGCCAATTCACTTTGACCAAAAAACATTAAAAAAAACTAATTGTCATTGCTGAGTCTGATTCACAAACTGCTGGTCTCACAACCTATTCAAACTCAATGACCTGAAATATCTCCAACAGTGATCAAACCCACAAACCCTTCAGAAGTCACTCATGTGATGTGTTTACATTCTTTCACTGTTTGACTCCACAGATTAAACCACCACTGATGGGAGTGGGGTAGATCTAAAATATCACTATATGATAATGATTATGAACAGAGGATGATCTGTATGTGTTTTGCTCATGTTTTTATATGCTTTTATCTAGTAGAGCTGTTTCAAACAGATTTTTAGAGGACTGTTTTTGATTTTATGCAGCTTTGCTCTTGTAGGTCTCTTTTAGCCTTCCCTCCTCTGTATTTTAAGAAATTCTGTGTGGTGACTTCATCCTTTGTCCTGATTTGGATCACACACACACACACACACACACACACACACACACACACACACACACACACACACACACACACACACACACACACACGCATTGAGGGTCCCATAGCAATGGCATAACCACAAGCTCAGAGGCAGTTTGGCAGCAAGAGTGATACAGGCCAGTATATCACTTTTAGGGTATATTAGAATATGTTGAATATATATATATATATATATATATATATATATATATATATATATATATATTTTTTTTTTTTTTTTTTTTTTTTTTTTTAGAAGGTAGGCAGCTCACTAGGTTTTGAAACATATTTTTGTGTTTGTCTGTATTCCACCTTCTGTTTTTATTTAATATACCGGGTCTTAAAATACAGTAAGAACAGTAATATTGTGAAATATTGTTACAATTTAAAATACAATTTTTTTTTTTTTTTTTTTTTTTCATATGTATTAAAGTTTAATTTATTCCTTTGATGGTAAAAACTGAATTTTCAGCAGCCATTACTTCAGTCTTCAGTGTCACATAATCCTTAAAAATCATTCTAATATGCTGATTTGGTGCTCAATAAATATTTATTATTATCAATGTTAAAAACAGTTTTTGTTGCTTAATTTTTTTGTGGAAACTTTGATGGAAGTGTTCTTGCTCAGCTGCTTTTACCGAGGATGCATCAAGAGGTGACTTTGTGCGGACTTGAGACAGCCAGGTATCCCAGAATGGATCTCGCACCAGTCAGCAAGAGTCAATAGCGGAGGAGAAAACCTGCATACAAAATTTAGTTTTAAGAGTTTTTCAGGTGAGAATGTAGTTGTTTAAAGCTCAAATCTGTGGTTTATTTATAAAGATAGTGCCTATTAAAAATTTTGATCTGACGCTTTTGGAATTGTTAGATCCAGGTGATCACCGGGTGCTTGGCGCACATTTACCCCACCTGGAACATTCTTACCTCGGCTAGTTTACCGTTTACCGCTTGCTCTGATGTCTCTGTCGATTTTTGGTCTCATGAATCTGTAATTTGTTCCTGGGCAAATAGCTTTGGCTGAGAGCAAAGTGAAGTTTCGTAACTTTATATTTATTTAACTTTACAGTTGTACTAGAGCACTGACTTTGTACGTTGAACTTAATTGTTTGCTTGTATTTATTTCTTTTTGTATAACTTTATACTTTGTATAAAGTATTGTATAATACTTTATACTTATAACTGCTATTATTGATCATTAAAACTGACATTTAACAAAAAGAGATAGGGCTGTGTTTAATGTCATATATCATTGTATTATATATGTCCAGCATACAGTAAAGATAAACAGAGTGGCGAGCAGGACGAAGTCAAGGGCCGTGGGAGGACAGCGCGAGGCCGGTGCCGTGATTAATGATGAGTGACACCTGCACCAGTCTCGCATCTCTCACGCAGGGGCGGAGGCATAAAGGAGGCAGTGAAGATCGAGAGAGGCCAGGCCTGGATTTATGTTGTGTTTTAGGCCCCGTTTACACGTACATGGTTATTTTGAAAAACGGAGACATTTCCCTTCGGTTGTACCGGTCGTTTACACGCAAACGGAGAATTCGCCTCTGAAAATGATTCTTTCTAAAAACTCCGGCCAGAGTGGAGATTTTGGAAAACTCTGTTTGCACGTTTGCATGTAAACTGAGAAAAACAGAGTTTTAGGCAGTCGACGTCACAGAATGCGACAGAACTTGCACTGCGTCAAAGGTGCAACCTATATTTTCGGGATTCTGTAGATACCAAACTTGGTATGCAATCTTGAATATAGTCGAGTAATACTAACACACGCATTCAAGGGTTAACTTAATACATAAGCAAAAAAAAACTATAAAAGAATGATCACATAGTAAAATCATACACATGATTGTACATATCTTGAGTTATTCTTTGACTGAGTAGGAAGGAAAATGGTACATCATCTAATAATTTATCTAATAATTATAATTCATAAGGCATGCATAGAACAAAATACAATACAAGAGGCAATATACAAAACAATAATAAAATATATCCTGTCCTAGGGGTATGCATGTTCTATGCATAGAAGGTTTCCTACAAAAGAATGCTGAAGAGTCCTTTTTATGGGCACTTTGTGTGTCTCACTAAAAGGAATGGATTGAGAGTTGACTCTTTCACATTCTTTTTAGTCATAAGACCATGGCAACCAGAGACCTTGTTTCCATTATTTTGGGGGGTTGTCACAGGCATCTTATCGCCTTGCTTTGTGGTTGGTGAGGGGTTTTAAAGATTATTTGTGTGTCTGTCTCAGTCGTTACATGTTTTACATTTCTTTTTGTTACAAATATACAGTGAAGATAATCAGTGTACATCAGGGGCCGTATTCACAAAGAATTTTAAGGCTAAAAGTAGCTCCTAACTGGCGAATTTAGGAGCAACTCCTAAAAATAATGGGCGTGTCACTCGTAACTTTAGGACTCCTAATTTTTTTGACTAAGAGTAATTCACGAAGCTTTTTAGCCCTAAAAGTAGCACCTAAGCCTGGGACAGCTTAAAAGAAGTCGAGAGGACTCCTAACTCACTAAGACCTATTCACAAACCGCTTTTTGTGGCATTTCAGGTTGCGATGTTTTGAAATGCGTTTGTGACGGCTACAGGAGCTTCCAATCGCGAGGGAACAATTTTGCATTGTAGGCATAACTAGGGATGCAATAACGCCACCAACAACAACCAAAACTAGGCTACTCATTGCATGTAAACTAATTGTAACGTTTCATTGTGAATCAAATTAAAATGTTCTTCTCTTTGCAAACGTAGGCAGAGGCATATAGTGACAGATTAATTCAATAATGTTATTTCAATTCAAGATATTGCATCAATCCATATGTTTCATTAGGCTACTAGGCTATTTGTTTAGCCTTACTCTTTATTCATTTAGGCTGTTTATTCAGTTATTCATCATCTTCCGTCCTTCGCACTACTTGTGTAGCGCACGCATTCTCAGACCTGTCACTCATCATCGTAGGGGAGGTGTTAGGAATCATTCCCGCGTTACAATCATCAGCCAATCAAGGTGGTCACTTCAGTCCAGCTCGTGCATGAGTAATGACGTCATCCATAGCAACGAAGACTCACTCTTAGTTTAGGAGTTGTCATTTTTCTTTACTAAGAATAGGTCTGAAAGGCGTTGTGAATAACTTTTAAGAGAAAACTCCTAGCTAAAATCTTTTAGTGCGATTTAGGAGTACTCCTAGTGGTAAGATAAAATGCTTTGTGAATACGGCCCCTGAACCACATTTGTGACCCTGGATCACAAAACCAGTCTTATGTTGCACGGGTATATTTGTGGCAATAGCCAACAAAACGCCTCGGTTACGACTGTAACCTCGGTTCCCTGAAGAGGGAACGAGCGTTGCGTCGAGAATGACGCTATGGGGAACGCTTTGCGTGATGACGTCTTGAAGCACATGTAAAATCAGTCCAATGGTGTGGCGGAACGTCAGAGGCGGGTGACGTCACGTACCAGGAAGCTATAAAAGCCGGCCCGAAACAGAAAACGAAAGCTTCGTAAAAGTCTGAAGTCGAGCTGACAGGCATGAAGGAGATATGGCAAGGCGACGCAACGCTCGTTCCCTCTTCAGGGAACCGAGGTTACAGTCGTAACCGAGGCGTTCCCTTTCAAGGGAACTCCCGTTGCGTCGAGAATGACGCTATGGGGAACGTCTATACCAACGCCTCCATAGCTACGAATGTCTGTCCTGTGTGTAATCTAATAGAGCAGCACTAGGATGACAAAACATGAGACCCTGGAGCAGAGTCTAGATCCAGAGAGTAGAACCTGACGAAAGTGTGCGGTGAGGACCAGCCTGCCGCATCACAAACGTCCTGTAACGAAACTCCTGATATAAGGGCCTTAGAGGCCGCCATACTCCTCGTAGAGTGCGACCGGACAGCCAAAGGAGAAGGCTGTCCAGCCGCCTCATAAGCAAGTGAGATAGTCTCAACCACCCACTGCTCATTCTTTGCTTAGACACTGGACCTCCCTTGTTAGGGGAGCAAATGTCACTTTTACGCCACAGGGCAGCTCTGTGGACATACGCGTCTAACGCCCGAACAGGGCAAGCAAATTATTAGCCTCCTGGTCCGATTTCGAAAGGGAGGAGGACCTCCAAGTGCCACGAGGGAAACGAGATACCAAAGGGGTCTTTCCCCACAGACATTCCACCCAAAGGAATGTGGTAAGCACCTAAGGCCGCCACATAAACCTTTAAGGTGGACGGGGTCAGACCTGCAGTGAACCGGTCCTGCAGGAACTCCAGAACTGTACCAATTGGGCAGTTGACTGGATCCAACCGACGGTCACTACACAAAGAGGTGAATACTCTCCAGTTCAGGGCATAAAGTTTCCTCGTGGAGGGAGCTCTGGACTGTAGAATGGTCTCAACAACCTCAGTTGAGAGACCTGACTCTATGAGCTGGGCCCCCTCAGAGGCCAAGCCCACAGGTTCCACAGTTCTGGGCGGGGGTGAAATATCGAGCCCTCCGCCTGGGACAGAAGGTCCCTCCTGACGGGTAGCTCCAGAGGAGGCCCGTCGAGGAGCGACACAAGATCGGGAAACCATACTCTGCCCGGCCAGCGCGGGGCTATAAGAAGCAGGCAAACCCGGTCCCTGCGAACTCTCTCCAGAACTCCCGGGAGCAGAGCAACTGGGGGAAAAGCGTACAGACGTAGCCTCGGCCACGTCTGCACCATAGCATCCAGTCCAAAGGAGCTGGATGCGTGAGGGAGAACCAAAGTGAACAGTGAGACGTCTCTCGAGACGCAAACAGACCCACTTATAAATTCCATATCAGCTCCACCACCTCGGGGGTGGAGCCACCATTCCCCGGGCCTCGGCCCCTGTCTCGACAGAGTGTCTGCTCCTATATTCTGGACCCCGGGGATGTAGGCTGCCTTGAGTGACAGCAACTTCCCCTGGGACCACAAGAGGATATGGCGTGCCAGCGCAAACCCCCTTGATATAGGCGACTACCGACGTGTTGTCCGTATGTACTACACATGGTGTCCCCTGAGACCTGTGATAAAGCTCCTCAGAGCCCGGAAGACAGCTAACATCTCTAGGCGATTGATATGCCAGGAACGATGATGGTCTTCCCACAGACCTTGAGATGAGCGACCCTCAGGATCGCTCCCCAACCCGTGAGGGAAGCATCCGTCGTTAGCAGTTTGCGACGACAAGGAGCTCCCCGCACTGGGCCCTGGGACAGGAACCAAGGTTTCTTCCACATAACCAAGGCACGTAGGCATCACCGCGTGACCTTGATTGTGCGAAATGGGTTGCCCCTCGGGGAAAAACCCTCTGGTCCTGAGCCACCACTGCAGGGGCCTCATGTGCAGCAGTCCAAAAGGTATCCCGTTGGAAGCTGCTGCCATGAGACCCAACAGTCTCTGGAACTGTTTGACAGTGAGTAGCTGGCCTAGCTTTACACTTCTCACAGCTGCCAGGATCGAAGCGTGGCGATGACAGGCGCGCCTGCATCGACACTGAATCCCAAACCACGCCTAAAAAAGTGGTCCTCTGGAGTGGAGAAAGCACACTCTTCTTGGCGTTCAGCCGTAACCCCAACTCTTTCATATGGGCGAGAACAACATCTCGATGTTGAACCGCCATCTAATGCGACTGAGCTAAAATCAACCAATCGTCGATGTAGTTCGTGATGCGAATACCCCGGAGGCGCAGAGGCGCCAGAGCTGCATCCACGCATTTGGTGAAAGTGCGGGGTGATAAAGCCAGGCCGAATGGAAGAACTCGATATTGGTATGCTTTGCCCCCGAAAGCAAACCTCAGGAACTTCCAATGTCACGGACGGATGGAAATATGCGTCCTTGAGGTCTATCGTGACAAACCAGTCCTCGGACTAATCTGTGGCACGATTGTCTCAATGTTAACATTTTGAACTTGAGCTGCATGACAACTCGAAGACCTAAAATGGGACGCAATCCCCCGTCCTACTTTGGAACTATGAAGTACCGGCTGTAAAACCCGGTTTCCCTGTTGGAGGGAGGTACATATTCTATGGCCCCTTTCTCTAACAGAGTGTTTACTTCCTGTTCCATAACCAGAACCTGCTCGGGGCCCACCATTGTGGGCAGGACCCCCATAAACCGCGGTGGGCGTTACTAGAATTGTATCTAATACCCTTTTTCCACGGTCTGCAGGACCCAACGAGAAACATTTGACAGTAGCTTCCACGCTGTCAAAGATTCTACTAGAGGTACCAGTCTCTCGAGACTGGTTTCTGGATTTTGTTGCTGTTGAGTAGTCGGTTCGTCGCCCTGTAACGGCGCACCGGCAGGGAACGACCAAACAGACTGCTCTAGCACCCTCCTCAGAGGGGGCGGGCATCCCGAGGCCACTACGTTTCCGGGTGGACCTTGAGATATGTGCTCGCCGGAGACCGCTGCGCCCTGTAACACCGGAGGCGGCAGGGTTGGCAGAACGGTCCCCTGAGGGCACCGAAGAGAGACGGCACCGTATTTTTCTCCTGCTGTTGAGCAGTCGGTTCGTCGCCCTGTAACGGCGCACCGGCAGGGAACGACCAAACAGACTGCTCTAGCACCCTCCTCAGAGGGGGCGGGCATCCCGAGGCCACTACGTTTCCGGGTGGACCTTGAGATATGTGCTCGCCGGAGACCGCTGCGCCCTGTAACACCGGAGGCGGCAGGGTTGGCAGAACGGTCCCCTGAGGGCACCGAAGAGAGACGGCACCGTATTTTTCTCCTGCTGTTGAGCAGTCGGTTCGTCGCCCTGTAACGGCGCACCGGCAGGGAACGACCAAACAGACTGCTCTAGCACCCTCCTCAGAGGGGGCGGGCATCCCGAGGCCACTACGTTTCCGGGTGGACCTTGAGATATGTGCTCGCCGGAGACCGCTGCGCCCTGTAACGCCGGAGGCGGCAGGGTTGGCAGAACGGTCCCCTGAGGGCACCGAAGAGAGACGGGCACCGTGAAAAGAGGTGTTAACCGCTCTGCTTCGGGGGGACTACCCTCATTTGTCCTGAGCCCTCAGACATCAGGACTTTTTCCCAGCAGCCTTCTTGGCGGTAATAACGGTCCGCAGATCCGTTTTACCCCTCGAAGACTGCTGGGTTTGAGAGCGCCCTCCGTGTCCCCGAGATTTTTGTGGGGGAGCACGGGAGGAAACGCTCTGTTTCTGAGTGGCGCGGTGCTCAGCGCTCTTTTTAGAGGAGTGAGGCTGCTCCCGCTCAGCAGCCTCATAGAAAGAACGGCGGGGGAGAAGTTTCTGAAGTGCAGCTGCCTGTTTTGAAGCTTCTTGTGACTTCGCTACAGCACTATTAACTGCGTCTCCAAATAACCCTTGCGTGGATACTGGTGCATCTATATGTCACTTAAGTTAAGCCACAGATGCCTCTCAGTGGCCACCAGGGCTGCCATAGAGCGGCCGATGGATTTAGCCGTCTCCTTGGTGGCCCTGAGAGACAAATCCGTGGCTCTACGCAGTTCAGACACCGTATCAGCACTAATACCCCCGCCCTCCTCAAAATCACCCAATAACTCAGCCTGGTAAGCCTGCATTATGGACATTGTATGTAAACACGCTGCAGCTTGACCGGCGGCGGCATAAGCTTTATGAACCAGGGAAGAAGTAACTTTTACTGGCTTGGATGGAAGTGCAGGAGCCTTCAGAGAAGATGCCGTTGCTGGAGAGAGATAGCTCGCGAGCGTCTCTTCCACCTTCGGCATCTCCCCATAACCATGCTCTTTATAATTGTGAATGGATGAATAGTGTGATGTTTGTGCAGTATACACTCGATATGACACTGGTTTCGCCCACGATCTCGACACCTCGGTGTGGAGATCGGGGAAAAACGGCAGGCTCCTGCGCTGGGGCTGCGCACGAGATGGCAGGAAGCGTTCGTCGAGCTTACTTTTCGAACGAACGTCCTGCCTATCTTCTGGCCACTCAATAGACAGTCTGTCAACAGCTCTAGTAATGACATCGAGCAGTTCCTCAAACGCATGAGACTGAGGTGGCGAATCCTCAGACTCAGCTACAATACTCACAACATCCAACTCCTCAGAGCTGGATAGTTGCAGTACTGGTACCTCTATCGGGGGGGAAGAAACCGCAGCGCGTGCTTCCACACCCTGATAAGAGGCACTGGATCTATCAGACGGATGCTGAGATAAGGCAGAGCCCGTCTCAACATCCACTGATAAATCCATCTGTGAACCCCAGGTCTGAGATCGACGCCGTGCCTCGGCAGCGGCAGGACCCGAGCCCTGGGGAGCGTGGTCGGGATTGAACCGAGCCAAGCGGGATCGGAGCGTATGCAATGGAAGCGCACAGCAATGCACACAGTCACCACCCTCGAGTGCTGACTGGGCATGCTCCTCTCCCAAACAAACAACACAAAGAGTGTGTGTGTCACCTCCCGTTAAATAACGCGGGCAGGGATGGACACACACTCTAAACTGCTGCTCGCTCGCCATACTGAATATATATATATATGATATAGACAGACAACACCAAATATACAGACAGATTTCACACAGAGCGCAACTGAAGACTCAGAAAGCTTTCGTTTTCTGTTTCGGGCCGGCTTTTATAGCTTCCTGGTACGTGACGTCACCCGCCTCTGACGTTCCGCCACACCATTGGACTGATTTTACATGTGCTTCAAGACGTCATCACGCAAAGCGTTCCCCATAGCGTCATTCTCGACGCAACGGGAGTTCCCTTGAAAGGGAACATTGTATGGGTCAAAATTATAGATTTTTCTTTTATGCCAAAAATCATTAGGATATTAAGTAAAGATCATGTTCCATGAAGATATTTTGTAAATTTCCCACCTTAAATATATAAAACATTTATTTTTGTGAATGGATGCAGCACTATCACCAATAGAAATGGACAACTTTAAAGGCGATTTTCTCAATGTTTCGATTTTTCTGTACCCTCAGATTCCAGATTTTCAAATAGTTGTATCTCGGCCAAATATTATCCTATCCTAACAAACCATACATCAATGGAAAGAGTATGTATTCAGCTTTCAGATGATGTATAAATCTCAATTAAAAAAAAAATTACACATTTTGTGGTCCAGGGTCACATTTGCGTTGCTACTGTAATATGTTTAAGATTTTTTAAATACAAACGAAAAGAGACAGGGTGGTGTTTTAAAACGTTTTCGTTTTATTGTAGCCTAAATATAAATACAGATAACCGAAGTAGCCAGAGACACTATCAATAACGCTGCTGTACCATTTGCAGAATTACCGGACTTGCTTCCACCCTTTCTTGGGAGTTCATTCTCCTGAGTCGAATTTGTCAAGTCCGAACTACCAAGGACGCAAGTCCAAACTTGTCATATTTGGTTTTGAGAAACACTTTTAGTTTGTCTTCATTATTTCCTGTGTTTCCTTAGTTGTTATGGATACTATGTATGTTTTCATTGGTTATCATGGTGATTCATTGGTTTGTTGATTATCTCACACCTATTTCATATTCAGTTCATTATGCTGTGTATATATTGCCCTCAGTTCTTTATCCAGTGTTGTCTGTGCTTTGCACACTGTTTTGTTACATTTATTTTCATTGTAGACGTTTATGCTTCATTTAGTTCCACTACGCCTGCTTCATTATTATCTTCATCATAATGTTGTTTATCATCATATATTTATTTATTTATTACTATTTCTTGCTGACAAATGTGTGTTTGTTTGAGAGGCATATAACATAACTCTTGGCTCATAACATAATTCAATGTTGTGTTTTTCCTCAGCACTGCTTATCCTCTCATGCATGGCTCCATCTCACTTGATGACATCATACTCCCAGGGTTGTGGGTGTGATGGTAACATTGACTGATTCAGCATTTCACTCTTTGGCATAGTCTTGTTGCTGACTCTGTTACAAATTGTACATTATTAATCAGTTTCTTGTAAAAAAGTCTGTAACTAATATGAAATAAAAGGCCTGACCTGGTTCCTGCCATCCGTGAAGTGTTGTAAATATTAACACTAATTTTGCTTTCTCAAAGGATCACTTAGCTTGACAAGCTAAATAACACACATAACATATGTTATGGTTAAAAAGAAATAGTCTATTTGAAGTCAGTCTATATACAACAGCAACCAATAGTTTTTTGTTTTTCTTTCTGATTAAAAGTATGCGAAAGAAAAGCCTTTAATATTGTCAGTATATCTGAAATGGTAGAACACAAATCAAACTAACAGCATATCACTTATGCTCTTTATAGCATCCTCCCTTCATAGAGTGATGTTAGCAACATTTTAAATGTGCAGACAGAAATTCTGTAGTTGTCTGGTTCATTTCCCCCAACCCATAAAACAACAAAAACAAAAAAACAGGTCAAGCTCGGCATTCAGAAACACACTACAACTTATTCCCCCGGTATGCTGACCAGGAAGAAAACAATGATGCTGTGTTGAGTCGACTGCTCTGAGATCTCCTCTGAGACAATTTATTAATTATTTATACAGGTAAATGTGTGATTGCGATAGAGAAGGAAAGCCAATGAACATCACTGATACTTGTGAAACAGCACTGGTGATAACCATTACCAGCAGCACATCAACATACTGCAAAACCTGAGAAAAAAACAAAACAAAACCAAAAAAAAAAACAGTACATTTATCTATACATAACTGAGCTCCTGAGTCTGGTTTACTATCTTTGTGGTTACTCTACATACATAGACATAATGATTTTTATACTGTACAAACTGTATATTCTATCCCCTTACACTATACCCCTAAACTACCCATCACAGAAAACTTTCATAATTTTTACATTTGAAAAAAAAAGAGAAAAAAGAAAACACATTTTGTATGATTTCTAAGCTTGTTTCCCCATGGGGACCAATCAGTGTGCATTCAGGTTGAAGAAAAACATGAACACACACACACACACACACACACACACACACACACACACACACACACACACACACACACACACACACACACACACACACACACACACACACACACACACACACACACACACACACACACACAATCCAAAGCTAAGAATCCTGCTTTCCACCAATCTGTATACAGTTGCAGGGTAATTTTATTTTGTTATGAGACATCATCATATTATAATATGTTAATTCTCAAATGGTTTCATGATTCAGACTTTGCTATCATGACATAGGAGTTTTTTTTTTTGACATGATAATAGAGGTTCAGAAAAGTACAACATGTGAAACTGTAAACAGGCCTTACAGTATGTCAGCCACATTTCAATAACTGACCAGGTGATATGACCAGGGCCTGAATGGGGAAGGGTCTTATTCGGAAAGTAATTTGGGCACAAATCAGTCTCCTGAGTGATTATTGTAATCAGTTCTGTACACCTGAGTTTCTCCCAGTTTGTGATTTGTGCATAAATGACTGGCCAAATAAGACCCTTACACAGAATTAATACATTTCTATGATATTATGGATATTTTGTTTACTTTTGTATAGTAACTATTTAGTGTTGTATTGGGCCACTGCATGTCCAAGGAATAGAGTACACACTTTCAACATTTTTCTTTATGCCTGCATGTTTTTGTCCTACACAGTCAGGCTTGTGGTTTGTTGGCATGGAGATGCCCAACACCATCTGTTCCTCCACTATTGCGCCTGGATACACATACACATTAAATTGATCCGCATTGCTCAGATGATTACATATGGAACATGCAGGGGCTTGGACAGAACTTATGACAGAAATTAAGTGACATAGACTGACAAAAAATGCTGTATATAAACAATTACAGACATTTGATAAGGCAAACATAACCATAACATATTTCTCATACTATTAGTTTAATAGCTTTGAGTATTTAACAACTCAGACACTGATTATACTGCAAAATTTGGGGCTTGCTTTCGAACTGGGCAAAAATAAATAAATGTCTAAACACTGTCCTATAGCATTCTCACAGAAAACCCTAGCATTGTGGTGGCAAAATTTGCAATTTGCATGGGCAACCACTCACATTTTTTTAAATATTAAGATATAGATTCAAATGTAATAATGACAACACAGGTCAATAACTGGAATGGTGACAGCACAGACTTACATGCAGCTCCACACATACAAATCACACACACACACACACACACACACACACACACACACACACGCACGCACGCACGCACGCACACACACACACACACACACACACACACACACACACACACACACACACACACACACACACACACACACACACACACACACACACAC